>CAUJRU010000665.1:0-389434 GCA_963277665.1 Viscum album
TCATGAAATTTTGATTTTTTTTCTTCTCCACTTCATGTGAATTGACAAAAATAATTTATTTTTTATAAAAATAGACTCTTAAAATAGTGTATGATATTATAAAAATACTTCTAAGGAGTCGTAATAAAAAATTCATGTGTTTATTAATCTTTCAGTGTGTCTATATTCACTTATTAATCTCTAACTATTCTCCCCTACGTTTTTGTCTATAATCATGTTTTTACATTGTTCATCCCTATTTTATAGATTAATTAACACTTTTAGGGATATTTTCTTTCTATTTTTCTGAACATTCCTAAGTTTACAAATTTTCCATTTTTTATTCCAAATTTTATGTCTAAATAAAAATATATATATATGGATTTTCTACAAAATAACTAGTTTCTTTTTTATTATTAATTGAAAATTTAAATGGGGTTTGGTGTTATGAAAATGGTTTTCAATTATTATGTTGTGAATTGATAGCATGGGTAATTTTAAGATAAGAATTTAATTTTTTAATTTTATAAATTTCTATAGAAATTATAAATATTAATGTATTTAATATTATTCATTGGGATATAGTTTGATTAAAACTAGTAACTATATTTGAAATGAGAATGATCAAAGAGTATGATTAATAGCTTTTATATTGAAAATTTGTATGAGATACACTTCTTTGTTTTATATTTTTATAAATATGTGTGTTTCATTTTTTTTATAAGTGTAGGTAGGTATATATATTAACATTGTGTATGTGAGTATTTATATTTATTTGTGTGTGTGTGTGTGTGTTTATTTATTTAAATTTCAATATTTATTATATTATATTTTAATTATAAAAAATTCCATAAAAAGACAGTTACGTCACAAAATATAATCACACTATGCCTAAAGTTATCACATATACACAAGGGAAAGCAATCCACACAAAGAGAGAAGACAATGATCTTCCCAAAACATGGAATTTGTTTTATCATCACATATGTACGTAGATCAACATCTACACCAGAGAATGGTGTTCCATGGTACTTTTTTACCTTCATGGATGATTTTATTATGAATAAATATATATTTCTAAGGGAAAAAATTCTCCAAAATATCCGATAACAATACAAATCATAATCTAGGAAATGTAATTGAACTTTATTTAAACAAATAAAAGTAATAAATACTTATGTATATTATTTAACCACTATTTAAGGGTATGTGGTATTGTATCATATCCCATTCATTTGGAAATACATAATATAATGGTTTATTAAAATAAAAAAACATTTTCAAACAATTTTTATCAAATAGAGATTTAAGATTTAGTTGCCTATATTAATATGGGATTATTTTCTAGAAACAATTTCATTCCCATTTAACCGTGTTCTGCATATTAAAACTCATTATAAACCATATGAAATTTAAAATACATTGCATCCAATTTGTCAGGTCTTTGTTCTTTAAGGTGACATCTAATAACATCGGATGACCTTCATGTCCTTTGACCAAGTTATCTAACTAGACATAAAGACCTCAATTTAAAAATAATACATTATTATCCCATTGGTGAGTAAATTTAATGAAAAAATAATTCTTATGATATATGAATTCTTCTAATAAAAACCCCATTACAATACATTAAATTCATATAATTCTTCGTAATTATATATACTATCAATTTATTGACGGAAATAAAATTTATATCAAATATGATGATAGTATGTGTGGGTATATAAATAATATAATTTTAATATTATAATATCATACCTTATATATATTTATTTATTTTTTAAATATAAACGTATATATATCAAATAGGATTGATATGAATAAAAACCAATGGATGTCAATCTTGTGGAAGAATAGTATGGGGTTGAGGTTAATGAGTTCGTCATGCTTTCTAAATATCATGAATATGAACTTTATGATTTTTTTTGTGTGTTCATATTTTTGTTACTATAGAATAACTATCCAAGAGATGTTGGAATAACACTTATGTTTTCATGGAATATTCCGAACTTATAAAAATTAGATTGAAATCATGGTGGAAATGAATGTAAATAGTGACTATGAAAAAATTGAGTTTTATGGACCCTATGATATTATTATAATTGTGAAATATGATATATACCATATCAATGATACGATTATGTGTGTATACTAAAATTTATATGTCACACAAATAAAATAAATCCAGATGCAAAACATTATCATCCAATTTACTATTCTTAGTGGAAGAAAAAAGTTAATGAGTATACTAAAATTTTGGATGAGGTAAGAAAACTTGTATTGGGATATATATAAATATAATGAATCTTTTTTATAAAAAAATTCACACTTGTTTTTCTTGGTCATTTATGTTAGTAAATTATATCATTCCATTGTTGTTATACGTGAAGAAAAAATAATTATATTACATCTGATTATATGAGGACCAAAACAACTGCTTAATGATATTGATATTTATATAGTTAAAATTATATAATATATAACATTTATTACATATTTAGGTGTTACATTATAAGATTGTTAAAAAAACACTGTTTTAACATTATTATATATTTGTGAAGAAGATGCACACTCAATTAGAATGAAACATTCCATTAAGAATATATTTTTATGGTATCACAAATTTCATCCCTAGAGACATAAAATAATGATCATGGATTATATGATTAGATTGGAAATCATAAAAAATTACAATACCTCCTCCACAAATAGGTGACCAACTATTTGAGATAGTTAATGATATGGTTAACACTTATATTAAAACTTTTTTGAAAACCATTATGAAAAACAATTGGAAAAATATATTAGTATTATTTGAATTATCATACTGGAATATCTTATACATTAAAAAATTTATTGTTTTCATGTGTGTAGAAAAATATATATGCATTGGTGTAATTTTCACATTACCCAATGTACCTGAAAAAAGGACAAAATTAAGGCTATGTTCAACATGATTGGCATGGAGATGTGAGAATATTTGGTTCTTGTTAAGGGTAAAAGGTTGAATATTCATCCAAAATATACATCCACTCTATCCAAGAAAAAGAGATATAATTTTTTAAACATTCAAAATTATGTAAAGGTTCAATAAGTTTATTCCTCAAATACCAATGATATTTTTTAACAAAATAATTTACAGTTAAAGGCCATCAAATCACATGACATTAATGTTTAGATATTAGATTTAATTTTTGTTGATTAATATTGTATCAATACTAAAAATTACCATTATACAGTAACCAATATTTGTATCTTTTATAATGTTTATATGTGTAATCAAACTACAAGAAATTATGAAGTACTAATCGATTTGGTTCTAAGGAATTATTTTTGGAGTTGGAAATTTTGTAATGGAGATATTTCCATAGACATTAATAGATGATATTCTCTTAACATTAATATAGAGATAATTACATATATACTATGTTGTAAAATGTAATGTTAATGGTATTAATTGGATATATTCATTCTGAATACATAAATGGATGAGTTGAAATACTTAAGGTTTGAATGATGAGCACTGACTGGGCTTGGAAAAAGTTGTGGTGGATCTCATTCTGGGGAAGCTAGATTAGGTGAATAAAAAGTGTCTAAGGCTCTAGATCCAAATACATTGGTTTAGATTCACAATGAATGATTCAAGAATAAGGGATCTATAATATGTTATGAACAAACAATGTATGTGAAACATTATCGAATTGTTTATGTAGTGTTTCAAAAGATTGAAATTTATCTAACATGGATGTTTATCCCCATTTAATAAAATTTATTTTTTCATTATCTTATGGTAATATGATGAAAATATATACCATTTAATCTTTTTGTATTGATTTTTATGTAGTTCGGGTATATTTTTATTTCATGAGCTTGTTCGTTACACTAAATATGGACCTTAGGAGGAGTGGAAGTACATTAAGGGATAGATCAGTGTTTTGGTTGGGGTTTATGGGCATACCATTTTGATACCCCAATGTTAGGGAGTTATTCCATAAAAATGTTCAGTGTTTCATTTGTTAGGATGAAATCTTCAACATGTGGCATATGAGTTCTCAATAGAAGTGTTTTTTTGTAGTAGACGAAATAAATTATTTGTTGGAGTGTTTTGATAAGGAATTCAATGGATAAAGAATGTAATGTGAAACATATTATGTTATGGGATGTGATCCATTATTATAGAATTTAAGATAATTTATTGAATATTACTAGGTTTCTCTATCCTAGATATATATCCTCAATTTATAAGAATTTATCTTATGGATGGTGGTAGTATCATCAGAGTTACGATAATATAAATTTTTTTTGATGCCTTAGTTGTCATGTGATATGTTTCTCTTATTGGGTTTAATTTAGAACGTGGTGGAAGGGTATTGAAATTATGGAAGGGAAGAATACAAGAAGAACATGATATAAATAACTTACAGGTTGTTAATAATGTTTATGTAATGTGATAGATTAATCAGGTTCCCATAAGTAGATGTCATATGATGAAATTGGTTATCATTTAATGTTGATGAAGATTTAGTGAGTACATTTTTTACTGACATGGTGGATGGACATGGGTGAGTTGAGAATATAACTATATGTAAATTATATTTTAAATTACTGGTAAATAAATGTAACGATGATTGGTGATAAAGGTAGGATCTTTATGATTTGGAACATCGATGTAATTAGTGATAGGAATGGATAATGTTGCTATAGTTTCACTGAAATACGTTTCCATGGGAGAACATCCTGATGATGGCATCATAATTTTGAATGTATGGTTTACCATATGATGTTTGGTTCTGATGATGTTGTTATATTTTTGTGAGACAATTATTTCCTGGGTTTTGGAAAATATTATTAATGGATCCCAAAAATATTCATTGATGTATGATAGAGAGAGGCCATGAACATGGTTCAAAAAAGAAATATATTGTTTTGGTAACATCCAATAAATCGATATATGATAGACCATTTCTAAATTTTTTGGATAAATATTTGATATAGGAATCCCTAATATAGATTCTACCCCAAATAGAAATATCAATAATTTATATGAGTGTTGAATACTAGAGAAATTTTAACATATGACTGTTATCCGTGCTTTTCTAGTGCTGATAAAGCGTGTATTTATCAATGTTTTTCTAGAACTAATAATGCATACCCTTATCAATGTTTTTTATCATTAATAGAGGATTTCTATGACAAAATAAAAAAAAATCATATATAGAAGAACACTTCATCATTTATTTTTTTTCCAATGGTAAAAAATTTAAAAAATATCATGCAGCACAACACCCTCTTTCTCAGTGTTCATGACCCTATTTATAAGTGGTTTACACTCCAAAAACCACCGTAATTCACACCAAGCCATACATAGAACTCACAAAAACCCACCCACCCTTCCTCATTGTTATAATATCTACCCAAATAACATTTTGTTATAGTGATAGATCGTGTGACATATGTAATTCATTTCAATGGCCTTTACCACTCATTGAATAATGTTTTTTTAAGTATTTTACAATATTTTTATTTATTTATTTATATTTAGACCTCTGTGATATATATATACAGATGCATATATTTATTTATATATATATTATATTGATATTTATATATATATTAGAATATAAATATATAAATATATATTTATATATATGTATTTTTGGGTTTATTAATATGCACACATGTATATAAACATTATATATAATTTTTTTATAATTTTTTACATATTAATATTTTTTATAGTGTATAAAAAATGGTTATATATTCTTTTAAATACAGAACTAGAAAATTTCCGTATACCCATAGTTTTTCTCAAAACTGGGGGTATATAGAACACATATTCCTACTATTTTTGAAAACCAGGGGTATAGGGGTATTGTGGGAACCAATACCCGTGGTATTTGTGAACCGTGGGTATAGGTCAGCTATACCTAGGGTTGCGCGACAAACCGTGTGTATAGGATTATCTTTGAAGACCTGTCCCAACGATTTCCCAAAATCGTTGGTTAAAAGATAGCTATACACACGGTTTTGGTCAAAGCAATGGGTATATGGTTTTTTTGAAGACTTATACGCATTGTTTTGGAAAAAATGTGGGTACATAATCATATTATGGACTTATAACCATGAATTTATAAAAACATGGGTCTAGCATTCCCACATTATAGAGGGTATAAAAATCTGCGGTGTAGAAAAAATATTTAGTAGGAAGACATATCCTCACTGTTTTCCCTCATATACCCATGGTTATGATTAATATATTTAGGTATATCAAACTAAATGAACACATAATTTACATAGTTGCATTGTTGGGGCACTTGGTACACCTCTATGTGGACGCAAGATTGAAATTCCGCAATCGTTTTTTTTCTAATACATGGAGAAATTTTATATATTAGAAATATGAATATATATTTAAATAAAATCTATCTTTCTAGTTTTGTTAGGTGATCGATTTCTGACCTAGTGACATGGGTTCGAAACCTAGGAGAAGTTTTTTTCTAATTCGGATGAGCATATATTATTTAGAGAGGTATTAATATATTAAGTTGAATTAGGATATATATATATACATATATCAGTACATGACACAAGTTGATCGGTAAAGAGCCAAAATTTAGAAATTGAAGTTTTGGGTTCAACACCTGATTTGCAATCTTTGTAAAAACAAATATACCAAAGGTTTTATAACTGTGAGAATAAGGTTTTTCCAGCGTCGAAATTGGATACAAAACATTGAAATGGTGGAAATATATCTATACACACGGTTTGGAAAACTGTGGCTATAGGTTGGGGACCTATCCCAATGCCTCGTTTTCCCATGGTTCCCAAGACCATGGGTATAGGCTATACCCACAGTTTTGAATCCTGGGTATAGGCCATTTTTCTAGTAGTGACAAAATAAATATTAATTAATTTCATGTGATTTATATAGTTATTTCTAATTAAATTTGTAAAATATTTCTATATCATGAGATATAAATTTTATTCACGGCATATATATTTATACATATTTAGATGTAATTATGTATTTAGATGTAATTTATTTATAAATAATTACTTTAAGTGCATTAATAGACTAGATTTAATGATAATGATGTATCTAAAGAAATAGGCACATATATATATGATGTATATAAAAAAAATCATACATGTAAACATACAAACATGTGTACACACAAAAGTACACATTTATATTTCTCACATACATACACAAATATTTAAATTAATATATATTTATTTACACATATTATAATAGGTTACGACCACACTGATGGAAATGTAATTTTTTTTGGTGTTTTCTTTTATAGTCGATTAAATTTTTGAAAAAAGGAAATCACTACACATTGTATTTTGGGAAAATAATATTAGCCATTATTTTCAATAGAACCATACTCATTTTTTTAAAATTATCATACTCAATTTGTCCATCATAATGAGAATAATCTAATTAGAAGAATTAGTTATGATTGAATTCACCATGGGTTTAAAATGAGAGAAGACTCTAATGAGTAATTGATTTTCACTAGATTCACTCTGAATTTGATATGAATGATGTCATTATTTTGAGGAAGTATCAAAGTCTTCATGACTGTGATAAAATAAAATTTGAAGATTCTTTTTTTATTTGTATTTCATAAAAATCATGATTTGATTGAAGAACTTATGATGCAAGCCTGATAAAAGGAAAGGGAATAGTGGTCTTCCTAATCATACTATGGAGAATTTTATTCTATGGGGAGAGAAGAAATAGATGTTTACAATCACATATAAATGAAAAGGAATGGGCATTGGTGATGGTATTTAAGCCAAATTAATTATACATAATCTTAACTATGATGATCATTATTAGAATAATTATAACTAGGTTGATTCTTTTTAGAATGATCTTATCCATGATTATTGATAACAGGAAGAAAATATATAGAATGATTTTATCCAAGATGATTGTTATTAGAATGATTATATTCAGGATGATTGCTATCAAAAGGATAATATCTATAGTGTTCATACCCAAAATAATCCTTAATTGATGATCATAACAAGTCCAATCATAATTATAAAAATCATCATCAAGAGAAGAATACTCTTGATCATATCTAAGCTAATCATAATTAAGAATTCATAATAAGCACAATCGTATTCAGTTTGTTTTTTTAATCAATGTTTTTTAGCAAAAACAAACTCGCTCTCAGAAATAATGAAGATAAAAATAATGGAACGTTGTGATATAATATAATGTGGGTCTTATGATGTTGAATTAATTTTCAAGTGTATTCAAATACATGATGGAGTTCATGGTTACATGAATTTTTTTTTGAATAATGAATATATAGATGCTAAATCCTAATATATTTTCGAATAATAATGGAGTTTTTAATAGTAATGTATTTTTGAATTGTAATAGAGTTTTCAGTCAGAAAAAAGCTCAAAAATAAAGTCTAAATAAAAAGTTGATATCATGCATAAGATTTGATAAGATTTTATAAATCCTTAAAATTCAAGATTCACCCTAAATTTAATGGAAATTGAGATTTAAATTTATTTTTGTGAGTGAGAAATATTTTGAGATTCCCGCAAAAAATAATCAATGGGTCACCAATAAAATGGAAAAGTACTTTGTACTTTTTGACGAGAGTACTATTAATCATTTTAGAGGGAGGATCTTCAAGATTTTAGATAGAAAATAAGTTTTTGTATACACTTATGTTGAATATGTTTTGATGTAATTAAGTGAAAGGAGGAGAGAAGATTGCATCATTGTATTTAGCTAATCATCATATTCAGTGATTAACATATTTAGTTGATTTCTATATTCTTCTTTTGAATTTTATTTAGTTGATCAATATATCATCATAGATTAATCAAATCTGGGATTTCAATATTATGACATACGGAATGAGGAAGAAGAATAAGTGAAGTGGTGTTGATTCATCTCTACCATATACTATCCCAGTCATATTTTCGATATCAGGAAGAATAATACATGAAAGAATCATATCGAGAGAATCATACTTAGGGAAATCAGACTAAGAAATTGAATTGTATTATATATCATATGGTTGACATTATTATCATATTCAAGGTATAAAATTTTATATATATTTTAAATGGAATACATTTGGGATGTGGAAAATAATGACAAGTAACATGTGTTGTTACAAATTTTTTATTTTACATTATTTATTCTATGAGGGTGCACACACACTATTGGAATTGTTTATATAGTGATAAAACTGTTAAATGTTATATCCTACTTGTTGTATTACAAGGATTGATTTTTTGTGGATTGTGTTGTATTGGATCATTTCCAATCAATACTAATTATATATCTATTCTTATTGAATAATGAACCTTCTAAATTATTGTGTTCATGTGGATGTGTGTTTGAATTGATTTTATAATAGGTAATTGATTATTAAATAGGAGTTGAATGTTGTTTGAAGGAAACATAAAAGAAAAAAATTATAGTTGATTCAACCCTCCCCCTCCGAGTGATATAACTACTCTGACTAGGAACATTCAATCTGTATTATTATAATTTACCTTTTCTTATTCATTGCTGATGGAGAATTTGAGTTCTATAAATAGTACATGTATTCCAGTTTTCGATTAAAAGAATTATTATATCTCGAAAGATAATATTTTTCCTTATCTCATGTGTATTGGATATGATGTTCATAAAACTACAACATTTGGTACTCACCAATGGATGATAAATCTCCATTTACATATTTTGATAAGAAGAATATAGATAATGATGGAAGGGCCATGAATACTATATTATCATCAATTTCGTAATGTTAATTCTTTAGTGTGAAAGGTCTTTCCAAAACCAATGGTATGTGTGACAAGATAAAAAATACATAACAAGGTAATACAAATGTGAAGAATGAAAAGTTACAAATCTAGGGATATAAATATGAAGACTTGAATACAAGTGAGCATGAATCTATTAGAGACTTGTTTACAATGGTTAAAGAATTTGTGAGTAATATCAGATATCACGGTGAAAAGTAATATGATTCTTATACTATTGAAAGTATTTTGAGAATCCATCAAAACGTGTATTGATGAAAATGTTTCATTATTGGAATAAAGATATCCTAGAATATTATCTCTGGATGATTTAAATTACACTCTCATCACTTATGAAATGAGAAGGGAGAATGTTATGAATTGAAAAACCAATGATTATAGAGAAACAAATTTCATGTATACTATGAAATAAATGTCAAATAAGATTCTTATTAAATATGAATCTGGTTATTCTGACACTAAAAATTATGTATTTAAAGATCCTGATGATATTTTTTCCTTTTATTTTGAAATATTTTAGAAGAGGTATAGTGAAATACCAAAGGAAACTTCCCTTGAAAGGGTTTTAATGTGTGGGAATTGTCCAGACTGGGTCTATTATTCCTTGAAGAATGGAAGAATATGGTAGTGATGAATAGGAAATAAGTACAATAAGATCATAGATTAAACAAGGAGATAAAATAAAATAAAAATCCGAAGAGAAAGAAAGAACGTTCTTCAAATCCAAAAATAAATAAATTTCATTCATAGTGATGATGAATAAGAAAGAAATGATATTGAATTTGAAAATTTAGTTTAGTACGGTATTGAAAATATATATATTTAAATTTTAAATGATGAACTGTTTGAAACAAGTGGTTGTAAAAATGATGAAACTCAACTTGAACAACATTTCAAATACGAGTTGAAAGAATTTATATGAAATATTATAAGGATTTAATAACAACAAAATGTTAGAAGATAAATATTCCCCTAAAAGAAATAAAATAATGTTTTTCTATTGAAAAGATAATGCTAGTGATTGATATTGATGACATGAAGAAATATCTTGCGGATGAAAATATTCATACTGTGAATTTGATTGTTAAACTGAACATAAAACATAAAGAGATGTAACTTTCTCAAAAAACCTTTTCTAAAGAATAATTGAGAAATACATGTTTTCAAAAAACTATCACTGATGTTGGTGAATGTTATCGTAATGAGAAACCTAAAAAGGTCCAACAAAATTATATTCAAAAGATGATAACAATTGTGTTATTTTTTCCAGAAATATGAATATTAGGAATGTTGTCTATATGTCCATGACCAAAAAAGTTGTTAATTGATAAGTCTTAAAGAACCCATATTATGAAATTGTTTTGAAAAAATCATAATCATGAAAAGTGTCAAATACATCTTGTGCTAATAAAATAGAAAAAAAAGGATTAATCCATTTGAAAATTGAATGGTTAGCATATTATTAATGAAATACCAAAAGGTTTCTAAGAAATGTTTTCAAAATTCCGATCAGTATGAAAATTTCAAAGGAAAATACTCATTTTATGGTTATTATGGGTTTTGTGGATAGATTTGGACATGATGAAAATATGTGTTCATTCATCTAACAAAATTACTCTTATTATATAGGTTATGAAATACAAGGCCTGATAGGGAGTTAATTCCATTAAAATAAAAAATCTGATAAATTTTGAGTAAGAATTGAAAAAAGGTTCCAACCATTTGAAAATAATTATGAAACATGTGAAAAACCAGGACATCTTGAAAAATGATGTTTTTTTCTACCTTCTTAAAAAAATATTATGAAAAAATTTCAAAATTCAAAGGTGAATAAATTAACGGATGAATCAAAATCACTTAATGTTGAAACTAAATGGAATGATAAAAAAGGAGAATGACCTTGGATTCATGATAGTGGGTGTTCATATCATATGAAAAGATATTTGAAATTGTAAAATAATTTAAATGATTTGAGATAAGGAATAATAACAATTTTCAATGATGGATCTTTGAAAATACATGTTTTTATTTAATCCATCATTGGAAATGAAAAGATGAAATCTAAGAAAATGATGAATGTTGAAGGAATAAAACAAAAATTTCTAAGTGTTTCACATATGTGTGATGAGGGTTAGAATTCTATCTTAAAAAAATGGCTTTTTTCATAATTTCAAGAGAGAAGGAAAAATTGTTAATAGATTCCAACAAATAAAAAGAAACATATTTCATGTTGGTGAAATACAAAAGTCTTGTTACATGAGTATAGTAGAATAGATTCAATTGTTATTGAAATGGCTTAGTCACATTTGTTAATGAAGAAAAATCAAGTTTCATAAAATAGATATTGTCTAATACATTCTCTACTTTAAATAAGTGGGTATTATTCTGGTATGATTTTTTAGAAAGGAAATATTACTAATGATGTACATAAAAAAGTTGATATTTTTTTCAAAATAACCCTTGGAGCTAATTCATTATGATGTCTATGGAATAATGGGGAAATAATAAAATGGAGATATGTACCTCATCCATTTCATTTATTATTTTACTCTAATTACATGTGTATTGTATATGAAACATTAACCATATTATATGAAAATCTTTATGAGAATTAGAAGGAAAGCAGAAAAAGAATGTGACTATTCTATGAAGAAGATGAGAACCAACAATATTAGTTAATATAGATGTAATGAGTTTTAAATTTATCTTGAGAAAAATAGAATTCATCATGATAATAGTTCCCAATATAATCATAAAAAAATGTGGTTTTTTATGAAATAATAAAATCATGGTGGAAATGGGAAGAACTATGTTACTTCAACATTGAAATTCCAATTACTTTTTGAGTCAATTCATGAGTCCTTATATTTTTATTCAAAATCATTGTTTCTATAAGATTCAATCAGATATGAATGTATATGAATTTCTTTATGGAAAAAGTCATAGTTTAAAACTCCATAGATTTTACAGGATTCCATATATTATAAAGAAGAATTTAGGAAACTATGGAAGTTAGAACAGATAAGTTTCTTTGGTATTATTGATCTAAAAGAATAACCTGATAGATCCTAAAAATTCAAATTCCAATTGAACATTGTAGTCAAAAATTCCCTTAAGAATGCAAGTGATTCCATCCAATGAATATGGTTCTCCAATATAATTATAATGATCCTTTAATCGGTCTTCAATTCTGAATAGACTGTCAGAGAAATATCAGATTAAAAACATAGCTTGAATATTTTTCCATTGTAAAAACAAAACTCATTGTTAAACTGTGTATCGTAGGGATCATTTTTAGAGCATTGGATTCATTCATTTAGTATAGGGTTCCTTCCATCATAGTGAATGTTTCCATCCAAGGAAATATAGGGTTCCTTCCAATGTGGTGTAAGGTTCCTTCCAACATAGCATAGGTTTCCTTCAAATGTAGAAGAGGGAATAAAAGTAACATAGGTATAATTATCAATATGATCATTACGTGTGTATAAAATAACAAATGTAGGGAAGCTGATCCATATGAAAATTTATTAGCATAGAATTTGGTTATTGATTCATAAGTAAATTGATTATCCTAGAATAGGGTTTCTGATTCATATGCAAACTACTTATCATAGCATATGATTGCTGATCCATACATGACCTGCTTAGCATAGAATAGGGTTGTTGATCCATATGTGAACTGCTTAGTGTAGCATTTTATTGTCGATAGTGTTTCCAAAATTATTTATCTTAGTTCTAAATTCCCTTATCAAGGATATCAATTCCTGAAAACATTATTAGAAAAATCCTTATCATAAAATTAATAGGGTTATTTGGGTAATCAATTCCATCATTAATTATAGAGTATTCATGAGACAATACATGCCCAAAAATACCATCCTTTTTAATGGTCACAAAACCCATTAAATAATCCATAAAAAATTAATAGGATTTTTAACCAAACATAAACAGTTCTAGAAAATTATTTTCATTATTTAATTTAATAGTATTATTTTTTAGAAAAGTAGAATTATTTCATAAAAATAATACCTATGAAAAAACAAGTTTTCTTAATGAAAATATATTGTGTTTAATTATTCTGGTATTTGTCTCTCCCCCTTTATTTACATTAAAAACATTAGCTACCTTTTTTGATATCCAAATGTTTATTTGAAAGAAGAAATGATATAATATTTAGTTAAGGTAGCACTATACAGTAAGGGAAAAGTAAAAAATTGTTAAATAAGAAATAAATTTGGGATTTACAGTAACATGTTGAACTGGAATAAACATAAAAAAAGATACTAAAAATTTTATCAGAGGTAAATTAAAATATTTGTATAAATAGAGTACAATTCTAAATTAACAAAAGGTGTTAAAATTATGGACTTTGGTCAGAATCAGTAGGGACAAAATGTTTTTCATGATGTGGAATGACTTAAACGGAATGGGAAATTAAAATGAGATTAAATGTAATGATCTGGAAATGGTTTTTGATGAATTATGACCACTGTTGATGTAGCTTCAATGAAGATATTCCGATCGTCAAATCATAAACGTGATTAACTTTCAAGAACACATTCATAGATTCTTTAGATTGAATGAAATTAGTCAAATTATCTCTTATCATAGGAATCATATGTCCCAACCAAGATTTAATAGAGGTAAATTGACTAACCATATGCCTTTTATTTTCTTGTAAAACCATTAATGAATTAAATTCACACTGAAGAGTGTCCGTCATATCATTTAAATCATCCAGCTAATATGTGATTGCATTGAATCTCTTAAGAAGGTCTGGAAGTGTCTTTATTGGGGAGGTTCAAGATTGATGGATTTACCTAAGAGACTAAAATTCTATCCCCTCTATCTATTTCAATTTTTTATAATTATAATTCTTAGCAGATTCAACTATAAACTTATGTAATTACTAATATAATTTTTGAATAAAATTTTGATGATCTCCAAGAGAAATAATATTTTCATTGAATTTATTAATATAGAGAATTTATGCTTACAATTTAGATTTCAGTACTATAGTACTTATTAATTCTTCAAATTTATTTTTCCCATCCTCAAATTGCTCTCTTAGAAACATGTTCTAGTCTTCAAATAAATTAACATTTATTACAATGTATTTATCTTGATAATAAAAATAAACTATAGATTGAGTACCAGGATCATATTTTACATCCCTAATATGTACATCCACCATAGCTAAGCTTGGCCCCTCATGACCAGTTGATATATCTCTCAAGATAGATCAGGTAACAATTATAGAATTAGGCAGTACAATTCATTGGATCTCAGTATCAGGAACATACTCGATGTGATGTTCATGAATATGAGCCTCTTGATTAACTTTCTCTTCCACTAGATTATCATGAATAGTTTTAACAACATCCTGATCTAGAGTATATAAGAGGTTGAATATAAATATTCTTCTTAGACCAAAAGGGCCTTCTAGTATTTATTCATCTTCATGTTCAGGCCTCCACCTGGCTAAACCCACTGAGGGTATCATCATATGCTCCCCCATAGTAGTTGTCTGTAGCCTTTGTTGTTATTCAACACCAAATGGAAAAGCAATTTTGTAAGAGTTTCTCCAAAAAAATGAGAATTTATATATTGACCAATCATTCAAGAATAATTTTGGATAAAACATATTCCCAAAAAACATATCGATAATCATCCCCTTTATCCTTAGAAAAAATGAAATTATTCATCCATTGGGAACAAATCCAATATTGGATTCATTATTGTAGTAGTAGTTTATATAATTGATCTTAACCCAATAAATTTTGAACTTGATATTATTTAGAAACAAAAACCTGACTAAAATTTTAGGATATACATAATTTTCTTGAACATCTATCCTTGGAAAATTTCCATATTGAATGAATTTCAACAAAACACTACGGTGAAGAGTAATTTCCTTTTTCATCGCCATCATAATAGTTCTCATCACAAACATGAACAACACAATTTCTTTTCATTAATTGTTTTCATTAACTAATTTCCTTAAATCAAAATGAATCTCTACATCATTTGGAAAATGAATAAACTCAACCATTTACACCGAATAGAGAGAAAATTTAACATCATTAATCCTTGATAAAATATTATTGTCCTCAAATAGCAGAATGAAAGAATAATTTCTATATAATTCTTTTTCCTAAATGTCATGAATTTTAAGGATGTTATCTTCACCAAAGATATATTCTAAACATTTAAATAGTATGTCTCCTTTATGAGAGAGATTTTTAGAATCTAAATAGGTTAAATAAATCACATTACCTTAAAACAATTTTCAAGAATTCCCAAATGCCTAAATAGAGGATTCCAAATCATCATCAATAGATCTTAGTGAAGTTTTCATTTTTAAAGGTTTTGGGAGAGAAGGGATTGATTGTTTTTGGTTTTGGAAAGATAAAATCTAAAGAGGCTCGGTAGAATAAAAGGATGCATGGGAGACGAGAAAGAGAGAGGGAGAAGAAAAATGGTCTTCCCGTGCCAATTGAGTATGTAATCATTAAATTTTAATTTTTGAAAAACAAATAAAAAAATATTGAAATGATGTTTTTATAAAAAACAAATTTAAAAAATAAAAACAATTTTAATTAAATTAAATTGATTATGTTGAATTAAAATTGATAGACTATATAAAATTTATAAATATTTATTTGAAATTAAATATCTCAAACCCCACATAATAAAATCAAATCATTCACTAGGAAGTCGTTTAGTAATAATATCATCTAATTGATATTCAATATTAAAAAATTATAAAGATTTTTTTTATGGAAATGATTTCATATAAAATGATGTATTATATCAATATGCTAAGTGACTTATTGGATTTCTTGAAATATCAATAGCACTGGTATTATCGCATTAAATCAGTATACTATAAAAATGTAGTCCAAATTCCATTAGATATTTTTTATCCACAGGACATGTGCACAAAAAATAAAGGTAAATATATATTCTTCCTCAACTATTGAAGAGAAAGTGTGTGTTTTTTACTAGACAATGACACTAAATATTTTTCAAAAAAGTGATAGGTTCTAAGATGATTTCTCTATCCAATATGAAACAACTAAAATCCGCATATGAATATGAAACTAAATTAAAATTTTCTGTTATGAGAAAAAAAATTGATTGAACAAGAGATATCTTTAAATATTTAAAAATAATTTTCATTGCAATAATATGGGAATCTTTTGTATTTGATTTAAATATATCACAAAGTCATATAGAAATCATAATGTCTTGTCTGCTATTTTTATGTTATAACAAACTCTAAACCATACCCGTATATAATTGTTTACCTATTTTTTTCTCCATCATCGGAATTATGTTTTGAAGTCATACATATTGTTATTTTAAATATCATGTTTTTTTCCAGTCCAATCTTTTTCGATAAATCAACAATATCTTTACTTTGATTTAAAAAAAAATTCATGTTATTTTTGATAAATTTGAAATCCTAGAAAGTAATCCAGTTCTCCCATTATACTCATTTCAAATTATTTTTTCATTAATTTTTAAATACCATGAACAATCCTTTTATCAATTGAACCAAAAATAACATTATCATCATATATTTTAACTAATTCAATATTAGAAATAATTATGTTCTGAAAAATTGTTGCGTTATCCAAAATAAATTTAATATTTTCATTGTAGGAAAAGAACATAATCTTTCATATCAATCCCTTGGTTCATGTTTAAGTCCATAGATATATTTATTACATTTAAAAATAGGATTTGGAATATTTTTATTTTAAAAACTAAGTGTTTTTTCAACGTAGACATCCAAAATTAGAAAACCATTTAAAAATATATATTAAACATCCATATGATATAATTTAAAATTCAATTGATATTCATAAGCTAAGATAATTATTATAGATTCTAATATATCCACAGGATCAAATGGATCATCATAAACTATTATTTATTCCAGATTATATCATTTATATATTATTGTAGCATTATTTTTTGTGATCATGCCTTGATCATCCCATTTATTTATAAAGACCCACTTGGTTCCAATTGTTGTATTATTTTTGGGTCTCTCTAATAGTTCCCAAACATCATTCATATAATATTGGTTTATCTCTTCATACAATACTAACAACCAACTATAATATTCTAGGGATTATTCTATATTCTTCGGTTAGAATTAGGATATAGAAAATGTTAATTCTGATAAGTTTCCTATATTTTTTTGGTAATAATACCTTTTTAATGGTCTCCTAAAACATTTCTTATAGGATGGTTTTTTTAGGAATCTGTTCTATCTATGTAAGAAACCTTTAAGATCTTCAGTGTATTGTTCCCTTGAACTAGTCTAAAATTTCATATAATTATCAAAATCATCATTAGGGTTCTCATGTCTCGTGTTTAAAAATGATTTAGTAACATAATCTGTATCATCTATCTCGTTAATGAAAGGATCAGCTTCATCAAACATCACATGAACTGATTGTTCAACAATCATTGACTTTTTATTAAATAAACTATTATATTTACATGTAGTAGAATATCTAAAACATATTATGTCATTATATTTTGGATCAAACATAACCATGTTATCCTTGGGGATTAGGATATACAGTTCACATCCAAAAACCTTACAGTACCATACATTAGGATTCCATTTATTCCAATTGTCTTAGGGTAACTTTTTGAAAATAGCCAAAATTAAAACCCTATTCATTATATAGAAGTTTTTTCTTACAACATCTTCAAAAAAATATGTAGGAATATAGTATTCATTCATCATAGTTGTTTCCATTTTATGGATTGTTATATTTCATATTTCTACAATTCCATTTTTTGAGGTGTTCTTGCTGCAGAATATGTTTGTTTAATACACAAATTTTTGAAATACGAATTAAATTCTTGATTCTATAATTATCCACCATGATCACTTCATAATGAAATTATTTTTAAAACTTTTTAATTTTGAATAATATTTCAAAAACATTCCAAAAAAATAAAAAAAACCACATTTGAATTTTAGAAAATTTACCAATTTAAATCTTTAATAGTCATCAACCAAAACATAAACATATAATTTACCAAAAAGTCTTTGTACTCTAGATAGTCCAAAAAGATCCAAGGGTCTAGGTTATAAAGGATAAAATGTATAATTTTTTTTAATATATTTTATTGAATATTTGTGATGTTTTCCAATTTGGTATGCATCACAAAATCTATCATTATCCAACTTATGACTAGAAAAATTAAAAACAAACTGATTCTAAGAATATTTAGGTAAAGAATAAATATTATATTTCCAAAGAATTATCTTCAAAATCTCTGAAACATTTTTATTATTTGTTAAAAAAATTTACATTTTGTTCACACCTGGAATTTAAAATCAAAGTATAATCATTGTTAGTTTATGGTGCTCTAAATTTAAGTAATTTATCTTTACAAACTGAGCAAGAATTGTTTGAGAAATAAATATAAAAACCATAATCACAGTGTTGATATATATTTATCATATTTTTCTTTAACCGTTTAAAATACAGTACATTATTGATTGAGATTTTTTTTACCTCCAAGAGTTCAAATTACAATTATTTTTCCTTTGGAATTTTCAACAAAAGCAACAAGACCTCCATCCATTTGTGTCTGCCTGTGAATGTATGATGGATATCCAATCATATGCTTGAAATTGAAAATTTACATATACCATTCAGAATTTACATTCATGTGGAAAAATACCTTAAAAACAATTAAGAATTTTTTTTTGTAATAATGTTTTTTGGGTCCAGCAGTGTTAGTTGGAAATGTTATGGGAATCCGGATTTTCTTTATGTTTCAATGATTTTTTTTCTTACATAACTCAAATTTTTAGAAATAAAATATCTTTTAATACCACTAATTGGAGGAATTTTTAAATAACATTTATTATTGACATGAACTTTTATTCCACAGTAATAACATGTATCATTTTTTGAATTCGGGTGAATGTAATTATTATATAGTTATGATTTCTCTCCCTTACTTACTATTCCAAATCATTCCATTGTAAAAAAATTCATTCTCATAATTTCATTTAAAAGCCTTTTTCCTTTTGTAGAAGTGATTGCAACACATTTATAAGATTTTACTTCATCATATAATTCCTTAGCCCTATTCCATAATCAATGTAATTTGTAGAAGATTAGTTGAATTTATCATCTAGATATTAATATTTTTTTAATATAGTTTCTCATTTACATAAAATTGAATTATTATTATTTTTCAATAAATTCTATTTTTTAGACAAGGAATCATATTTCACTTATATCATTGAGGAGGAAGAAGCTAATTTATAATTTCAGTAACTATATGAATCATAATTAGAAGTGTAATACGTTTTTACCTTTTCCTCTTTGTCCATTAAGAACATGTTGGATTTCATATTTTATAGCTCATTTTTGAATTAGACATTAAAAAGCTACTTGAGTATTTAGAAATAGTCCATGTAGCTTTGATAACTCTTTTCCTTTTTTTCTTATAATCAATATTCTTATTATATTTATTATAATTTATTTTCATATCATCATTAAATTCAGGGATATTAAGTCTGATATTATCTAATTTCTTAAATTCATAATAAAAAACCTATTTTGGTTCATTCCCATCCTTCCTGAATGATTTTTTAAATCATTTCTTTTTCTTGTATAAGTTTCTGAATTTTCTGGGAGATGAGCTTATTCTTTTTCACAATCTGAGGAGTCTGAATTATTTTGATCTTATTTTATTTTTCTACTATTATTCGAAGATGTCACATTCAATGTAATATTTAATTTTTTACTAAACTTTTATGATCTTAAACTTCAATATTAATCTCATCTTCATACATCATTAGTGTCCCAATTGAATCTTTCGTTGTCAAATGATTGATATGTGATAATTTCTAAATAGTAGAAGATGTTCCATTCCTATTTAATGTCAGTACAATAAATTCATTCATTGCTTGATCAGATTGTTTAATAGATTCTCCTAATGATGTAAAATTGTTGGTAAATATATGTAATCCTTCCTTTCATTTGAGTAACAATTTCTCTATCCAACTTCTTATAGGTGAAAAAAATTATCTTTTTTGTACAAAACCTCATCTTTCTAAAATTGTTTATTCCTTTATCGGTAACCACAATTGTTTTCTAAACATCATAGGTAGTAGGAAACTGTGATATATGATTAAATTCATCTAGTCCATGAAAAAAAATAATGGAATTCATTTCCTTTGATGTTATGTAATATTCGTCTTCTATCGTTGTATAAGATGTTTCTAGTTTTCCAATAATCTTTTCTAGAGTAATAATTTTATTATAGAAATTGAATCCTTGATTCTTCAGGTAGATGACCATTCAAGATTTCCAGCATCCATAATTATCACCATTGAAATATGGATAACGAACCGTAGATATTCTATCATTATATTTTCCATTGTTATCTTTTTTGTATAGATCATAAGCTTTTCTACATGTTATGGAATTTTCAAAAATCTCTTCTATGAAACCAATTGTAATGTCAGCATATAAATATTAACACAAGAGGGGGGTGATTAGTGTCTTTTCAAAAATATCAACAATATTTCCTTTTAACACCCTTTATGATTTTCATTATTAATTATTGTTTCACTTTTGTACCAGAATATTTAGTGTATATCAAGAAATAAAGAAATCAAATTTTTATCGTAGTATGAGGAACAAGGATACCCTAGTACACTCCAACAATTACTCTCTATACGAGAATGGTGAATTCCACATGAATGGTCCTATTATCATAAAACTGTGAATCTATTAAAAAGTGTATTCAGTTGATACCCATACAAAAAGACTAAAAGAATACTTCTGGTTCTTTAAAAAATAACTAGATATCCACTGCTTATATTGAGATTCTGACACTCAAACACAAATGTGTACGAGCTATTGAAATTTTAATAAACAGAAAGAGATTGATTTGATGAAATCGTTAAACTTCAAAATTGAAATAACAAAAACTAAATGTAGATAGATCTTCTTATTACTAAATAATTATATTATATATTGATTAAATTTTAAGTGATTTGGTTTCACAAATATCTTGAATAAATAAGAGCAACAAACAATACTTGATCTTGTAGAAGAACAAAATTAAATTTTATATCACTAAAGTGTACACTTTGATCAGAGTTGTTCAATCCATGGTACACTATAAAAGATATTTTGAATAACATAGTCGCATATATGGATTTTTTTATCACTCATATATATAATACAATGAATAAATGTATATAGAACTTATAGTCCTCTTCGGAATTTCATATCCTAAATAATACACTGATTGATCATTGAAATTAAAATTCCAATTGACAAGGGTAGTCGTATCATACCTTATGAATAGAAGTAATTTTCTCCAATGAATAAGGTTCTTTGAAACAATCATAATGATCAGTAAATCATTATTTAATTAGGACTAGACCATTGTTGTAATCTATTATTGAAAACATTTCTTAAATATTTTTCCATTGAAAAAACACAATGTATGGTTGAACTGGGTAGCATAGGGTTCATTTCTGTAGTGTTGGGTTCTTTCATGTAGAAAATGGTTCCTACCAACGTATAATACTATTGCATTCAATGTATCATTGGGAATAAATGTAACATAGGGATGATGATCCATACATTAATTCACTTAGCACAAAATATCAAATGTAGGGTAGATGTCCCATACACGAACTACTTAGGATAGAATATGGTTTCTAATCCATATATAAATTGCATTGTGTAGCATATGGTTTCTTATCCATACATGAACTAGTTGGCACAGTGTAGGGTTCCTAATCCATTTTCGAACTGATTAGAATTATGTATGGTTGGTGATCCATACACAAACTATTTTGTGTTGTGTAAGTTTGCAGACAGTGTGTCCAGAATTAATTCCCATAGCACTAAATTCATTTAAAAAGGATAAATATTACTGAAAACTAGCTCAACTAATACCTCATCTAAAAACAAATAGGGGTATTTGTAAAGATCATAATAATAATTAATTATTGTTTATTGTTGAAACAATACATATCCAACACTCGAAAGGTGTGTCGAAAAATTATTCATCTTCTTGTTTTTCTAAATGAATGATTTTTCTAGAGACTAACTTGTGTTTTTCTCGATTTCATCATTTTTTGTTTCTACATTGTCCCTTTTCATATATAAAATTTCTAATGTTATTAGTTAAGTTTCCCTCAATGTCACAATTTTATAATTTGAATACCAGTCACCTTCCATGTCTTGACCTCACTCTACCCTGTTTCAAACTATACTTCCTACCAATTGAGATCCTCTTTGTTGTATCTTTTGATTATTCCAGATGAGAGATTACATATACTTGTAACTCATGTCCTTCTACCAAGTATAATCATTGAAATGTGCATCCATAACTATTGCAATGGTAGCATTCCTATATGTGGTATTTTTTTAAGATATATTAAAATTTAATCTTGAATATTTGAAAGTGATTATAGTAGAATGTTCCCCTAATCTATATCAATCATAGTATTACCTATATCCACTAATTGATTCACCATGATTTGAAACTCACTGGTGCATTAAACTATAAAGCTTCCACTATGCTGTTGATGTTTCATCAATCACATTGACAAGTGAATGTTTTTTAAATTGATATTTTATTGATACACATATTGCTTACACACAATAGTTTCTTGAGCAACATGGTTGTAGATGTTCTCATTGATCCACTAGAAGATTTGATCAATCATCTACTCATTTAAATTCTTCCATTGTGCTACCTTAATGGCATTGGGATAGATACACTTATTTTTAATGGGGTCAAAGAAGACCATATAATTAAGAAGTTCTTTCATTTGAAACATCAAAATGGAGTAGTTTTATGAAGATAACATGATCATCCCTTCTGTGTATGAACCCCCAATTGAAATTTAATTCTATAAAAATTAAAATATTATTTAAAAAAATTTGTGTGTATAAATTCATCTAAAATGATAAAAAAAGAGAAATTAACACATATATCATATCAATTAGTAACTGATTGATCAATATATAACCAAATCCATGTTAACAGTTGTGATTGACTAATTTCTTGGCTACAACATGGCATTGATGTGGATCACCTAATTACATACCATAATCTCATATGAAATTCTATTAGTTGCTAAACAGTGTCTTCTTCCATAGTATGATGATATTGTATCACCCAAACCACAAAACGAAATTTTACTGAGCCTAGGGAGCATATTGTAGCTCATTTTGCAATGTTAGTTTTTCTATTATAATTGAATCAACCCGATATTTCAGATTCTATATTCAAAACACGAATTAGTAGAACAAGAATTTTTTTCACCATAATATCTCCAATACATGATATTATTTCACCATAAATAAATCTAATTCAAGTAGTTGTGATTCAATGACCAAAAAGAGAGACAAATGGATGGGGAAAAGGGTTTATTTCATTAAGTATAATTTATTTTCAAAAAAATATCTCTCTACATGTCTCTCTATATAAAACTTGATCTCTCAAATATCCCCCATGAGAAATGATCTCTCTTAGATCATATCTTATAGAATCAAGGCTATACCTAGTGCGAATAAATGAACATGGAAGGCTCTCCAGGACCACCTTTAATAGGTTTGGTTGAAGGTGTCATGTTTGATGAAACACCCACCAATCCCCCACCAACCATAAACATCAATCATGTGACAACCTACAACATTTGAAACTCATATTACATCCAAAGGAATAAATTCTCCACATATTGAATATACAACAGTCTAGATGGAAGTCCATTGCAGGTGAGGTTGATTCAGAACCTTTTAAAATGGTTGTGGGAACCTAAACCACTCCATCATCAAGATGTGGTCAGAACATGAGAGCCGAGTTCACAGTGAGATGTCTACCCACATGTAGAACACGGTACATGTCACTATATCTATTTCAAATTAAACCAGTTTATGAATACTATATTACATTTTAGAGAGTTATACTAGATTACTCTATTGGACAGTGTGTGAACCACTTAAAAACACAAATTGATCCACATTATATTATTTGGAAAAAATTTATTATAAAACAACATAAATCAATGTATATTGAAAACTAAAAAAACAATAATAAATATATAATAATAATTAATCAAAATTATATAACTATTTTTTATAAATTTCTATATTATTATGTATTTTTTAAAAAATTAACAGTATATACATTTTAAAATATTTAATTTTCAACATTATTAAAATATTTTAAATTAAATCTGTATAAAATAATTTTTCATTAATTGATTATATTTTAATAATAGTAAAAAGTCATATTATAAAATCATTTTTATACCACTATTATTATATTTTTTTATAATGTTAAAAAAACATAATGTCTATTGTTTTTATAAAGAAACTTATATATATTGATATTTGTTGTATTTACAAAATTTAATTCATTATATTTACTTTAAAAATATATATATTAATATATGTCATTGAAATAAAAGAATAACAATAATGGTTTAAATATACATGTACATGCATACATGCCTGCATTCAAGAATACAATTATCCTACGAGAAATGTTTTTATACACTATAAATTTTTAATATATATTTCAACTAAAATAATTACGTATATCTGCATAAGGAACCACATAATGTGTAATTAATATATATTGGAAATCTGTATTGAAATTTATTTTGAAAATATGAAATAAATCATTCTTGTGGAAATGGGCACTGAAACCGTTTAAAAAAATCACTACATGTTCTATGGGAAACATTAAATTTATTTTAATGTATTAATATATTTCCATTAAATAATATTGATATAAATTTTAATTCTATATTTCATGTAGAAATTTAAATTAAAAAATTTTAGAAGAAATTTGGACAGAAAATTTCCAATTCAAATTTTCATTATATGTGTATGTATATATATATTTTCATGTAAAATTTAAATAGATATTTATTTAAAAAATATTTCATATCAAAATTTCTGTACAAATTAAAAAAATTATATTTTATTATAAATATGTATGTTTGTGCATTCAAATTATGTATTGTAAATTTTTACAACAAAAATTCTGTAGGGATTTATATAAGTTGAAATGTAAAATGAAAAATTCACATGAATATTTTAATAGATCTTTAAATATATTGACTAAAAATTTCTACTCTCAATTAGAAATTAATATTTTTAATTCATTTCAACCATGCATATTATTATCTTTATGTGTAAGTGTATTTATTTTTAATTGAAAATTTCAAAATTACAATAATGTTTTTAAAAAAAATTAATGAAAATTTTCAGTATGAATTTTAAATGAAAAATTCTAGATAAAAATAAACATTGAAATTTTCCCCATTAAATTTGGACTAAAAGTGTTATGTATATATTTACAATAAATATTTCTAATGTAAATTCTAAAAAAATTTACTTCTGAAAATTTTCATCTGTGATTTATCTAATAATATATTAGGAATAAAAATTTTAAAAAATTTTTTATTTAAGATATTTTGTAAATTTTTTTTAATATAATTATAATAAAAATTAAGATGAAATTTTCATATGTAATAGTTTTTGAAATTTGAACAAAAATTTTCATGTGTAAATTTACACTAAATGTTTCTAACCAATCTTTTAAATTATATTCCTTATTGAAAATAAAAAAAAATTATATATTTGAATATTTTTATTTTCATTTGAAGTTTATTAAACGTATACTCAAAATTTCATAGGTAAATTTTCATTTGATGTGACGTAGGAAAATTTACATAGATTTTTTTTTGCCAAATCACATTGTATATTTATTAATTAATATATTGGTGCTAAAAATAATTAATATTTTGTTAAAACAATTCTTATCAAAAATATTTTAAATGGTTAGTCTAAAAATAAATTCCAAATATTGACTATTTATTTCCTTTAAAAATTGTAAAATTGCAATAAAATTACAAAAGCTATGTTTTTTTGACAAACATATAAGGTGTTTTAATTATGATTTTGATGACCAAAAATTACAACATAATTCAAGGAAGTTTGAAAAACCACCAAAAAACATTTGATTCGTTAATGTGACCACGAGTCACTAGTAAATGAGTTTCCTTATTCACTTACCATCTGATGAAAGAGAACATCCATGCAGAGAAATGTTTGGACACATTGCAGATCTTCAAACCTAGTAAGCAATAAAATTACAACCCTTCTCTAGTGTATGGAGTATGATAAAAATTGTTAGGCCCCCCAATTCTAAAATTATAGATTTATATCCACTGTCAATGGTGAACATGAAACCCTCGTAGATATCCTGGGATTCAGTAGCCACTGCATCTCAAAATAAAAATTCAAAATTTATATTAGTTTTTATGATTATACTTATACAAATATAAATAAATATATTTAATTTTAATTTTAGAATTATTTTTGAATGATAAAAAATTGTTCATGTTATTTTGTCATTGTGACTTTTCATTTAAATTTTATATGGCAATTCTATTCATTTCTATTGGATATTAAATTTCATACAAAAATTATCATCGATTATTGAATATTTTATAGAAAAAAATTTCTATGAAATTTTCTATTGAAAATTTTAGTGAAAAAAATACATTATTTATATACATTATAATATATTTTCACTTAAAACATAATAATTAATTTATTTCAAACAAATTATCAAATTTTTATTATTATTACTTAAAAATTAATTTAAAATTTTGGTGGAAACTTAATATGAAAATTTATAGTTGAAAATTTCAGAAAACATTTCAGATGTAAATTTAAAATGTAAAATTTATTTGTTAAATATGTACTAACATTATTTTACTGTAATTTTATATGGAAATTTAATCGATGAAACCCCATAGAAATTTTCAATACAAATTAAATGTAAATTTAAGTTCACAAAACTCCAACTCTTCATTCATGCTTCTACAAATTCTAATTAACACAAAAATCAGATGAAAATATGACACATAATCGTAACATCCTATTATTTAATTTATGCTTCTTATTACAATAATTTAAGGATTGAACTATCAACAACATCACTATTTATTATCATTATTATGATACAATAAATTTAGTTCGGTATATGTTTATCATGATCCTTATTTGAGTGCACTATAATTTTTTCTCTAGTAAAATTAACTTCTGGTTTCGAGCTCATGTAGATAATAAATTTTCATGAATATAAAATACCTTGTTCATGATTTATTTGTCATGTTAAGATCAAATGCCTCCAATATTATGAAACACCAAATCTTCATAAAAGTGTTATTTTTTGAATATTATTTATTCCAGTCCTAATGGTCACTATGCTTATGATGGTCAAACCAACACCTCAATTCATATCAGTATCTATCCTCTATATATAAAATTAATTTCATCTAACACATTTTCATCTTCTTCTAATTATTCTTTGGGTTTTCTTTTGTTTTTACTACACTACCTCAACTAATAATTTTCTTCCCATAGATCCTACTAGTCTCAATATCCAAATTCACAGAAACTAAATTCTCAAATGATCCCTTTAAAATAGCAGTGAATACACACATAACTATAACAAAAAGACTCTAGACAAATCCCCAAACATTGAGACAACATAAGTAGATAACACACAATAATACTTCTTAAAATCATATTTATAAACATAACTGACTATTTTATTTAGTGACGCCATCACCTAATTCTTAATCATCTATTATATGTTTTTAATCACTTAAAAGTAATTAAATCAATATAGGATAGCATCCTAACATGACCATTCCCTTAGATACCATTTCCACATAGAGAAACTTTATAATATTTCACTCAAATTTAAAGAGGCTATTGATTCACACACACTAAAAAACACATGATCACAGAATTTCAAGGAATATTGATGATGGGCCTTTGGTGTGAAAACAGTTGAACACCTCCCCATCGGTACCCTCTTTCCATGTAAATGGACATTCTCCCTTAAATCTAGTTATTGTTGAGCGTACCTATTTACACCATATTTCTATATGGGAATATAGAGATACCTAACCATTATATATGAGTTTAACATTGTATCAAATCATTATTCCACTATATGCACCCTCACAGCCATAAGGCTTCTCCATGACTCTAATACAGACACCCTCAAGACCGTCATCCCAATCGAAGATTCCCCCCAACATTGTAACTGAATGTAAATACTCCATAAATAATCATTGTACATCATGTGTATCTGAGATGATCAACATTGTCAATTCATACTCAATTGATGAGACTCTCACATGTGGAAACCATGAAAAAACACTCTATAACCGCTCACTACACACCATGAATCTACAAGAAATTCACTCTCATGGTTTCATGATCAACCAAAAATACCATCATATGTGTATACCTTGTGAAATTACACTATGATCATCCAATACACACCACAAAAATATAAAATATGTTAAGTGTTTTTCTTATCCCATTATTTCCATTCAAAACCGCATATATGGAAATAGATGAATGGATGAACTGATAGAATAATTCTTAGATAATCCCATATATAATCCTATTCCCTGAAAACATTTATTTTCAACACCCTCAACTCACTTAGTGCGTCAATCATTTTCTATCATCTATCTGGAATGTGAGCTGGTTGATTTCAACCATTTTCAGACGTAGTGCACTAGCCAAGATCGATTCTCATTCACCAAGGGAATCAACCAATACATAGTCAACTTATCACCCACTACGTGACATAGACCTCATGGCCTACATACCCTATATTATACTCTTTACCATGCACATATCAGATGTTATGGCCTTCACCATCCATATACCATATGTTTTCTCATTCACCGTGCACATACCCCATGGTATGGATCTCACTGCACATATACCTCATGGTTTGGTCCTCACCTTATGGTATGACCCATACCATGTGATATTATCTTTTTATGTGATTTGAAACTTATCTCCAAATCAAAATGGCTAATGAATATTTTTATTACTTTTTAATTGTTTAATTTTGTTTTAGTATATCTATCAACCAAATACATAGTAGTTTTCATTGATTTTTTTAGAATATGAACCCGATTCAAAAAATAAGTGATATGAATTCAGAAAATATGGAAACAATAAATAAAATACCCATTTACTAAAATTACATTATTCCAAATATAATAAGATAGGAATCCGAAATATAACCATCTTAAAAATGCATCTCCATTAAGTGAACCAAAATTTAAGAAATGCGGGGAACATATAAAGAAAAATAAGAAATCATGAAACATATGAAATAAAATAATTCATTATAGAAATTTTGAAAGGTTTATAACCAAAATATTCTTAAAAATTCAAAACAATACTTTAATCATTACCGGAAATATAAGATTATCTAGAAGGTACCTCATTAACATGAATGATTGAACTTGTAGAAATACATTCTAATTAATATATGTTTCCTCTGGTAAGGTTTATCCCATATACAACCAAAAATAAATTAAAAAGAAAATTTAAATAACCACCTTCAATATCATATCACATTGATACATTTAACACAATGGAATGGGACATAAAAATAGGCTAATATACATATCCTTAAAGTGACTTTTAAAACTTTCTATGTTACTCTTACACTAAATTTAGGCTCATTGAATATCTACAATGATATATTATAGTATCCACTTTGACGCCAACCATAATGCACAATATCCACCATCTCAAATTTCATATCATAAAAAGGAAATACACAACATAATTAACAGTGTATTTATTAAATACCTCTTCCTATATAACCACTCTAATCAACGCGAGGAATATCTCTATGTTTCGAACTTATATAATGCAACATAAAACCATTGAGAAAAAACCCTCTTAAATTTCGTCATATCCAAGTCCATGAACTTTTAATTTTCTATAAAATGATAATTTCATAATTCCTTATATCAATTCGAATAGCTGATGTACGGGATTTGGATGTCATAAATATAATGAAATTATAAGAAAACTAAATAAAATGTCACTACCAATTTTTTCATAATTGAAAAAAAAATCATAAACTTATCTCTCCTATTATATATTGAAAAAACCCCGATCATATATCTCATAGAATGGATATATAAAATTATAAAATTATAAACATTATATATAAATCCCAGGGATAGCAAAAAACCTCAACCACCATTGTAGTTAAATATGGTTGTTCCTTTTTCATATCTGTAATGAATGATTAATTTCTCAAATTTTATATAATTTGAATGATATTAAAATAGAATTTTAGGAACATATATTTTATGAAAACAAAAAGGAACAATTTTAACACAAAAAAATGATAAGAGGATATTTTTTTCATAAAGAATATGTTTAGAAAGGAAAAATTATTTGTATGGGTGATCATGTATTATGATGATTCGGGAAGATCATGAATATATAATTAACACTTATAAGTTTATACTACAATATAAAAACACAATAATAAAAATATGAAAAAAACATGAGGACTATTATTCTAAAATGAGAAGTTTATAAAAACAATAGAAAATAGAGAGAATAAAAAATCAACCAATCATCAACTCATTAATTTAATACCGAGTTTATGAATTTCAAGATATTTGAAATAAAGGATATTATAAAATCAATAAATAATGTTTTTTAATGATTAAATATATAAAAAAATATTTATCAACATGATAGTATATGACATTAATAGTTTATTACCATTACGTTCTCTAATTATAAAATAGTAATGAAATCATCTTAATACATTCTTGTGAACAATTAAAGAAAATGGAATTATATCAAAAAAATAAAGGGAAAAATTAATAACTTTGATGGCATTCAAATACAAACATGGTATGAAAAAATATCATAATAAATTAATACCTTATTGGTGTATCTTCCATTAAGTATTATATTATATAATTTCATTATGGAATAAGGATGTAGTAATTTATGCATGGTATTATTGATAAAAATTCATTTATTTCCAAAATTATAAAACATATTTAGCTTGATACATTGTAAATATTGTATCATTTTTATAAAATTAATAAAAAACACACTTATATACTAAAAAAGTATGAGAATATTGGAAATTGAAAGAATCCACATTGAATTTTTGAAATATACCTAATCCATGATCCTTAAGGATCCATGATACATACGTGTGATCCCCATAAAAGATTTCATATAAAAATACATGTAAATTTTTCTTTTATATATTAGTATATCAATATAAAATACATTCTTTTAATTAGTGTTAATTAATTAGTCAAAACATGTGTAGAAATAATTAATGTCGATGTGTGCAAGTAATATAGTTGAAAATCATAAATAATTTTATTTTTTTATACATTTATAGAATAAAATTTCTTGTTTTCAAGTACATTAAAATATTATATGTGTTTTTAGAATGAATGAAAAGATATATATAATGGTATAATCAGATATATGAAATTTTAAAATATCTAAATCAACTTATTAAATAATCAGGTAGTGGGTCACCACAATGAAAACCCAAATAAAAATTAACTATTAATGACATAAAATATAATATAAAACTCTAAATATTTTTAATAAATTATAAAAAAATAGGGTTCATTTTGGTAAATGTGAATTCTTCCCAAAATAATTATGTTACCAAATGGATGTATCAAATCCAAACATATTATTATAAATTCTGTTTACTCAATATTGAAAAAAAATTCCCTTCAAATTATTTGAAAGAAGTTAAACTAATAAAAATATTTATTTATGTATACATAAAACACATTATTATATCTCTAGTTTAAATAAAATAACATAAAATAAATTAATTAAAACATTTCATTTTTCTAATAATCAAATGAACCAAGGATGAATAAACACTGAATATGGTATAGAGAAAACATTGTTCCAATACAATTTCATACAATGCATCCCATCCACTTTTATCTTCCATTAATGTCACTATAATTCATATATTAATGGAAATTAGTATAATATGAAGAAAATTTGAAAATTAAATTGAAAAATGAATTGTTTTGAGTGTAAGAAATATTTTTTCATACTTCCCAAAAAATATAAATTGCTTACTAAATTTTTTTTCCTCCTACCATTCAAGACATGATCTAAATTGAGTGAGGTATGGATATTCGGGACGACATGAGTTATCTGATGAATGGATGGGATTCAAGAGAACCAGATGATGATATCTGTATTAGGGTAATGTGGTGGGGGAGATTATTTTTTATAGGTGATTAGGGATGATTTTTTCCATCTTGTAAATTGAGATATTTAACATAGTTTTCACAATATTTGAAGTCAATTTTTTTCATATTTAAAACCATTAGTTTAAAGGTTAAAATAATTTTAAAATAAATCTTTATGAAACATATTAGGGGGAGGAATTTATCTATTAGATATTCCTTTATAAATTGAAATTAGGGAAGGGTGCCAAGCTTTTTTTAACCCAATAGTGAAATAAAGAAAAGGAGAATATAATAATAATACATTAATCTGTATCCTGAACATTTAAACGAAAACAAAATTAAATTAAAGTAATGTAAATACATGGTTTTGAAATAACTAATAATATGATTCTAGTAATACATTCACATGGTTGAAGAACAAATAATAATCAAGATAGAAATGCACATATGTGGTTAAAAAAACTAATAATTGTGTTTGTAATATGTAATATTATTACATTAGGAAGTTATAATATACTATAAAACTGGTGATAAGAAAACACTAAAATAGATGATAAGAGAGGTATAAAAAAATATGTAAACTGATGATGAAGAAAAAATTAATTAATGAAAAAATATATCAAACCTCTACTTTATGAATTGTAAAAATTCCATTAACACATTTTTGATATGTGAATTCAATGATGACATCATCAAATTCATAATAATATTACTTATAATCATTTTTTCTAAGCATTAACCTATTAATATACATTAAATAAATTCCCAAAAGGGTGAATGAAATCAAATCTAAAAAAATAAATCTAAAAATATCTATTGAAACATTTGTTTTTATCTATAATTACGAACTAAAAATGAAAATAATATGGGGAGAACCCCCTTTGGTAATACCTCATGATGTAAATTTCAAACATATTTGTTATAGATAAAATAATGGTGAAAATTTTAGAATTATAAAACATTTAAAAAACATTAATATTTATACAAGTTTGGTTCATATAGTACCTATATGCAGAACTATCTTGTAGTCTTAAGGCATCCACAAATTAATATGAAATTTTGAATAATTCAAAAGTTTAATTGATTCAATAATAAATTACAGGGGTCTTCTGGAATCATTGAAGATAAACTATATTTTTAATTTCAGCTTCTTTCCATTTTGATGTAGTCAAAGGGAAGCCACAACAAAATGTAAATCGATTTGGTCATCAATTGAGATCATGGGATGAATATAAAACTGATTTGTGATTATATAGGGTGTATCATTAGATTTTAGAAATGAAAATTAATTATATAACCATGAATTATGAATTCTAAATAAAAATATTCATGTAAGAAACTTTTTGGGGGAAAAGTGTAGATAAAATTAATGGGAATTTTAAGATCATGGGGAAATAATGAGCTCACCAAGTGGACCAGATAGAATGTGCAAAGAAAATTTTCTATGGTGGACTCATCCACACTCAGTGATGCTGATCAACTAATTATTAGAAAACTATTTGGAAATCACTGACATGATCCTAAAATAATAATTAATCACTAGTTTGGATGGCCATAATAAATTAAAAAGGTGTGATGATTAATAGAGAGCACATAACCTTGTATTTATGTCATATTTGGTTGGAGGATGATGATTGATATAGGTTCCATGAAGAAAAGATATAGTTTTAGAGATTAATTGTGAGGGTTACATTTCCATGATTGGATATGGGAGTTAGGGAGGGAAAGGGGGTGGGGGTAAGGGAGGCTTATGTAGAGGTAGAGGTCTAGGCGGAGGTGGGGTGGGGATTCATGGAGGTGGAGGGAGAGGGAGTTTGATTGAGAGCCGTAGGCAGTGAATGAGTCAGTAAAAAGTTGGATAGGGGTATCACAGAGGTAGATTATAGGTTTAATGAAGGATAGGTTGGGAGTTTGGGGCTCATGTTTGTGAGAGGCAGTAGGGTTTACAAGTATTTTGAACGGGAGCGGGTAATTTGATTTCCATCACTTTCAGGTTTTCAAATCCAGTGACTACCTTTTGTGGTTAACCATTTAAAATGGTGAAAATTACCCATTTTCTAGTTGTGTAACCACCTTTGAGATTGGTTGAGAGAAGTTGAACTACTCCATCATTTGGTTATGGCTGGATCTTGAGAGCTAGGTTTACAATGAGATGTCCACCAACATGGAAAACAAGGCATGTGTCACGAGATTTATTTTTAATTAAACTAATTTATAAAATACAAATGACTTAATTTTAATGTTTTTTACTAGATTACTCTCCTACCCATTATGTAAACAAATTCCAAACACAAATTAAAACCTAATAATTTTTAATTTATTAATTTCATTATAAAACCTTGAAAATAAAGATATATCAAAATATAAAAAATAATAATTATATAATAATTATAAAATAAAATTATATAACAATGTTTTCTATAATGTATTATATTTTCATATATATTTTTAAAAATTTAATATAATTATGGTTTGAAATATATATGTTTATTTTAATTAAAAATATTATAATTTAAAACTCTACAAGATCATTTTTATATATTTTATTTGTTTTAATTATATTAAAATTTCATATTATAAAATATATTTTGAACCTTCATATTTATATAATTTTATAATAATAAAAAATATATTGTATATTTTTTGTTTAATATAAAATTATTTTCATATATATGTATATATTGTAATATAAATTTTAATTCTAAATATTTTCATTCAAGAGAATATATATTAACAAAAGATATATAAATAGAAAAAATAATAATAATGGCATATATATTTACATGTTCATGCATGTATGAATAATATTATTTGAAAATAAAATGTATTTATACACAAAAAGTTTCACTATAAATTTCTACTAAAAATGATGTAAAATTTTATAAGAAAATATATGACGTGTCAACAATATAATTTTCTTGAAATAATTAATAATCATTTTGTGTAATTTTGAACAATAAAATTCTAGTAGAAATGTGCACTTAAATATTATTGTGACAATTTTCATTATAGATCCTATAGAACATTCACATTTATTTTAATGGATTAATATATTTTTAGTGTATAATATAAATAGAAATTTGAATTGTACTTTAAATGTGGAAGGTTATAATATAAATTTCCAAAGTGTTTTCTACTAATAATATTCACATTAAATTTGATCTTAAATTTTTTAATTCAATATAAGCTTGAATATTTGTATTTTTATGTTTGTGTTGTTTTCTAGTTTTAATTGAAAATTTTCATCTTTTATTGATTTTTTTAATTGTTTTGTGAAAATTTTCTATATGAATTTTAAATGAAAATGTCGTGAGGAAAATAAACATTGAAAAAATCAACTAGAAATTTGGATAGATATTTGGACTAAAATATTTTGGTTGAGAATTAATTTAAAAGTTTCTTGTTTGAATTCTCAATGAAAATTTATAGATAAAACATTTATTTCTGAATTATGTATTTATATATTTTCAATAGAAAAACTAAACCTGTATTTATTTCATAATTTTTATAATCAAATTCTTATTGTAATTATAATAAAAATTAATTGGAAGTTTTCATTTTATAAATATTTTGAAATTTGAAATAAAATTTTCGTATGAAAATATACACAAAAAGTTTCTAATGAAAATTTTTAATATAGAATCTACATGAAAATTACAATTTTTTGATATATTTTTATTTTTTGTTTTTAGTTATTAAAATATTAATTCTAAATTTATAATGGAAATTTTCATTTTATTTTACATTGGATATTTTCATTATTAATTTTCATTCCCAAATGAGTTTGTGTATATGTTTTTTATGATATTTTTGCTAAAATTTTAAAATGTTATTTATTTTAGAGTTAGGGAAATCAATTATATTTTTAAAATGTTTAGTATAAAATATTATTTAAAATATTATTTAAAATATTTCTTATTTATTTCCACTAAAACATATAATATTTTGATAAAAAAATGGAATATATGTTTTGTAAAAAACAAGGGCTTTAAATTAAGTGTTTGATGATAAGGAATTTTAAGATAACTCAACCAAGAATGAAAATACAACAACCAAAAATATTATTTTCTAATGTTAACCTAGGTAGGTAGTAAATTTTTTTTCTAGTTCCTTGGTATTTTTATGATAGGGAACATTCAGATATAGAATAGATGGAAAATAGAAATGATCTTCAGAACCATTGTGTAGTGAAGAGAGATCAACAAGGTGGTGTAACACATATCCTTCATGTGGAACCTAGTGTTTTGAGTGGAATCCCTGTGTGGAATTTCTAGGACAATGTATAATATTTGGATAGCCATTTATGGAGAGGGTGGATAAATATGGCACAAAAAACCTGATCATGGGGTGTTGGTGGTAGAGTGACTATATGAATTAGAGCCTTTCAAATCAATGGTTAATGATCAGATACAGGTGGTGTGATGTGGAGTTTTCAAAATAAAATCATACATCACATAATATGGGTGGATTATATTTGAACATATTATATTGCCCTCGATGGAATAGTAAAACCCCAATTTTACGTCTGAGATAGGTTCTGTAAACCCATCCTAGGAAGCGAGGTGGTGTTTATCACATATACCTCCCACCATATATATATATATATCATATTAGGTGTATCATATATATTTATATATGTACAAACTATTATATTGTATTATATTATATAATATTATAATATATTATATTATATTTTTAATATTATATATTTGTATATATGAGCAGTTTGATAAACATATAGAGAGAAGAGTATGAATACTACATGGTACAAGGTGAAAGATAACACGTTTTTAGTACAATAATTGAGAAAACATGGTTTTATGGTTATCAACGATTTTGAAATATAAAATTTTATTTTCCCATGTTATATGTAAATAAATATTTATTTTATTTTTCAAGAATAAATTTTCTTTAACAACTTATCCTTATAGAGTAGTTGGGAATGAAATAATATTATATGATAGGAATTTGAACTATGATTTGTTTGAACCTATACAAGGAGATGAAATAATTATATGTATCTTCTTGTTCTTTGAGTACAGTATAGATTCCAAATTGAATATTTAAAAAACTATAATTGTTAACAGTGCATAATATTGATTTGGTTATTCATCATTTGGGAGATTTAATGCTAGTATTTATTTGTATATATCAGTGATGTATAATCATTTTTAAATTTTTTGGTGTGTTTGTTTTGTGGGATGTAGTTTTATTTCATAGTTTTTGTTGTGGTCTTTAATTTTTTTGATGTCATATAATATTTATATATTCTATTAACATTTATTTTGTTTAGATCATCAAATACTTTGTTTTTTAGTTGTGTTAATTCAAATTAAAACTAAGTTGTCCATAAAAACTAACTAGATACTCTTCTTCTCATGAATTTTAGTGTGCCTCAACGTTTGTGATTACTTAATAGAATCCTTTTTATTTTATTTTTTTTCAAAACACCCAAAAAAATCATCAGAATTATTATGAACAAAATTTTCAATACTTTCCATTAATGTTTACGAATACCTCAAATTCATTATGCTACATATAAAATATAATTTCATGATATTTTGTACATGTATAGTTTTTAAATATATGTACTCCATTTAACTAAGTATTGGATCTACGCTTACAACCATTATATAACCCATGTTTATATTATCAAAACAATTCTCCATGTTCCATCAAGTGGGCCACTATCACTGCTTGACAATTGGGAATGTTGAATCGATACTATAATGGATATTTTAATTCATTTAAATAATATAATAATATAGATTTCAAATTTCAAAAAATTTATTTCCCATATCTACTCCAATATATTTTCCTTTATTTGATTGTCGATATGTCGCTAGGAGACTAGTTTTACACGATTGATATTGCTATTCTTCGTTAAATGTTCCATGGGACTTCTACGTTGTCTGTCATTTTTACCGATATGTTTATTATATTTATTCTACTCTACCATTATTTGTGTTTGAAGTTATAGGATCCGTGATTATGGGAGTGAACACATCACCTATTAGATAATCCTACTAAATAAGATAATCAATGAAATAGAATTACATAATTATAAAACGAAATGAATAATATGAAATTATTGTACACACATATAAACATAAACATGATAGAGGATGATCATCATTCTACAATGTAGTCATAGGTTTCTCTTCACTGATATCCTCTAATGAATGTTCTTATTCTAATGAATTATCTATTTCATCTATATGAGGTGGAATAAAAGATGGACGAGGGAAATTATTATATACTGGATGAATAAGAGTAAAAAATAGAGGCAGTGTAGATATGGTAATATAATGATAGAAGGGTTGGGGAAACATAATTGGAAATGGGAAGGCTATATGAGTAGTAGAGACTAAATAAGATGATGACGGTGGCATATGTGGGAACATCACTAGAGGTTCAGGTGATAGGATGTCTAATGGTGGGTCTAGTTGTGAACACGTACGACATGTGCACCATGTATCTCTAGTAACACCCTTGCTCGACTGACCATGCTACTAAACACTATTAATAGGATGAAAAGGAATTAACCCATGCTGAGATGAATATACCTAAGAGAAATATTATAAAGATCAACAACAAGAGATCTAATGTAATGAAAAATAAAAATGTTACAATTATTATACTCATTATGGGCACCAAAAGAGGAAAACCTAGTTCACACATTCATTGATTATTATAAAATTGTATCTTCTATCAAATTTCTTCAACATCATTCATAATTCTCAGAGGAATGAAATATATCATCTATTAAAATAATTTTTAAATACATTTTATAAAATTTATAATTCAATCAAGACATAACGAATATAATAACATGATTTAGAAACTGTAAATTAAAACTATCTTATACATGTATTAAATGATTGTTATAAAAATTGTTTTCTAAATTTAAATAAATATAATTAAATTAAATGGAAACAAATAAAACAAAAACATATTTTAATTTCTTAAAAAAATTAAGGTAATAATATCAATACAACCTATGATTCCTAAGTCAAGATAAACTAAATGAAAAATTAACATATATTGTTCGTTCTATATATTACCTACCACTACATCATCGTCAACATCAATTATCTCAATTAAACAATTTTATTCATAAAATATAATATGTTTCAGTGGTAATTTATAATCAATGATTTCAATTTCATCCCCAGAATTATCAAAAATATGTTGTGGGATTACTTTAAAAATGACATTATAAACCGGCATTTGATGATCTTTATAATAAAACACTCGTTTTTTAATTAAGAACAAAATATATTGTACATAAGTAGATAGGAAGAGAGTAATGTCAATAACATTAAGGGATTATAACAGTTGTGTCATGAAATATGAATTCTTCATTAGGTCATGGATATTCATATGGGGTAGCCGAAGTGATCCAATCTCACTAAAATTGAACAGTTGGCTAATTTGAGATGAGCGGAGCTCAAGGAAACATGACTAATCGATTATAGACTAAAGCAGTGGAGACTAAGTAGAGTGATACACATCGTATTGAAAATGAGAATTCATATTCGAGAATAGATCTCTAATTTATGGTTATGGAAGCATTTGAAGTGAACCATCCTCATCCTTTGGTGGTCTTGGAGGTTGAGGTATGCGGGATGCATCATCCCATTTCTATAGTAATAGTTGAGACGATGAAGGAGGAATGATCTTATCTAACAACTAAGGTCTGTTCTCATTCTATTCATGTGGTTATTGAAGGTGATTCAAGTAGAACACATTTTTCTAATATTAAGAATATTCTTCTAAAGATAATTATTAACAAAGGGGACATTGCCTATGTATTTTATAGCAATGAGGCTATTCTTGAGAGATTCAAGATTTATGAGTACTCAATCATATCTAGGCAGGTTAATCCTACAAGAATATTTTGGGAAACTGTTATTATGGTTCATAATCTATGTTGTATATAGGGTTCATTTAACTGGTGATTTATTCAAGGGGTTGTGTATTTTTTTCATATATTTTTTACATCTAAGGAGATGAATTGCAAAGCTTTGTGGATCATGTAAATTTCCTTAAATCTTGTTATGGATTCTATTAAAGAATGAGATTTTCATTTCCATTGAATTTCTATGAAAATACTAGTGGTTTGGTCTTGATTAAAATTATTGGTCTTAACTAGATCCTAGAGAATCATATGATTTTATTTTAGATTTCGTCTTCTGTGCTACTTTTCATCAAAATAGTAAGGGCCATTAAAGTAGAGAAATATTTTCATTATACTAGAGTCATTTTTTATTTTGAATTATGATCTATAATGTTCCAAAATATTGTTCTATATGTAATGGATGATGATATCCCTCTAAAAGTGGAATATGAAAAATTACCTACTTTCTATCAATATTTTCAAACTATTATCCATGTCATGGATATGTGTTGTAAAAATATGGTTTTAACTTTTTGTGATTTAAAAGGACATATTGACGAATCATGTAGTAGACGAAGTGGAGTAAGAATGGGTAAAATAATCAATTTTTATAGGTGACAAGCAATCCACTTCTTACAGTGTAAAGGATTATGTCATTGCAAGACTAGCAAGGGAATAATGTGGAAGAAAGATAGAAAGTTTCGATGCCATCAATTCTTTACATGGTCCCTCTTATTATAATGGAATGTAAATTCAATGGAAGAACAAAATTAATGAAAATCAATAGTTTTTGGAAATGTAGGAGTCTAAAAATGAGGTTATAGTTCATTTTGGTGCACTAGAGGTCACTAATTTAACGCATAAAGGGAACAGTTTTATGGTACCACTATTAGAAATTGAATTCTCAAGACATGTTATCTGTGATTATGGTTCCAGACTATCTTCTATTCAATAGGATGTAAATTATCTTTAGGATATTTATAATGTATTCTACTCCTCAATAATTATAATGTGGGGTAACATTTCTGATGATGGCAGTGATAAAGAACAGTGGTCAGTGTTATTGAACACTATTCATATAAAGCATTCTAGAGGTGTTTATTTTAAGGATGATTTGATTGGAAGAGGAAAAGGTAATTTTTTAAAAATAATTCCCCATATGGATTATTCCAATCGTCTAAGGATTGTGTCTACCAGATATTCCTCTAAGGCTTCAATGTTCATGATCACCACATAATAGGAGAGTTCCAATACAGCGATCCTTTGGAATCTTAGTTAAGGTAACTCATATTCTGAGTATGAAACTACATATGAATATATTAATACCTATAGTAATGATAATTCTTATTATTATTTCTAATATCATTTTCTAGATGGGGGAGAGTCTCTTTTTTGACCCCAATCAAATCTATTGTTATCTTTTTTAATTTTAATAATGGTTAGGAGCTATATTTCAAAGTAGATATTTTTAGAAATATTTTCTCAAAAAATATATAACAAGACACTTTTTTGTATCATGGACTATAATATGATTCACTGTCATAGTATTCCATCGTTTTATTTAATATAACACCATCAGGTTCGATTCTCATATTCACTGCTGAATTAGTTGTAACAAATTTATATCGATTGATTATTAGAGATTTTATTTCACAATCCAATGAATTGGGACAAAAATCCAATGCCCATAATTCATAACAATTAAATTCAATAGGAAAATTCAATATCAAAATATATATTGATAATATAATTAAATTAATATCAACATTTTATATAGATTATTATAATTTCAATACATTTGATTTCATCCAAGAAGGTAACTCATTGCTTTTAAGAGCCACTCTTCTTCTTAATGGAAAAGAACAATGAGTCGTATATATAGTTTGTTAATATTCACATTATAAAATGATAAAATTTGATTAAGGTATATGTGAAATTATTTAGTATGATATACCATTTACATGTTATAACTAATTACTTCATATAGTCATTGATTAACCCATAATATTTTAAGACTATATGATATGACATATCTAAATCATCAAGGATACATATATCTGATATATATGACAAAAACATTCCCCTTGTTTGGGGAAGATATGTGAATGAGGGATCAATTTCCCCTACTTATCATCTTTATTTCACATTTTCTTATTATATCGTGTTCCCAAATCAAACTGATACATTGAAAAAAAAATCATACATTCGTGTTCTAGATAACCCCTAACATTAGAAACATTATGATGATTTTTGTAATGGACATAAGAATTATTTATGAACATATTTTTTTTAGTGGGATACATCTTTGAAAAGAAATAGGACCCATAATAAGTGTTTTAGCCTAAAGATGGACTACTAAATGTTGTATTTAAGTTAAAAATAACAGAGGAAACTGTTTCACAAACTCAATAAAATAAATACTGCCACATCAAAAAAAAATTCAAGAAATACATGGATAAACATTTTTCACAAAGCATTATATAAAAATGTTACAATTGAATCACTATCAGCCTTAAATTATTGGACAATAAATGTTAGATTTCAATTTCCATCAATTCATAATGAAGGATGTGATAATAATTATTTTTTGGGATTTCATATTTGACTCCATTATATTAAATTATTTAGATATGTTGCATGGATAGAAATTAGCTACCTTGATATTTTAAAAAACATACAAAAAATTATTTTTCCCTACATGTTCCATCACATAAGAACCACAAGGAAATTTCCATTTAGTTTAACTGTTACACACAAGATGTAGTTCATATAGAATATCCCAATCGAACAAGTAATAATGAGATCATAAGACATATTTAGTATTCCACTTGTTATTTATAAAAGTTAAAAGAATCATTTACCATATTTTTTCTCAATTTTTATTAAATATAAACATCGATATGACAAATTGGTTTACCAACAAGCTAACTAATAAATGATACCTTTTAATTTCCAATTTTAAGTGGATTATATAACAAAATTTTTCTTAATTTTATATTTCATATTACCTTTCCCTAATAAAATACTATCATCATTCAATTATTTAGGTGCATCAATTCCAGATTTATGTGGAGGTATATTTTAATTGTCAATAATATTAGAAAACATTTGATGATTCTTCTTAAATGGATGATCTATAGAGAAAGAATCATTGATACCCCATGAGACTGAAACTATGGTGATATTCTTATCTTTTAGATCATGTAATATTTATATACATATGACAAGATTGTTTTTCCTTAGTTATCTTACTAGACATCATTACACAAGCATGGAAATAATTTATATACTATAGAAGGGTGCATAAATATGAAATATATTTTTTTAAGAACTATCAAATGTGTGCACACCCATAAACCAAATTTATTTGAACTCTTTTATCAATGGATTAATGTATACATTCATATCATCTACAAGATCATAAGCTATAGATATTATTATACACAATACCATTATTTTACTTTTTGTAAAAATCCAGGGATGAAGATTATAAATGTTAAAAAAAACCCATCCACGTGTTGTGATAAGTAAGTGTCTTACTATACGGATTGAAACCATAACAGGATAAAACCAACCTAACATTATAAACATCACCTGAAAAACCAATATGTCATTCATAAAATATCTACCATCTTAATATATATGTAGGATGAATCAAATCATCATTATCATTAATTGTCTCAGTGTTATTCCATTAAATATATATGGATATTATAGTAGAAATGAATATATTTTTAAGCTTGTGAATCAATAAAATTTGACACATGACTTTTTATGGCACAAACGATGGTGTTTCATCTATATTAGGATAAAATTTATACATTATATATTTTTAACAGTCATTAAAGGATTCTATTTCATCATAGAATAATATGTAATATATTAAGAAAGCATGGATTTTATTATTAATAAATCCACGATGGTTAATTAACTTCTATGACATATGATGATTTGAGGAGATATCTTTATTATCATGACTTAAGTACTTAAATTTTTTTAATATATTCAATGGAGTTATTATAAAATTCATACTTGTTATTTACATGATATATAGGAATGAAAAGGTATAATTTTGACAACATGGTGCATTCCAGATATACAGGAGTCCTAGAATCATCCATTAATTTTTTAATTATCTAAACGTCATCATTTTTAGTATGTCTCTCATGCGTGCTAATATCATTATATTAAAAAACTGGAATAATGTATTCTTTATTATGATGTAAAAATGAAAATTAATAATATATTAAATTATCCATACAACTACTTTAATTCTATTCATGAATAATAAAATAATTTCACTTCTCTCTATCGTGATACCAAGGAAAATTGTCTTTTTGAAATCTATTTTTTGATATTAGAGATATATTCTTCCTCAAATAACTATAGTATTGAAACACAATTATAAAATGAGAATATTATAAGACCTTCATATGAAGCATTGTTAAATGAATAATATATAATGAATTCTAAATTATTTTGAAACTCAATTGAGATCTGACTGGTATGATACCTACATCTTTTATCCATTCTATTACAAGATGAAGTTATACTCAAATCAATATAGAAAACCATAATTAAAATTTTCATTATAAATTATTTTAATATGACATTCATTATATCGTAGTAGTAGCTAGAGAAACATTGAATAAGAGAAATGACATATGCTGTTACTCATGGATGAAAATAACAAACCATACAAATTATAAGAAAAACAATTACAAAATACAATTACGTAATGCAATAAAATAAATATGTATTTATTAAAATATTATTTTTAAACCAACATCCTTTTTTCAAATCAAAATAAACATGAAATTATTATATAATAAAAAATAGAAATTATACCATAATTTTTATAAATATAAATAATCACCCAATCACAATATAATAGAAACTATGATTTATACTATAATAAAATTATATCTGAATGGAAATAAAGCAGATAGAAACCCGAATATGTATGATATATGAAGAGCTATATAAAAACTGTTAAGAAAAAATTACCCATCTCCAAGTGAAAATAACAATTTTAACACTTGTGTCCTTCAATGAGCATGAATAATAACTAATGATCATTCACTAACTTGAATTATAATTTCCATTATTAATATCAAAATAAATTGGTTCTATATACTCATAGAGTGTTTATATATGGGGAAAAAGATAATATTGACTAGGATTACACTAAACACTACAGTATTAATTATTATAATATAATCCATTATAAGATTTATTGAAATAAAACTATAAAGAAATTTCTAAAAACAATTCAATTATCAATGACATAACTTCTGTGATTCTCATAGAAGAAACACATGTTATCCAATTTTAAAATAAATACCCCCTTTTTTATGATATTTAGTGAAATATAGATAATAAATAAATTAACATAAATTTATGAGGTGGAAAATTATCTTCAAAAGAAATGTAAATGATAATTAAGGAATATAAAGAGACAAGGATAAAATTTTGATTCTTATAGAATCAACAATGGGATAAATGGAAATATTAATTTAAAATAAAATATATCCATATAGCCAATGGACATGATTATAAAAAATGAAAATACCTTTTACATTTCATTTCATATTCATATGTAATGAATATCAAAGTTAGATGAATTAATAATAAATAAAATCATTACGATGAACATAGGCTAACACAAATAATAATGCATAATCTGATTACCCTATAAGTATTAGATTAAATAAGGATATATTAAGATAATAAATCATAATAAAGATTCACAACATGGATAATGGGTTACTACAAAAATATATATGTTTGGTAATCTTTTGATATCTTTTAGACCTTCATGTACTTGTTCTATATTCCAAATGGAGAAATATGCCCAACTTAATTAATTTTATCTGTGAGTTCCATATCAATACATCGAATTTTCATTGGATCGTAGTGTTTATATGGATAACGTATAATTGTATAAGCACATAACCACAATTTTCACTCTAAAATACTTATTACTCCTAAAACATTCATCAAAATAATTTAAATCGTATCAAAAACAATTTCACATAGATTACCAACACAAAATTGATCCTATGTTCCCATCAATTTTTCCATGTTATCTCTCATAAAATATTCTATATAATTGTCATACATATAATAACCCTATAATCCATTATTTCCATCAAACATTAACTCGTATATGAAATTATATGTGTAATTTCATAACCCCCTCTTTTATGACCCTCACTCTCCATGGTAATTGGCATTGTGTCGATCCCTACAATACACTAACTCTATGAGTATAATTTATAGGAAAATTAATATCCATTTCCTAGTTAGGGAATATGTGGCATACACTAGGCTTGGTTGGGGGTCGTAGATGGGAGACATGTGTAACCCATACACATGTTTTAAAATTAGGGTGGCACCTAAGTGGGAAACCTCGTAATACTATATCAATATGACTATGGTATGAATCCTGTAAATCCCCATGGGGGTTTTAAGAGGTAGTAATGATGTCAGAAGTTGGTGACAGAGGCATGACGTAGGTAGCTAAAGACGTAGGAATGACATAGGCCTAACGATACAACAAATGTGATGTAAGCATTATAGTGTACTAGGAATTCATGCCATGTTTATGGGCCACTTGGTGGTGGGTCTATAGGCTATGTAATGGGAATCCCTCTTAAAAAATATAAAATGGATCTTTTATTTCATAATAAAAAGATTCTTCGACCCAAACAATAAAAAATTAATATATATTACAAAAACAATATATTTTATTTATGTAAAATAATTGAATAAATAAATTTAAAAACATTTATACCTATTATAAATAAAATGATTATGAAATATTATAAAAAACAATATTTTTTCATGTAACAAGAATAATTGTGACCAAATAGGTACTCAGTTCAATTTTGATACATTGATAAAAATGAAAATAATTTTAGGTAGAATAGATGATGGATTTGGAACTCACAAATTAAATTTCAGTGAAAAATAAAATAAAATCATGAATTATTGTAGATCATAGGAGGATATGATATAGGATGTCACTGGTTGAGTTAGGTGATATTAGGGATCATGGATGGGAAGCGAATGTGGGGAGTCTATAGCCATTATTCAATAAACCTATTCCACTATTTTTTTAAACTATTGGTATAGGTTGTGATATACAAATGGTTTTCAAAAACTTTTTTTATTTACTCATATATAGCAATACATTTTAAAAACTATGGGTATAGGATACTGTAATGAAATCTATACCAATGATTTTAGTAAAAATGGAATTAAGTTGTAGTCATTGAATCACATTTTAGTATTTCCTCAATAGGGACAAATGATTACCCAATCTCCCAATAAATAATAACTTATTATAAGAGAGAAATATAAATAAGTCCTAATTTTATCAATTATTGGCCTGATTGTTTTCCAACATGTTTCACCATCATCCAAATAATTAAAAAAACTTTCCAATAACATTTGACTACAATATTCTTCCAAAAATAAAAATATGTAAACACAAACCAATCCTAAATACCAACTTCTTTTTCAAAAGATGGATCCCAAGAAGCCACAATCATGGTATACGTAACCATGACTAAAAATATTTCCTTTTTATAAATAAAAGCATTGAGACCAACTGTACAATTTCTTGGAAGCACTGCACCAATAATAAATCTGTGTTTTTATCCTATTAATCTATACCATGTCATTGTTAAAAAGTCATTCTAACAAAAATGCATTCTATAGATACTGGAAAAGCTATGATTGGATGCAAAAACAAATGATATCATGTACTAAGATTTATCTAAAAAAATCCATCACAAAATGCTCCACATTCATGAGATTAATTCACCAATCATGATCCATCTCATCCCAAGAAGACATCATCCTTGAAACCCAAGTGTATGAGAAGATTGTATGGAACCTCGTTTCAATTTTAGTACTAGTAAGTGGTCATACAGAATTTTAGGTAGGTTCTACTCATGTAGATCAGTGTTGGTAGGGAGTATTTATCTGCACATTTTTTAACATATGAGTTCGACCATAATTTTCGGTTTATAATTATAGATATGTTTCTACCATTTAAACCCTATAGATTATCCCTCCATGACATTATACATAATAGTTGAGTTAATTATCATGTAGCCCATGCTAAATAAATATTTATAGATTTTATATTACTTCTATGTGTGTCATTAGAAGCACTAAAATAACTTTTTATTCATTACCAATAAGGCAAATTTCAATAATCCTAAATCCCATTCATTATGGTCATTAACTGGACGATCCCTTACTAAATCATTCTCTAGGACTAGTGGCGGCCTATGGATCGGTTTTATGCTATCCAAATGGAAAATAATAAAGTTACCTCTGGATTTTAATGTTATTTATGCTGGAAATTTTCAAATAAATATCTCTAATCAACAAATATTCAGATCCACAAACACTTCTATAGAATAATAATGACTGATTTCTAGGAGAAGTCACCAAGAGGGAAGTACAAGGATTTTACAACCTTGGGGGAAAATACTCTAATTCTTATAAAAATAATAATTCATTATTATATTGAATGTAATTATAAAACAATAAAATCTCTCAAGAGTCCATAACACTATAATCCTTGGGTAAAAAAATATTCTACAATGTAATTTAGTGTGGATTCATGCTTCAACTTTCCTAGCCCTACAAAAAGTTTTATGAAGAAAATTTGATTTATTGGATAATGAAATATTGGATCGTGAAAATAAAAATAATTTAATATAGATATTACTTGTCCAAAACATTAATATGAAACTATTTATTGGTCTAAGAGATATTCTTTATTTACTATCCCAAAATCATAATATGAACCATGTCTAAAAAAATGATAATATTTCTCTTTTAGAACAGACTATGACAATTCGATGAAACAAAAAACATATTGTTTCTGAAAAATATTATATCAAAAAATGATATTTATAATGTCTATATTCCCACCATGGAAACACCAACTAAAATACACATATTTTATTGTGATGTGGACAAGTTTTATTAGTCCCATTATGAAAGCATCAACAATTTTATGAACATCCTGATATTCCCAAGGAGTTTCCCTTAAAAAATAAGGTAACAATCAACCAAAGATAAGTGAGAAAAGGAAATAATAGGACAAAAAACATATCCCCATTAATGAGGCTATCCCATACTAACCATATTATATGGTGAGAAAAAAACATAAAAAATAAGGATAATGAGTATATAAAAAGAGGTCCTGCCTACATTAAGCCTCTGGATGGTTAAAAGATATTTAGGAGAGAACCATTAACTTCAATTATAGAGCAATATAATTTAAAATATATCATGATAACTCTCATTCATTTTGGAATAAATTTAAATTTATTTTTTACCACTTCTAGTAAATCCCATTGCACCACATCATAATAAGTTTTTATAAACAATATCATTTCAAATATTCTTTTTTCAACAACAGTCCAATTTTTCATGGAAATTTCATGAGAAATAATAGTACTATCTTTAAATTCTCTCATGGGGACGAAATAACATTGACTATTAGACATAATAGATTGAATGAAATTATTCAACCAGTAGGAAATATATTTTTAGAAGATCCCCCCATGAGGTAATAATATCCTAGATAAACAAATCTCAATAAAAGCCCAGATTAGCTTCCAAATATCATCACCATCAGAACTGTAGATTTTAATCCCATCCTCTAATTTATCAATTGATATACTTTTTCTTCTATTCGAATATATTTGATATAATTAGTTAGTGGTATAGTCTCCATGTATTATTATATCCTCCATTGATATGAAGAACCAATTGCTTTCTTTGTCTCTCAGGGCCTCATCATGTTTATTTTCCGAACATATTGCATACAATAAGGTGATATCAGAAGTGGGTCATTCATAACATCTCTTAAAGGATTCCTCAATCCTGGAAATCCATTGATTGAAGTTATTTTAATGTTAATGATTGTAGCGCTTCTATTGAGGATTACCCATTTAGTCTTGTTACATAAATTACCTTCATAGGAGTTCCAAATAGCTTCAATAATATCTTTATAGCTATTATTATGAATCCAATTTCTTTAAAATAAGAATCTCCATTGATGCATTTTGTAATGTGGAACCACCTGAGACTGGAGAAAAATAAGGTAGTGATCAGAAGAACTAAGAGGGAAGTGGGACACCTCATTCCTATTTAACAAAAACACCTACTCGGTTGAACGCAAACATCTATCTAGATGTTTTTCTATTCTAGAGGCTATATATTATTAGGGAATCTATGTAAAAGGACCCCATGAGAAGCCCAGATCTAAGAGACTTGAGTGAATCAAGTATTCCATGAATTGAAACATAAAATAATTATTTCATGGTTCACTATATCACTTCTCACGGTGGTAGATTATTTCATAATTGTACATGCTAATAATAATAAGGCCTTATGGTGTATTGCTAAGGGATTTTATTATATCCAAATATCTCTACTTGTAATGTGAACTGGTCCATCCATATAAACCCACAATGTCTCTTTCTTAATATTAAAGTTCATAACTCCTTAAATATTTTTGGTTTTTGGGGATATAAACCACTAAATCTTATGATTCCTATCACAACATGATACATATAATAGTTATATGGCTAATCCATAGAACCATGAAAAATTTTTAAAAACAACATTTCAATGTAATCCTTGCCATTTCCTTTTTCCCAATATGTTCTCATGAAAAACTAAATCAGGTCTACACTTATATATCTATAGAAAAATCATACAAATTCATCATGGGTTTCCATGTCCTTGACAATTTAAGATGAAGAGTTTCGTGGAAATTGGAGGGCCTAGTTCAATATTGTCTCCACCTATAATTGGTTACTCCTCACACCATCCTTTGATATCATTAAATTTTTCTAGGTACCATAATGAACATCATCGTCCGACCCTCTATGAAGTATTTTATTACTAAAAAGAATATTTTTTGTGTTCCTAGTGTTATTACAAGTCATAAACATCCACATCAAAGTCATCTAGAAATTGTTTTTAGCTAGTATGACACTAGATGGAGACGCCTCCATATCTATAAGAGTAATCCTCAAAATGGGGAATCATGGTTGTGCTTCCTCACATGAAACAGTGTTAAAAAGGCCCATCATGAAGGACTCTCTCATTTGAATCTTTCAAGGACTCTCTCAATGGAAGAATCATTATTATATGCCGTCACCCAGGTTGAAGATAATTTGGAATCCTTTTCAAAAAGTTTATCCATAAGAAAAAAATCAATAATTACATGGATCATCCTCCCTAAAGGTGATAACCCTTGGAAGACTAGCAACATAGGTCGGAGATAATCTTCTATCAGGGGTTTCTCATATGGGGGTTGCATATATTTATAAAGTGCTTTTTCCAGTATATATTTGTTTTCAAACAAGACAATAATATAATCATGAAGGTTACCTTTTCATGAATCTGGTGTTACTCCACCTTCAAAAATGGTTAGTGGATTTAAATGTCTCATATTCATTGAATGATGTTTAATTAGTATGTAATATATTAAATAGACTCAATATTATTCTTTGTCATCCAAAGATCCAAAATGACGTTTCCAAGGAAAATAAGAAACATATCCACCTTAATAAAGAGACTAATAATGTCTAATTTTACCACAATTCAGGAATATTGGTTGAATTTTATCTCTATTTCACTCTCCATATATATTTAATTCTCTCCACACCAACTAATTATATACACATTAATGATGAGTATGAGTAGTATTTGAAATTTTTTGTTGTGTTCATGGTTGTTGGACACTCCCTAGGGGAATGCTAGAAAAATATCTCTTGTGAGGATTATGCATCGAAGGACTATATGGAAAAGGATTTTCATAGAAGTTCATGGGGGAGCTTATAAATCAGACAAACCAACCAATTATAGCACACAATCCCATGGAGGATCTTTAAAGGTCTAGTGCAATTTCTCGTGTGGTTGTATAGACTCTTATTAAGGGTGATATTCATAGGCATGGATTGGGGGATAGTTGTAACACCCCAGGTAAATAAAGGGTATGACATTTTCAAATTTATCCATATTTGTGAATAAAATATTAATATAACTTTAAATGGGACGCAATGCTCGATGGCGTACCCAACACGCAACAACGAGTTTCTTGGGAATCTTACATTGCACTCTAATAATAAAATAATATTATTTTAAATGGTAGTTAACGCCTAGTTGTTGTGATGGAGGTAATGAATAGAACTAACTAAAAAATTATTATATAGGTTTTTCAAATATTTTTATATTTTACAATAAATTTTAGAGGATTATAAATGTGAATGAATTTAATTTTAAGCGTAAACATTCTAATATTCTTTAAAAGGTCGATTAACCATCTTTTGACGGAGAACCACTTTTAAATCCACTTTTTGAAAATTTTATCTGTTATATTTGACAAAATAATATTCTTCTTTAGAATAGGAACATCAAAATTTACTTTCGGTAAATTTTTGGTATTTTTACGATAAAGTTCATTTAATAGTAAATAGTGAAAAATGTTGTATTTTAATTCAAAACCTCTTTTTAATATAATATATTTATATGATTAGATTATATTTTGAATTGGTTTTTAAGTTTAATTAGAATATATTTTTACCATTTAATCCAATTGTGGTCATTGGAATTAATTTCACTTTGAAATCGAACTTAAACTAGTGTTAATCTTTTAATACTTATTGTTTCATAAAAACACGTTATTTCCTCTGTCAGCGGGAATTAATTATTAAATTAATTAATGCAACATATCTGTTTTGAATTTTGTAAAATAGACTTCTTTTTTTAATTCAGAATATCAAATATAGCTTATGGTTAATTTTTGATAATTTTCTGAAAAACTTCAATTTTTGATGAATAGTGAAACCACTAAGTGGTACTTATAAAAACCGATTTCCCTTTTAAATGAATTTTTCCATATTTGTGTTTTGAATTTAAAAAATCCGACATACATGGTTGTCATTAATAAGAAAAATGTGGTTCAATTGGATTAAAATAATTTTTTGGTGAATAGTAACTTATTAAGTTTTTAATCGCGATTAGAGTTAATTAGTGTAATTTAAGGTAATATTAATGTTTTAATATTATTAAATGAACATGACACATGTCCTACCCTCATTGGATGTGTCATGGAAGACCAAGAGAATCCATGGGTCAACTTGGGGACCCCATGGAGCCACTTTGGTTGGAAAATGACATAAATACCTTTTTATTTAATGTTAAAGTAAAAATGACACAAACATGATATGTTTTACTAAAACAATTATTACATGGGGTTTTACAAGTCATATTTTTGACTATAAATAGTCATTGCAAAGATAAAATTTTTCCTACATCATAGTATTTTTTTATAATTTTTATAAATTAAATAAATTAAAATATCCATGACATCATGATGATGCAGCGATGACCTCATTATTTAACGATTTAAATAAAATAGAAATATAATGTAATATCTAAGACCTAAACATGTCCAAAACCTATTGGATGTGTGGATTTAGAACCCTTATCACCTTATCCTAGAAACACATCAATGTGGGACCATTAAAATCCGAAACGAATTCTAAAATAAAATAACATTTCTTTACTTTCCAAGAGTGCCCCTCCTCTCCTCTTATAAAAGGCCCCCACCTATACCTCCATACCCACACTTCCAAAGCCTTTGGCTCGGACATCCACTGCCCATTTTGTCTCTCCACATCCCTATCTAACTCTTAGAAGCATCCATTTGGTCATAAGTCTTCCCAAGGAAGCCTTTGAGCTCAATCCAAAGGGAGTTACCCGATTTTAAGGTAATGTCTTCACTTGTGTTCTTTTGTTTTATTTTGCTTCTCCAACCCCTTATACTCTAATTATTACTTTATTTTGTAACAACTCCAGTATCTTAAATATACTAGGATGTTTTTATAAGAAGTATTCGAGCTACACGTATACACACATTTTTTTAATGGCTAAAGAACATATTGTTTCTGTGGTTGGAAATTTTCTGCCTCACGATACGATGATTGTTCAATAATTTGTTAACACCTTTAAAGGTGGCCATTATGATGTCACTATATTTGTATATGATATATAATATGTTTATGTTTTACTTAAGCTTCTGTATTTTTCATTTATGGCATACCTTTATGGTTTCCATTATGGGTAAACGTGATATCTTCGTTTAAGGAAGTGCGGACTACCGCCCTCTCAAAGTGATTTGATTCGTTAATACCATATATGGTACCTATAAAGGATATATTTAATGATATTATATATGATACCATACTGGAATTAAAATACTATTATGTATTATTATGTTTTATTTCCATTAAATATGAAATAGAAATGGAAGTAGCGTCCATGCGTACGTACGGCTTACCGTCTCCATGAACGGTACATTTCATTTCTTATCTCAAAATGTTATGTACTATTATAAGTACATATATATAATTGATAAATATGTAATATATTACATCTAAATTATGGATATCATTCTGGAATTATAACATATATATATATATATCTCATTTTGTTTTAATTCCCTTAATATGACAAAAAATGAAAGTAGCGTTCATGTGTACGTACAGCCTACCGTCTCCATGAACGGTGCTTTTAATTTTTATCTCCAAATCCTATGGAATAGTATAAAATGAATATATACTGGATATATATGATATTTAAAACATCAATACTATTCTGGATATGATGTACCTATAACTACATGGAAAATTATTTTCCAACAAATTCAATTTTTGACTCATGTACCAAACATCGACAAAAACGTCTGATATGAACTCATATTATTAACCAATTATTATAACATTAAAATATGTGATATGAACTGAATAATAATATTTATAGGAGGTCCTCAAGAAATTATAAATTGACCAAAGTTTATTATTCCAGAATATAAAGAAACGAACAAGACAAGTTGGACTTGAGGTAAGGGACCCTACCCCTCTCTTTCTTTTTAAGTACACTCTTTTATGTCATTTCTTTTAAGCTCATATTTCTTATGATTGGGATGTTATTTTATATTAATCATACTGTACGTTTTATGTTCCTATGATGAGAGACCATGTTTTCTCCCATCAATCCATTTTGGATGTTTTGAGTGGCGTCGTTAGGCTGCCGAATTTTCGTAAGAGATCTAACCTCTCTCTTTCCTTTTAAGTACTCTCTTTTATGTCACTTCTTTTAATATCCGCTTTGTTATGTTGGGGGATGCTATTTTATATTCCTCTTGCTATAAACATTATTTTAATATGATTACAGACCCTATTTGATCTCATCAATCCATTTTTGGATGTTTTAAGTGGCGTTGTTAGGCTGCCGAGTTTTCGTAAGAGATTTTTCATCTCACTTTTATTCCCGTGAGATTTATACTATATTTGCCACAATTTACATTGATTGGTGTATGTACTGACCATTATTTTACTCATTGTTTAATATATTTTCATTTATGAGTATTTACATCAATGTTGTATTGTCCTTCTTTCACAGGGTGTATGTTTCGAAAGATACCCATGTCGATAAGGGAACCATTCACCCTCCTCGTTTTAAAAGACTTCTTTTGTTATGCCTTTTAATTCACATAACATTATGTTGGGATATGTTCTTCTATATCCTTAGTTATTTAAATTTTATTTCCAAGTGATGATATACCCTTTTTATCTCTCATCAAATCATTTTCTGAATTTTGTAGTGACGCCGTTAGGCTGTCAAATTTTTGCAAGTGAAATTCTTAACCCAGTTTTGATTCTTTGGGATAAGCTTGTACTCCTTGAATATGTCATTCTATTAATATGTGTGAATAACCTCTGATTGTTTTACACAAAATAACCACTTATATTTGTTGTATTAGTCTGGCACACATAATTATGTAATTGATTTATCCTTAATCTAAGGATACCGTCTTTGTATGGGACTTCATCTCAATATTCTTTCATTGAGGCATATTTTGTTTTATACAGAACCTTCTTTTATAGAGTGTATAATCCCCTTTGACTTTTACATTTATCCGAAAAGAATAATTTTTATAGAAAGCATTTTACTAAATGACAGAAGTGAATGTTTTTTTCGTACGTATGCCGCGACAACGACTTCTCCTCCGCCGTGACCATTATTTGAGTTTCGGCTTCCTCTACAAGCCATACATTTTTTAAAAGAAAAATAAATACCATGTTTTACATTTCATTTATTTTGGTATTGAAAATGGTTTTCATAAAGTTTTTATATCAATGTTTTGTATTGATATCTTTTGATTGAAAAGTGGAAATGTTATGTTTCCTTTATGCATGTTTTATGTGATATGATTATGTTATGGTTCATGGGAATTATTATAAAGATGGTTGGTCCATGATAAACTAAGTGTGGGTGAGCCCGATATAGATCTCCAATGCATTGGGTAACGCGAAGGAGTGAAACTTTAAGGTTTTTCCGAAGAGATTTAGGGAATATACTGTGGTGGGTATTCCAAACGTAACCAAGAGGGTTACTCCCTACGTAAGAATGTTATGAATGCCTCAAGTTTCCTTTTATGTATTATGATTTCTATGATTTATTCATGATTTGATGGGGTATGTTAAAGTTCCTATGTTTTATGGGTAATGTATGATTTCATTCTTATGTATATATGAAATCATGTTTCTTTTCCATATTTATTTTTAACCCTTACTGAGCTTTTTATGCTCATCCCATGTTTTTGAAATGTTTTTCACGGGTCAAGGGAAAGGTACATGATGTGATGATAGTGTCAATGATGTGTCAAGAAAGAATCCATGTTTTATTTTAAATATGTTTCCATTGATGGGAAAAATGAATACTGTCTTTTATGTAACCACTTTGTTTAAATGTGGAATGTAATGCAAGTTTCATGATCTAATTCTCTAAAAATCTAAACCTGAAAAGATCCTCAATGTGTAATCTTGTAATAACACAAGATTAAGTAATATTTAAGGTTGGGACCTTATATTTGGTATCAGAGGTCGGTTTAGTTAACTTTAGAGGTTAGGTATTCTTTAAGCATAAGTGACATTACCATAATGGTTAGGATTTTGGAAAGAGTCATATTTTTTAGATAATGTGAATGAGTAAGTATATCTTCCTCATTAGTACGTGATGGTTTTGTTGATATACTCACTCTGACATTTCTGTTTTTAGTGAATGTATGGATCTAGCAGGCACCAAAGTGAAAATAGTTTTGAAGGAAAATGTGGTGGTTCTCTGATTAAGAGACTTGATGAAATGGGGGATTCAATGAGGAAACTCGTGGTTGTTCAAAACCAAATATCAAGGAGTCATGATAAACCACATGAACCTTGTTATGTTCTATAATGCATCATGTACGAGATGGCCAATCGATGTGGAAGTTCAGGTAATAATTATAAAGGTAACCATTAGGGTTTATATGATCCTTACCTTTTAGGTAATTATGGGTTACTCTATGATATGATGGAAAATGAAAGGCATGAGATAATCTTGATGATAATATATGTTATGATTATTTTTGAAGATTTTATCTCGTTGTTGGGGAATGTTTTAAGAATTATATAGTTTTGGAAAAAGGACAACACGCAGACCGTGTGACAACCCATCGTGTCGGACTAAGCTGCGGGAATCGAACCCACAACCAAAGTGCAACTGGTATTTATCGCCTACCACTAGACTACGTGATGTCCCTGGTTAGTATGACTTATTCTTTTTAGTTAGGTGACTTTATGAATTAAGAGTAAGTTGATTTTGGGTTATTTATGAAAATGATGAACTTATCATGTATGATATGTGATTAGGTTAATCACTTTTCAATACGAGACTTTAGGAGCAACTAATGTTGTTTGGAGATAAATGATATGATTTATCTTGGAAGACTATGTGACTAAATCCTTCAAATATTTGGGTTTCAATCTTAGTTTGGTTTACTTTGAAGTATTTTATGGACAAATTTTTTATCAAATGGTCCTTGTTGAACTTTATGTTTTGTTGGACAAATTTTGGAAATTAAGAATAGATTTTATTTTTAAAAAGGATTATACATTGGTGGATTATCTGACCTCATACTAACAATTTTGGTTTCCGTTTTTGTCTAAAGACATGGGAAATATATAGTTCTCTTATGTGGATTAGTTGATTCTCAAGAAGTTTATTATAGTACTCTTAATGCGAACAAGTCTTCCTAAATACTCGTCTTTTGGAGAAAATATGAGTTTGATTAATGAATATAGTAAAATTTGAAAGTCTACGTGACAAGTAAGTTTGTTTCATTATGATTTAGTAAATCTCAAAAATAAATTCCTCAATGAAGAGTAACGTTAAACAAAAATGTTTTCTGTTAACTTTTCCTACTGGGGAATCGAATTCCGTTTAACCCATCAAATGTTTGTGATTTTCTTATGGTTAACTTTCTCCTAGACATGTTTAATATCACTCTCCCTCAGAACATGACCCTTTATTTTTTTCCTCCATATCCATGTTTTCATACATGGAATCCTAGTATGGGTTAACTCGGTTGACCTCTGTACTTCTCTTTCTTTATTTTAAAGTGATTGTTTTACCGACTCTTGTTCCGATGTGGGAGTTTCAAGGATGTTTCTAAGGCCAATTTTAAAATTGCGAGGAAGCAATTCCCAAAAGGGGGGATTGATGTAACACCCCAGATAAATAAAGAGTATGAAATTTTAACATTTATCCATATTTGTGAATAAAATATAAATATAACTTTAAATGGGATGCTATGCTCGATTGCATACCCAACACGCAACAACGAGTTTCTGGGGAATCTTACATTGCACTCTAATAATAAAATAATATTATTTTAAATGGTAGTTAATTCCTAGATGTTGTGATGGCAGGAATGAATAGAACTAACTAAAAAATGATTATATATGTTTGTCAAATATTTTTACTTTTTACAATAAATGTTAGAGGATTAGAAATGTGAATGAATTCAATTTTAAGCATAAACATTCTAATATTCTTTAAAAGGTCGATTAACCGCCTTTTCATGGCAAACCTCTTTTAAATCCACTTTTTGACAATTTTATGTGTTATATTTATCAAAATAAAATGTTTCTTTAGAATCAGAACATCAAAATTTAAATTGTGTAAATTTTTGGTATTTTTCCGATAAAGTTCATTTTTTGGTGAATAGTGAAAATGTTGTATTTTAATTCAAAACCTCTTTTTAATATAATTTATTTATATGATTAGATTATATTTTGAATTGGTTTTAATGTTGAATTAGAATATATTTTTACCATTTATTCCAATTTTTGTCATTGGAATTAATTTCACTTTGAAATCGGACTTAAACTATTGTCAATCTTTTAATACTTATTGTTTCCTAAAAACACGTTATTTGCTCTACCAGTGGGAATTAATTATTAAATTAATTAATGCAACTTATATGTTTTGAATTTTTTAAAATAGACTTCATTTTTTAATTCAGAATATCAAATATATCTTAGGGTGAATTTTTGGTAATTTTCTGAAAAATGTCAATTTTTGATGATTAGTGAAACCACTAAGTAGTACTTATAAAAACTGATTTTCCGTTTAAATGAAATTTTTCCATATTTGTGTTTTTAATTTCAAAAATCCGACATACATGGTTTTCATTAAGAAGTAAAATGCGATTCAATGGGATTAAAGTAATTTTTTGGTGAATAATAACTTATTATGTTTTTGATCGCGATTAGAGGTAATTAGTGTAATTTATGGTAAAAATAATGTTATAATAATATTAAATGAACTTGACACATGTCCTACCCTAATTGGATGTGTCATGGCAGACCCATAAAATCCATGGGTCATCTTGGGGACCCCATGGAGCCACTTTGGTTGAAAAATGACATAAATACATTTTTATTTAATGTTAAAGTAAAAATGACACAAACATGAGATGTTTTACTAAAACAATTTTTACATGGGGTTATACAAGTCAGATTTTTGAATATAAATAGTAATTGGAAATATAAAACGATTTCCTACATCATAGTATTTGTTTTATAATTTTTAGACATTAAATAAATTAAAATATTTATGACATCATGATGATGCAGCGACGACCTCATTATTTAACGATTTAAATAAAATGGAAGGATAATGTCATATCTTAGACCTATACATGTGAAAAACCTATCGTATGGGTGGATTTAGAACCCTAATCACCTTATCCTTGAAACAAATCAATGTGGGACCATTAAAATCCGAAACACATTCTAATGTAAAATAACATTTCTTTAATTTTGAAGTGTGCCCCTCCTCTCATCTTTTAAAAGGCCCCCACCTCTACCTCCTTACCCACACTTCCAAAGCCTTTGTATTGGCCAACCCCTGCCGATTTTGTCTCTCCACATCCCTCTCTAACTCTTAGAAGCAGAAATTGGGTCAGAAGTCTTCCCAATGAAGCCTTTGAGCTCAAACCAAAGGGAGTCACCCGATTTTAAGGTAATGACTTCACTTGTATTCTTTTGTTTTATTTTTCTTCTCCAACCCAATAAACTCTATTTATTCATTTATTTTGTAACACCTCCAGTATATTAAATATACTAGGATATTTTTATAAGATGTATTCGAGCTACAATTACACACACCTTCATTTAATGGTTAATGAACATACAGTTTCTGTGGTTGGCGATTTTCTGCCTCACGAAACAATGATTGTTCAATAATATTTTAACACCTCAAAAGGTGGCCATTATGTTGTCACTATATTTATATATGATATATAATATGTTTATGTTTTACTTAAGATTATGTATTTTCCATTTATGTCATAACTTTATGGTTTCCATTATGGGTAACAACAATATCTTCATTTAAGGAAGTGTGAACTACCGCCCTCTCAAAGTGATTTGATTCGTTAATACCATATGTGGTACGTATAAAGGATATATTTAATGAAATTATAAATGATACCATACTGGAATTAAAATAATATTATGTATCATTATGTTTTAATTACATTAAATATGATATATAAATGGAAGTAGCACTCATGTGTACGTATGGCTTACCGTCTCCATGAACGGTACATTTCATTTCTTATCTCAAAATGTTATGTACTATTATAAGTAAATATATATAATGGATACATATGCAATATATTACATCTAAATTATGGATATCATTTTGGAATTATAACATATATATATATATCTCATTTTGTTTGAATTCCATTAATATGACAAAAAATGAAAGTGGGGTTCATGCGTACGTACGGCCTACTGTCTCCATGAACGTTGATTTTAATTTTTATCTCCAAATGATCTGTAATAGTATAAAATGAATATATACTGGATATATATGGTATTTAAAACATCAATACTATTCTGGATATGATGTACCAATAACTACATGGAAAATTATTTTCCAACAACTTCAATTTTTGACTCATGTACCAAACATCGACAAAAACGTCTGATATGAGCTCATATTATTAACCAATTATTATAACATTAAAATATGTGATATTAACTGAATAATAATCTTTATAGGAGGTCCTTAAGCAATTATAAATTGACCAAAGATTATTATTCAGGAATATAAAGAAATGAACAAGACAAGTTGGACTTGAGGTAAGGGACCCTACCCCTCTCTTTCTTTTTAAGTACACTCTTTTATGTCATTCCTTTTAAGCTCATATTCCTTATGATTGGGATGTTCTTTTATATTAATCCAACTGTAATTTTTATGTTCATATGATGAGAGACCCTACTTTATCTCATCAATCCATTTTGGATATTTTGAGTGGCGCCGTTAGGCTGCCGAACTTTCGTAAGAGATCAAACCTCTCTCTTTCTTTTTAAGTACTCTCCTTTATGTCACTTCTTTTAAGCTCCTCTTTGTTATGTTGGGGGATGTTCTTTTATATTACTCTTTCTGTAAACTTTATGTTAATATGATTAGAGACCCTATTTGATCTCATCTATCCATTTTTGGATGTTTTATGTGGCGTCGTTAGGCTGCCGAGTTTTCGTAAGAGATTTTTCATCTCACTTTTATTCTCGTGAGATTTATGATACATTTTCCACAATTTCCTTTGAGTGGTGTATTTACTAACCATTATTTTACTCATTGTGTAATATACTTTCATTTATGAGTATTTACATCAATGTTTTATTGTCCTTCTTTCACGGGGTGTGTGTTTCGAAAGATACCCATGTCGATAAGGGAACCTTTCACCCTCCTCGTTTTAAAATACTTCTTTTGTTATGTCTTTTAATTCACATAACATTATGTTGGGATATGTTCTTCTATATCATTAGTTAAGTAAATTTTATGTCCAAGTGATGTGATACCATTTTTATCTATCATCAAATCATTTTCTGAATTTTGTAGTGACATCGTTAGGCTGTCAAATTTTTTGCAAGGGAACTTCTTAACCCAATTTTGATTCTTCGGGATAAGCTTGTACTCCTTGAATATGTCATTCTATGAATATTTGTGAATAACCTTTGATTGTTTTACATCAAATATCCACTTATATTTGGTGTATTAGTTTTTCACACATAATTATGTAATTGATTTATCCTTAATCCAAGGATACCGTCTTTTTATGTGACTTAGTCTCAATATCCTTTCATTGAGGCATATTTTGTTTTATGCACAACATTCTTTTATACAGTGTATAAACCCCTTTGACTTTTACATTTATCCGAAAGAAATCTTTTTTATACAAAGCATTTTACTAAACGACAGATGGGAATGTTTTTTTCGTACGTATGCGGCGACAATGACTTCCCCGTCGTCGTGACCATTATTTGAGTTTGGGCTTCCTCTATAAGACATACCTTTTTTTAAAAGAAAAATCAATACCATGTTTTACATTTCATTTATTTTGGTATTGAAAATGTTTTTGATAATGATTTTATATCAATGATTTGTATTGATATCTTTTGATTGAAAAGTGGAAATGATATGTTTCCTTTATGCATGTTTTATGTGATATGATTATGTTATGTTTCTTGGGCATAATTATGAAGACGGGTGGTTCCGTGATAAACTAAGGGTGGGTGAGCCCGAAATAGCTCTCCAATGCATTGGGTAACGCGAAGGAGTGAAACGTTAAGGTTTTTCCGAAGATATTTATGGAATATACTGTGGTGGGTATTCCAAAAGTAACCAAGAGGGTTACTCCCTACGTAAGAATGTTATGAATGCCTCAAGTTACCTTTTATGTCTTATGATTTATATGATTTATTCATGATTTGATGAGGTATGTTAAATTGCCTATGTTTTATGGGTAAAGTATGATTTCATTCTTATGTATATATGAACTCATGTTTCTTTTCCATATTTATTTATAACCCTTACTGAGCTTTTTATGCTCATCCCATATTTTTGAAATGTTTTTCACAGGTCAAGGGAAAGGTACATGATGTGATGATGGTGTCAAGGATGTGTCATGAAAGAATCCAGGTTTTATTTTAAATATGTTTCTGCTGATGGGAAAAATGAATACTGTCTTTTATGTAACCACTTTGTTTAAATGTGGAATGTAATTCATGTTTCATGATCTAGTTCTCTAAAACTCTAAACCTGAAAAGATCCTCAATGTGTAATCTTGTAATAACACAAGATTAAGTAAGGTTTAAGGTTGGGGCCTTATAGTTGGTATCAGATGCCAGTTTAGATAACTTTAGAGGTTAGGGTATTCTTTAAGCATAAGTGACTTTATCATAATGGTTAGGATTTCGGAAAGAGTCATAGTTTTTAGATAAAGTGAATGAGTAATTATATCTTCCTCATTAGTACATGATGGTTTTGTTGATATACTCACACTGGAATTTCTTTTTTTAGTGAATGGATGGATCTAGTAGGCACCAAAGTGACAATATATTTGAAGGAAAATGTGGTGGTTCTCTGATTAAGAGACTAGATCAAATGGGGGATTCAATGAGGAAACTCGTGGTTGTTCAAAACCAAATATCAAGGATTCATGATCAACCACTTGAACCTTGTTACGTTCTGTAATGCATCATGTACGAGATGACCAATCTATGTGGAAGTTCAGGTAATAATTATAAAGGTAACCATTAGGGTTTATATGATCCTTACCTTTTAGGTAATTATGGGTTACTCTATGATATGATGGAAAATGAAAGGCATGAGATAATCTTGATGATAAATTATGTTATGATTATTTTTGACGATTTTATCTCATTGTTGGGGAATGTTTTAAGAATTATATAGATTTGGAAAAAGGACAACACGCAGACCGTGTGACAACCCGTCGTGTCGGACAAAGCTGCGGGAATCGAACCCACAACCAATGTGCAACTGGTATTTATCGCCTACCACTGGACTACGTGAAGTCCCTGGTTAGTATGACTTATTCTTTTTAGTTAGGTGACTTTATGAATTAAGAGTAAGTTGATTTTGGGTTATTTATGAAAATCATTAATCTATCATGGAGGATATGTGATTAGGTTAATTACTTTTCAATACAAGAATTTAGGAGCAACTGATGTCGTTTGGAGATAAATGATACGATTTAACTTGGAAGAATATGTGACTAAATCCTTCAAATATTTGGGTTTCAATATTAGTTTGGTTTACGTTGAAGAATTTTATGGACAAATTGTTTATCGAATGGTCCTCGTTGAACTTTGGGTTTTGTTGGACAAATTTTGGAAATTAAGAATAGATTTTCTTTTTATAAAGGATTATACTTTTGTGGATTATCTGACCTCATACTAACAATTTTGATTTCTGTTTTTGTCTAAAGACATGGGAAATATATAGTTCTATTATATGGATTAAATGATTCTCAAGAAGTTGATTATATTACTCTTAATGCGAACAAGTCTTTTTAAATACTCGTCTTTTGAAGATAATATGAGTTTGATTAAGGAATCTAGTAAAAGTTGAAAGTCTACGTGACAAGTAAGTATGTTTCATTATGATTTAGTTAAGCTCAAAAATAAATTCCTCAATGAAGAGTAACTTAAAACAAAAATGTTGTCTGTTAACTTTTCCTACTGTGGAATCTAATACCATTTAACCAATCACATGTTTGTGATTTTCTTATGGTTAACTTTCTCCTAGACATGTTTACTATCAGTCTCCCTCAGAACAAGACCATTTATTATTTTTCCTCCATATCCATGTTTTCTTACATGGAATCCTAGTATGGTTAAACTCGGGTGACCTCTGTACTTCTCTTTCTTTATTTTAAAGTGATTGTTTTACCGACTCTTGTTCCGATGTGGGACTTTCAAGGATGTTTCCGAGCCCAATTTTAAAATTGCGAGGACACAATTCCCAAAAGGGGGGAAGTATGTAACACCCCAGGTAAATAAAGAGTATGACATTTTCACATTTATCTATATTTGTGAATGAAATATTAATATAACTTTAAAGGGGACGCTATGCTCGATGGCATACCCAACACGCAACAACGAGTTTCTTGGGAATCTTATATTGCACTCTAATAATATAATAATATTATTTTAAATGGTAGTTAACGCCTAACTGTTGTGATAGTGGGAATGAATAGAACTAACTAAAAAATGATTATATATGTTTGTAAAATATTTTTACTTTTTACAATAAATGTTAGAGGACTAGAAATGTGAATGAATTGAATTTCAAGCATAAACATTCAATATTCATTAAATGGTCAATTAACCGCCTTTTGATGGAGAACCGCTTTTAAATCCACATTTTTTAAATTTTATGTGTTATATTTTTCAAAATAAAATTTTTCTTTAAAATCAGAACATAAAAATTTACATTGTGTAAATTTTTGGTATTTTTCCAATAAAGTTCATTTTTTAGGGAATAGTGAAAAATGTTGTATTTTAATTCAAAACCACTTTTTAATATAATTTATTTATATTATTATATTATATTTTGAATCGGTTTTCAAGTTTAATTAGAATATATTTTTACCATTTAATCCAATTGTTGTCATTGGAATTAATTTCAATTTGAAATCAGACTTAAACTAGTGTCAATCTTTTGATACTTATTGTTTCATAAAAACACGCTATTTGCTCTGTCAGCGGGAATTAATTATTAAATTAATTAATGAAACTTATATGTTTTGAATTTTGTAAAATACACTTAATTTTTTAATTCATAATATAAAATATAGCTTTGGGTGAATTTTTGGTAATTTTCTGAAAAACGTCTATTTTTGATGATTAGTGAAACCACTAAGTAGTACTTATAAAAACTGATTTTCCATTTAAATGAAATTTTGCCATCTTTGTGTTTTGAATTTCAAAAATCTGACATACATGGTTTTCATTAAGAAGTAAAATGTGGTTCAATGGGATTAAAATAATTTCTTGGTGAATAGTAACTTATTATGTTTTTAATCGCGATTAGAGGTAATTAGTGTAATTTAAGGTAAAAATAATGTTTGAATAATATTAAATGAACATGACACATGTCCTACACTCATTAGATGTGTCGCGGCCGACCAATACAATCCATGGGTCAACTTGGGGACCCCATGGAGCTACTTTGGTTGGAAAATGACATAAATACCTTTTTATTTAATGTTAAATTAAAAATGACACAAACATGAGATTTTTACTAAAACAATTTTTACATGGGGTTATACAAGTCAGATTTTTTAATATAAATATTCATTGGAAATATCAATAAGATTTCCTACATCATAGTATTTTTTTTTATTTTTTAGACATTAAATAAATTAAAATATTTATGACATCATGATGATGCAGCGATGACCTCATTATTTAACAATTTAAATAAAATGGAAAGATAATGTAATATCTAAGACCTACACATGTCCAAAACCTATTGTATGGGTGGATTTCAAAACCTTATCACCATATCCTTGAAACAAATCAATGTGGGACCATTAAAATCCGAAATGAATTCTAAAATAAAATAACATTTCTTTAATTTTGAAGTGTGCCCCTCCTCTCCTCTTATAAAAGGCCCCCACCTCTACCTCCTTACCCACACTTCCAAAGCCTTTGGCTTGGACAACCCATGTGCATTTCATCTCTCCACATCCCTCTCTAACTCTTAGAAGCCTCAATTGGGTCTGAAGTCTTCCCAAGGAAGCCTTTGAGCTCAAACCAAAGGGAGTTACCTGATTTTAAGGTAATGTCTTCACTTGTATTCTTTTGTTTTATTTTCCTTCTCCAACCCAATAAACACTATTTATTCATTTATTTTGTAACACCTCCAGTATCTTCAATATACTAGGATGTTCTTATAAGAAGTATTAGAGCTACACTTACACACACCTTCTTTTAATGGTTAATGAACATACTGTTTCTGTGGTTGGCGATTTTCTGCCTCACGAAACGATGATTGGTCAATAATATTTTAACACCTCTAAAGGTGGCCATTATGATGTCACTATATTTATATATGATATATAATATTTTTATGTTTTACTTATGCTTCTGTATTTTTCATTTATGGCATACCTTTATGGTTTCCATTATGGGTAAACGCGATATCTTCATTTAAGGAAGTGCGGACTACCGCCCTCTCAAATTGATTTGATTCGTTAATACCATATGTGGTATGTATAAAGGATATATTTAATGATATTATATATGATAACATACTGGAATTAAAATAATATTATGTATCATTATGTTTTAATTCCATTAAATATGAAATATAAATGGAAGTAGCGCTCATGCGTACGTACAGCTTACCGTCTCCATGAACGGTACATTTCATTTCTTATCTCAAAATGTTATGTACTACGATAAGTACATATATATAATGGATATATATGTAATATATTACATCTAAATTATGGATATCATTCTGGAATTATAAAATATATATATATATATATATATCTCTCTCATTTTGTCTTAATACCATTAATATGACAAAAAATGAAAGTAGAGTTCATGCGTACGTACGGCCTACCGTCTCCATGATTGTTGATTTTAATTTTTATCTCCAAATGCTATGGAATAATATAAAATGAATATATACTAGATATATATGATATTTAGAACATCAATACTATTCTGGATATGATGTACTTATAACTACAGAGAAAATAATTTTCCCACAAGTTCAATTTTTGACTCATTTACCAAACATCGACAAAAACGTCTGATATGAACTCATATTATTAACCAATTATTATAACATTAATATATGTGATATTAACTGAATAATAATCTTTATAGGAGGTCCTTAAGCTATTATATATTGACCAAAATTTATTATTCAGGAATATAAAGAGATGAACAAGACATGTTGGACTTGAGGTAAGGGACCCTACCCCTCTCTTTCTTTTTAAGTACACTCTTTTATGTCATTCCTTTTAAGCTCATATTTCTTATGATTGGGATGTTCTTTTATATTACTCATACTGTAATGTTTATGTTCATATGATGATAGACCCTATTTTCTCTCATCAATCCATTTTGGATATTTTGAGTGGCGTTGTTAGGCTGCCGAATTTTCGTAAGAGATCTAACCTCTCTCTTTCTTGTTAAGTACTCTCCTTTATGTCACTTCTTTTAAGCTCCTCTTTGTTATTTTGGGGGGTGTTCTTTTATATTCCTCTTGCTGTAAACTTTATGTTAATATGATTAGAGACCATATTTGATCTCATCAATCCATTTTTTGATGTTTTATGTGGCGTCGTTAGGCTGCCGAGTTTTTGTAAGAGATTTTTCATCTCACTTTTATTCATGTGAGAATTATGCTACATTTGCCACAATTTCCTTTGAGTGGTGTATTTACTGACCATTATTATACTCATTGTGTAATATACTTTCATTTACGAGTATTTACATCAATGTTGTGTTGTCCTTCTTTCACGAGGTGTGTGTTTCGAAAGATACCCATGTCGGTAAGGGAACCTTTCACCCTCCTCATTTTAAAAGACTTCTTTTGTTATGTATTTTAATTCACATAACATTATGTTGGGATATGTTCTTCTATATCCTTAGTGTTTTAAATTTTATGTCCAAGTGCTGAGATACCGTTTTTATCTCTCATCAATTCATTTTCTGAATTTTGTAGTGACGTTGTTAGGCTGTCAAAGTTTTGCAAGGGAACTTCTTAACCCAATTTTGATTCTTTGGGATAAGATTGTACTCCATGAATATGTCGTTCTATGAATATGTGTGAATACCCTCTGATTTTTTACACCAAATATCCACTTATATTTGGTGTATTAGTTTTTCACACATAATTATGTAATTAATTTATCCTTAATCCAAGGATACCGTCTTTGTATGGGACTTCGTCTCAATCTCCATTCATTGAGGCATATTTTGTTTCATGCACAACCTTCTTTTATACGGTGTATAAACCCTTTTTAATTTTACATTTATCTGAAAGGAATCTTTTTTATACAAAGAATTTTACTAAACGACAGAAGGGAATGTTTTTGTCATACGTATGCGGCGACAACGACTTCTCCGCCACCGTGACCATTATTTGAGTTTCGGCTTCCTCTACAAGCCATAAATTTTTTTAAAAGAAAAATAAATACCATGTTTTACATTTCATTTATTTTGGTATTGAAAATATTTTTCATAATGTTTTTATATCCATTTTTTGTATTGATATCTTTTGATTCAAAAGTGGAAATGATATGTTTCCTTTATGCATGTTTTATGTGATATGATTATGTTATGGTTCTTGGGCATTATTATGAAGATGGGTGGTTCCATGATAAACTAAGGGCGGGTGAGCCCGATATAGCTCTCCAATGCATTGGGTAATGCGAAGGAGTGAAACGTTAAGGTTTTTTTAAAATCTTTAGGGAATATACTGTGGTGGGTATTCCAAACGTAACCAAGAGGGTTACTCCCTACGTAAGAATGTTATGAATGCCTCATGTTATCTTTTATGTCTTATGATTTCAATGATTTATTCATGATTTGATGAGGTATGTTAAGGTGCCTATTTCTTATGGGTAAAGTATGATTTTATTCTTATGTATATATGAACTCATGTTTCTTTTCCATATTTTTTTAACCCTTACTAAGCTTTTTATACTCATCCCAAGTTTTTGAAATGTTTTTCACAGGTCAAGGGAAAGGTACAAGATGTGATTTCAGTGTCAAGGATGTGTCAAGAAAGAATCCATGTTTTATTTTAAATATGTTTCCGTTGATGGGAAAAATGAATACTGTCTTTTATGTAACCACTTTGTTTAAATGTGGAATGTAATGCAAGTTTCATGATCTAATTCTCTAAAACACTAAACCTGAAAATATCCTCAATGTGTAATCTTGTAATAACACAAGATTATGTAAGGTTTAAGATTGGGGCCTCATAGTTGGTATCAGAGGTCGGTTTAGATAACATTAGAGGTTAGGGTATTCTTTAAGCATAAGTGATATTACCATAATGGTTAGGATTTTTGAAAGAGTCATAGTTTTTATATAAAGTGAATGAGTAAGTATATCTTCATCATTAGTACATGATGGTTTTGTTGATATACTCACACTGACATTTCTGTTTTTAGTGAATGGATGGATCTAGCAGGCACCAATGTGACAATAGGTTTGAAGGAAAATGTGGTGGTTCTCTGATTAAGAGACTGGATGAAATGGGGGATTCAATGAGGAAACTCGTGGTTGTTCAAAACTAAATATCAAGGAGTCATGATCAACCACTTGAACCTTGTTATGTTCTGTAATGCATCATGTACGAGATGACCAATCAATGTGGAAGTTCAGGTAATAATTGTAAATGTAACCACTAGTGTTTATATAATCCTAACCTTTTAGGTAATTATGGGTTACTCTGATATGGTGGAAAATGAAAGGCATGAGATAATCTTGATGATAAAATATGTTATGATAATTTTTGAAGATTTTATCTCGTTGTTGGGGAATGTTTTAAGAATTATATATTTTTGGAAAAAGGACAACATGCAGACCGTGTGACAACCCGTCGTGTCAGACAAAGATGCGGGAATCGAACCCACAACCAATGTGCAACTGGTATTTATCTCCTACCACTGGACTACGTGAAGTCCCTGGTTAGTATGACTTATTCTTTTTAGTTAGGTGACTTTATGAATTAATAGTAAGTTGATTTTGGGTTATTTATGAAAATGTTTAACCTATCAGGGAGGATATGTGATTAGGTTAATTAATTTTCAATAAGAGACATTAGGAGCAACTGATGTTGTTTATAGATAAATGATACGATTTAACCTGGAAGACTATGTGACTAAATCCTTCAAATATTTGGGTTTCAATCTAGTTTTGGTTTACTTCGAAGAATTTTATGGACAAATTGTTTATTGAATGGTCCTCATTGAACTTTGGGTTTTTTTGGACAAATTTTGGAAATTATGAATAGATTTTCTTTTTTTAAAGGATTTTACTTTTGTGGATTATCTGACCTCATACTATCAATTTTGGTTTCCGTTTTTGTCTAAAGACATTGGAAATACAATGTTCTCTTATGTGGATTAGTTGATTATCAAGAAGTTGATTATAGTACTCTTAATGCGAACAAGTCTTCCTAAATACTAGAATATGATTTTGATTAAGGAATATAGTAATAGTTGAAAGTCTACGTGACAAGGAGTATGTTTCATTATGATTTAGTTAAGCTCAAAAATAAATTCCTCAATGAAAAGTAACATAAAACAAAAATGTTGTCTGTTAACTTTTCCTACTGGGGAATCGAATACCGTTTAACCGATCACATGTTTTTGATTTTCTTATGGTTATCTTTCTCCTAGACATGTTTACTATCACTCTCCCTTAGAACATGACCCTTTATTTTTTTTCCTCCATATCCATGTTTTATTACATGGAATCCTATTATGGGTTAACTCGGGTGACTTCTGTACTTCTCTTTCTTTATTTTAAAGTGATTGTTTTACCGACTCTCGTTCCGATGTGGGACTTTCAAGGATGTTTCTGAGCCCAATTTTAGAATTGCGATGACGCAATTCCCAAAAGGGGGGAAGGATGTAAAAACCCAGGTAAATAAAGAGTATGACATTTTCACATTTATCCATATTTGTGAATAAAATATTAATATAACTTTAATGGGGATTCTATGCTTGATGGCGTACCCAACATGCAACAACGAGTTTCTTGGGAATCTTACATTGCACTCTAATAATAAAATAATATTATTTTAAATGGTAGTTAACCCCTAGTTGTTGTGATGGCGGGAATGAATAAAACTAACTACAAAATTATTATATATCTTTGTCAAATATTTTTACTTCTTACAATAAATGTTATAGGATTAGAAATGTGATTGAATTCAATTTTAAGCGTAAACATTCTATTATTCTTTAAAAGGTCGATTAACCGCCTTTTGATGACGAACCTCTTTTAAATCCACTTTTTGAAAATTATATGTGTTATATTTGACAAAATAAAATTCTTCTTTAGAATTGGAACATCAAAATTTACTTTGTGTAACTTATTGGTATTTTTCTGATAAAGTTCCTTTTTTAATGAATAGTGAAAAATGTTATATTTTAATTCAAAACCTCTTTTTAATATAATTTATTTATATGATTATATTATATATTTAATTTGTTTTAAAGTTTAATTAGAATATATTTTTACCATTTACTCCAATTGTGGTCATTGGAATTTATTTCACTTTGAAATCAGACTTAAAATAGTGTCAATATTTTGATACTTATTGTTTCATAAAAACACGCTATTTGCTATGTCAGCGGGAATTAATTATTAAATTAAATAATTAAACTTATATGTTTTGAATTTTGTAAAATATTCTTCATTTTTGAATTTAGAATATCAAATATTTCTTAGGGTGAATTTTTGGTAATGTTTCGAAAAACTTCAATTTTTGATGAATAGTGAAACCACTAAGTAGTACTTATAAAAACTGATTTTCAGTTTAAATTAAATTTTTCCATAGTTGTGCTTTGAATTTCAAAAATCTGACATACATTGTTGTCATTAAGAAGTAAAATTTGGTTCAATGTGATTAAAATAATTTTTTGGTGAATAGTAACTTATTAAGTTTTTAATCGCGATTAGAGGTAATTAGTGTTATTTAAGGTCAAAATAATGTTTTAAAAATATTAAATGAACTTGACACATTTCCTACCCTCATTGGATGTGTCATGGCCAACCAAGACAATCCATGGGTCAACTTGGGGTCCCCATGGAGCCACTTTGGTTGGAAAATGACATAAATACGTTTTTTTAATGTTAAATTAAAAATGACACAAACATTAGATGTTTTACTAAAACAATTTTTACATGGGGTTATACAAGTCAGATTTTTGAAAATAAATAGTCATTTTAAATCTAAAAGGATTTACTACATCATAGTATTTTTTTATAATTTTTATACATTAAATAAATTAACATATTTATGACATCATAATGATGCAGCAATGACCTCATTATTTAACGATTTAAATAAAATGGAAAGATAATGTAATATCTAAGCTCTATACATGTCCAAAACCTATTGGATGATTTGATTTCGAACCCTTATTACCTTATCCTTGAAACACATCAATGTGGGGCCACTATAATCCGAAACTCATTTTAAAATAAAATAACATTTCATTACTTTCCTTGGGTGTCCCTCCTCTCCTCTTATAAAAGGCCCCCACCTCTACCTCCTTACCCAAACTTCCAAAGCCATTGGCTCGGCCCACCCCTGCCCATTTTGTCTCTCCACATCCCTCTCTAACTCTTAGAATCCCCAATGTGGTCCAATGTCTTCCCAAGGAATCTTTTGAGCTCAAACCATAGAGAGTTACCCGATTTTAAGGTAATGTCTTCACTTTTGTTCTTTTGTTTTATTTTGCTTCTCCAACCCCCTAATCTCTATTTATTCATTTATTTTGTAACAACTCAAGTGTCTTAAATATAATAGGATTTTGTTATAAGAATTATTCGATCTACACTTACACACACCTTTATTTAATGGTTATAGAACATACTGTTTTTGTGGTTTGCGATTTTGTGCCTCACGAAATGATGATTGTTCAATAATCTTTTAACACCTTTAAAGGTGGCCGTTATGAAGTCACTATATTTATATATGATATATAATATGTTTATGTTTTACTTAAGCTTATCTATTGTTCATTTATGGAATAACTTTATGGTTTCCATTATGGGTAAACACGATATCTTCATTTAATGAAGTGCATACTACCGCCCTCTCAAAGTGATTTGATTCGTTAATACCATATGTGGTACGTATAAAGGATATATTTAATGATATTATATATGATACCTTACTGGAATTAAAATACTATTATGCCTCTTTATGTTTTAATTCCATTAAATATGAAATAGAAATGGAAGTAGCGTTCATGCGTATGTATGGCTTACTGTCTCCATGAACGGTACATTTCATTTCTTATCTCAAAATGTTATGTACTATTATAAGTACATATATATAATGGATACATATTTAATATATTACATCTAAATTATGGATATCATTCTGGAATTATAACATATATATATATATATATATATCTCATTTTGTTTTAATTCCATTAATATGACAAAAAATGAAAGTAGTGTTCATGCGTACGTACGGCCTATTGTCTCCTTGAACGTTGCTTTTAATTTTTATCTCCAAATGCTATGGAATAGTATAAAATGAATATATACTGGATATATATGATATTTACAACATAAATACTATTCTGGATATGATGTACCTATAACTACACGAAAAATTATTTTCCAACAAGTTCAATTTTTGACTCATGTACCAAACATCGACAAAAACATCTGATATGAACTCATATTATTAACCAATTATTATAAAATTAAAATATGTGATATTAACTGAATAATAATATTTATATGAGGTATTTAAGAAATTATAAATTGACTGAAGTTTATTATTCAGGAATATAAAGAAACGAACAAGACAAGTTGGACTTGAGGTAAGGGACCCTACCCCTATCTTTCTTTTTAAGTACACTCTTTTATGTCATTCCTTTTAAGCTAATCTTTATTATTATTGGGATGTTCTTTTATATTACTCCTACTTTAATTTTTATGTTCATATGATTAGAGACCCTATTTTCTCTCATCAATCCATTTTGGATGTTTTGAGTGGCGTCGTTAGGCTACCGAATTTTCATAAGAGATCTAACCTCTCTCTTTCTTTTTAAGTATTCTCCTTTATGTCACTTATTTTAAGCTCCTCTTTTTTTTGTTGGGGGATGTTATTTTATATTCCGCTTGCTGTAAACTTTATGTTAATATGATGAGAGAACCTATTTGATCTCATCAATCCATTTTTGGAAGTTTTAAGTGGTGCCGTTAGGCTGCAGAGTTTTTGTAAGAGATTTTTCATCTCACTTTTATTCCCATGAGATTTATGCTACATTTGCCACAATTTCCATTGAGTGGTGTATTTACTGACCATTATTGTACTCATTTTAAAATATAATTTCATTTATGAGTATTTAAATCAATGTTGTATTGTCCTTCTTTCACGTGGTGTATGTTTCGAAAGATACCCATGTTGGTAAAGGAACCTTTCACCCTCCTCTTTTTAGAAGACTTCTTTTGTTATGTCTTTTAATTCTCATAACATTATGTTGGGATATGGTCTTCTATATCCTTAGTGATTTAAATTTTATGTCCAAATGATGAGATACCCTTTTTATGTCTCATCAACTCATTTTTTGAATTTTGTAGTTACATCGTTAGGCTATCAAATTTTTGCAAAGGAACTTCTTAACCCAATTTTGATTCTTTGGGATATGTTTGTACTCCTTGAATATGTCGTTCTATGAATATGTGTGAATAACCTTTGATTGTTTTACACTATGTATCCACATATATATGGTGTATTAGTTTGTCACACATAATTATGTAATTGATTTATACTTAATCCAAGGACACCGTCTTTGTATTGGACTTCGTCTCAATCTCCTTTAATTGAGGCAGTTTTTGTTTTATACACAACCATCTTTTATACGGTGTATAAAACCCTTTGACTTTTAAGTTTATCCTAAAGGAATATTTTTTATACAGATCATTTTACTAAACGACATAAGGGAATTTTTTTGTCGTACTTATGCGTCGACAACGACTTCTCCACCTCTGTGACCATTATTTGAGTTTCAGCTTCCTCTATAATCCATACCTTTTTTAAAATAAAAATAAATATAATGTTTTATATTTCATTTATTTTGGTATTGAAAATGGTTTTCATAATTTTTTTATATCAATGTTTTGTATTGATATCTTTTGATTGAAAAGTGGAAATGTTATGTTTCCTTTATGCATGTTTTATGTTATATGATTATGTTATGGTTCTTGGGAATTATTATGAAGACGGGTGGTTCCGTGATAAACTAAGGGTGGGTGATCATGATATAGCTCTCTAAAGCATTGGGTAATGAGAAGGAGTGAAACGTTAAGGTTTATCTGAAGAGATTTAGGGAATATACTGTGGTGGGTATTCCAAATGCAACCAAGAGGGTTACTCCCTACCTAAGAATGTTATGAATGCCTCGAGATACCTTTTATTTCTTATGATTTCTATGATTTATTCATGATTTGATGAGGTATGTTAAAGTGACTATGTTTTATGGGTAAAGTATGATTTCATTCTTATGTATATATGAACTCAAGATTCTTTTCCATATTTTTTTTAACCCTTACTGAGATTTTTATGCTCATTCCAAGTTTTTGAAATGTTTTTCATTGGTCAAGGGAAAGGTACATGATGTGATGATAGTGTCAAGGATGTGTCAAGAAAGAATCCATGTTTTATTTTAAATATGTTTCCGTTGATGGGAAAATTGAATACTATCTTTTGTCTAACCACTTTGTTTAAATGTGGAATGTAATGCATGTTTCATGGTCTAATTCTCTAAAACTCTAAACCTTAAAAGATCCTCAATGTGTAATCTTGTAATAACACAAGATTAAGTAAGGTTTAAGGTTGGGTCCATATAATAGTGGTATGATGTACTGTGGGGAAATATTTAGTTTAAAATTTTGTAATTGACTATACCCAGTGTCTTTATCCTTTTTGAATTTATAATTATTCCAAAGAACGTTCCTAGGAGGGTGATAACTTTCATTGTACTCTAGTGGAATATGATCTAATTAATTAATTGGAACATCCTTCACAACTCATTTCATGGGATGAAATAGTAATACATGATTATATATATAAAACCTTTATTTTTGTACATACTCATGGTTTATATGATTATAGGATGGTTGAGTCATAGGGTTGTCAATTAGATGGTTAAAGTGATGTACAATCCATGTATGATCATTATTTCTGTATAGTGAAAAACTGATCAACTCAATGGGTGATAGGGGTAAGAAAGAAAATGGTTTGATTTTATTTAGATAAGAGATATAACATCCATAGATAGTATATTACACCTTTTGAAGCTAAAAGGATTGATATCTCTATAAATCATTTAATTACTCCTATTATGTATAGGATATAGGCATATAAAGTTGGTCCTCCTAATAGGTTTTCCATTTGACAATATTCTGATCTACTCAGTGATCTATAAGATTTCTTGGCTTGTACGGCTTCTAGAAAAGTAGACTCTTTGAAGTTATATATGTAAAATCCTATAGGGTTGTTTTTTTCTAGTTCTTCCATAACCCTTGAGATAGCTACATCAATAGTTGAAGTTCACACAGACCTTTTTCCAACTCAAAATGCTCAGACTTCTAGACCTTCGATGTATATATATTTTTATATTATTGATACAATATAAGGTGAAAATTAGATGTTGTTAAATTAATGTAGTCAGGCATCCCCACATGAAAACATTAACAATACCCAAGTTGATATATCTAATCTATTTAGAGTTCTTGACTGGATTAATGTCCTTGAAGGCATTTATATGAAGGTAAAAAGGTATTGTGGATGCATTTCATGACTTGATAAAAAAGGATGAAGAACTAAAATAGAATGAATTGAACCATGATATATCTTATTTCATATAGACCCCATTGATGTAGGATAGAAGTAGTGATGATGCCTCACTTGATGATTTACCTAAGTGTGTTGTAGTTCAGACAGAGGGTTTTGTAAGTGAATCAATGGATTAAAAGATTTTTGATGGATATTTTCAACACATGAAGGCCTATTGAAGAGGAGCTTTTCCAAGTGGTTGTGGTCATGGGTGTAGTAAAACTAATTAGGGGTTCAATATAATCATAGCTTTGATGTATGGGATTAGATCAGAAAAAACATGGTTTATGACTAATCTATCTTTGATGAGATTAATTTTCTAGTTCTGGCCCCATAATCTTCAAATCTTTTTTTAATAAAGGTTCTCTCAACTTTTCCTTTTATAAAATTTTATGAAATCAATTTTTTTAATATTTTTTTAAAATTTATTTATTTATTCATTATAATTGTCATTATTTTAATATTACTTCTTCCATGTTTTAAATTTATTAATTTCTCATATTTATAGTAATTATTCATTTTGGAAAATTTATAAATATTTATTTACTATGTTTTAATATTTCTAACATGATGGTGATTTATATGATTAATATTTATTCATTTTTGCTTAATAATATTAATTTAATATGTTTGAAATTTATATAATTTGATTATTTAAAAAAAATATTTTTTTATTTTTAAAGTAAAAATATTTCATTTTATATAATTTTGTTTCTAATGAAATTAATAATATTTATGTATTTATTTATATTCATTTTTATGTCATTTTAATTAATTTGTATAATTTCCTAAAAGAAATTTTTAAATTATTTCTTAATTTATTCAATTTTATTTCATCATTTTTAATATTCTTTCCTTTAATATTATTTATTCATTTTTATCTTTATAATTTTGTAATATTTTTGGAATTAATTCAGTTCTTAATATTTGGTTTGAAAAATTTATTTAAAAAGTTTTAATACATTCAATTTGTTAGCAATTTATATGATTAATATTAATAAATTTCTATTTATTAATTTTTATTATTTTTATTTTGTTCCAAATATATATAATTAGTTTATTTAAATATTTTTATAATATTTTTATAATTAATATAGTAAATATAAATCATTTTTAAGAATTTTTATTTTTATAAAATTTGTATTATTTATGCATTAATTTTTCTTTTTTACATGTTTGTAATTTATGTAATTAATCTTAAAGTGTCATTTTTTTAATATTATTTTAATTTTTTTTAAATGAATTATTTTTTACATTGGTTTATTAAAAATTATTTTTTAAATTTTCATATTTATTTATATTTAATTATTTATGGAAGTCATTCATTTTTAATTTTTATTTATATATGTTAATTTTCAATAATATAAAATTTTCAATATGTTTGTAATAATTTTGATTAATATTTATTCACTTTTTTTGTTAAGTTCTAATATTTTTAATATGTTAAAAATTTATATAATTATTTTATTAGAATGCATCGTTTCATATTTATATAATTTAAATAGTTAATATAATTCATATATAATATTTTTTTTATTAATATAACTAATATTAATGATTTAATAATTTTTATTCATTTTTTATGTGTTTGTAATTTTGGAACTAATATTATGAAATCACAATTTTTTAATTTGTTTTAAAATTTAATATTCATATATTCTTTTTTAAAATTAATTCATTACGTATTAATGATAAATTTTTAATATTTATTAATTTTAAATATTTTCATAATATTTTCATATTTAAAATTTTGTTTATTTAAATTTATTAATAAAGTTTTAATATTTACAATATGTTTATAACTTGTATAATTAATTTAGTTTTATATATTTTTGAATATTTTGTAATTTTAAATAGTTAATGAAATTCATTTTTAATAATATTTTTATTTATATAATTAATATTATTTATTTATTCATTTTCATTCATTGGTTTTTACATGTTTACACTTTTGTCAACATTATATTAGAGACTCTTACAAGTGTATTTTTTTCACACTAAAACATATGCACTGGAAAAATACCCCCTGTTAGTGCTTCTTAGCATTGATAAAAGTGATAATTTATATCTATTAAGAATGTGATGATAATGTATTGTTTTGTAACACTTATATTTTGAATGATGATAAAAGGGGATTTTATAAGTGCTTTTCAGTAAGCACTCATAAAACATGTTAGCTCAGTCCAACAATTTATTATTTTAATAATAAAAAATCATGTGTACATTATTTCAACCTTATTTGCTATGTTATGAACGATAATTTAATTTTAAAATAAAAGATAAAAAATTCATTTGGCTGGAATCCACCACACAACATGTAGATCACACTGTAAGTTATATCATAGAATGAACAAGAAAAACTTAAAAACCACACATACTATCTCAGGGGACTTCCATAATCTAGTTTTTCACAAAGGCATGGATTGAACGCATGACATGTGGAATAACTGCATGCCTATTAGAACAATTGTAAAACCTTTTTGATGCCACCACACTTATCTGAAATTCCACCTACTGGTAGATCGACCATATGTCAAATGTCAATATCTAACAACGTATAGAAGTTATCAGAAGATAAAATTAAGAGACCCTGATTAGAAGTTAGAATTCTATAATGTATTGGATCAACCGTATGTATAAGGTCATCGACCAAGAATTTAATCTATTTAATGTAAGTATAAATTTGATCAAATATAATTTGACTAAATATATCACATGATCAATCAACGAATTCGACAATAAATTCAATGTATTTAAATGTTTATTGATTCTTACAAGGAACATTATAAAATAACTATAACCATAGAAGGTTGACATGGAATACCTTAAAGTGAAGATACCTAATTTAGAGCTCTATATTAATAAATATATTAGTTCATCTTAATTTCTTTGTATAATTTAATTGTAGTGAGAATATTTTATTGAACCTATGTTTCTGATTACAGTACAATAATCCTTAATGATGATTTCTCAATGGCTATTTTTTGGAGAAATCTATTTCATTTATTTTATTACTACAGTGTCATGTCTTGGGTGAGATTGACATAAAGAGTTATAGAGATATCATAATTTGAACAATTAAAAAGAATTAGTACTCTATTTTTTAATATCTTTGTCTCTATTCTCACCTGAAATTCAACTAATCATCATAGAATATATGAATGTCTATGTTCTTCAACTCCAAAATAAATCAGGACAATGAAAAGTGGAGAATATCCTGTAGAAATACATTACTATATACATTGATATATCAAATTCAATCCATTTACTTAATATGATTTTATTATTTTTGATCGGTGTGTTCCCTATGGTGAATATCTTTTGGCACTAGCTCTTATAATGTATTTGGTAGAGTTAGACACAAAATCTATTCTTCATTTATATTTAGTCTTATGTTGAACCGTTGAGGAGCCTTTGTATCCTCAACTTCCTTTGTATAGTTTTTATCTTTTTATTATCATACATAGAACTGTAGAAGAGGTTAAGTATTTCCTAGACATCCCTGTTAGATATTTTGTAAAAACTAGTATAGGTTGTGGATCCTTTTTTTATTAAACATCTTATATTAAAAATATTTCCTTGTGTATAAGACGAAGTCTCGAATTATGACTAAAGAACTTGTTTATTAGTATGCGTCTTTTAGGTATTTTATTGTACTATATATTTTAAAAAAACAAGTACATATTTTCTGTGATATATAACAAAACACTACTTTTATAGTTAAATTCAATTTCTGTTTTAAATATCATTCTTGATTTTTGTAAAAAATTAAAAACATAAAGTGTTTTCAAAGTTATTTTCACTATGTGATGATCAATCATTTAAGAAGATTTTAGAATAATAAAATCATGAACTTATAATATTTTAGTTAACTCATCCATATATTATAAATGGGGGGATTTATATTTTTATTTTATTTAAAAAAAATATTAATTTTAGACTCAATTCAGAACTCCTTGAGTTGTCCACTCCAACAAACATTTGGTTTCAATTTTTTTTTTCATTTTTTACTATTTATTCTAGTAATTTTTTTTAAATATAATTTTTTTCTAATTTGATATCATAGAGGCTATGTTTGAATGTTATACTACCAACATAACTCTTTATTTTATTCGTAAAAATTATACTAAATGTAAAATTTAAATCAAAATCAACCATGAGAGTATGGCATTCAATATTTTTGGATCTATTATTGATAAATATAGAAAACCCCAAAACACTAGAACAGAATGGGATAACAATATTAAAACATATTATGATTAATAATAATATTTTATGAACACATTATTAATTGTATAAGGTAAATTTGAATTTCACAAATAATATTCATGTGATACTACTTACCTTATTTGGGATACCTCTCTACACCTCATTGAGGAAATTACAATCTGAATGAAATGAATAGTAATAAATATACTATTAATTATAATATATTCAAAATGAAACCTGCAGAATCTATTTCTGACATGTGGCTTGAATTAAAGAGATCATAAACACAATGATATCACTTGGAGAGATTATGTATAACAAATATTATGTGATGAGAATCCTAAAATGTACACCAAAATGATGGTCAGGTGCTGTAGTGTCTATCCAAGAGTCATGCGACATCAAAAAACTACCATTAAAAGATCTTATTAGGAATCTCACGGTGTACAAAATAATAGATGAATGTAAACAATAAAGACTAAAAACTAAAATGAAAATGTTTTACTTCTAAAGCATCACAGTCTTCAGAAAAATAATTTGTTAAATATGGTGATACATGTACAAGTGCAGGAGACCCTAAAAGTACTAATGAAATTGATCATCTATTCACATGGTTTACTGAGTTCTAAAAAAGTAATATTTTCTTCAGAAATTCTATCAATAGTGGAAAATATAACGACAAATACAATTTGAATAAAATAGGAAAAAGAATGAGCCCACTAATGAGATCACCCATTATGAGTGAAAAAGGGACTCATAAAGGATAATTCTAGAATGAGTAAATATAAAAATAAATATGTATATAAGGAGAAAATAAAAAAAAAAGATTAAAGACTGCTACTTGGAAAGTATGTGAGATACACCTCTTGTGACTCTAATTCATGCTATGAAGATATAAATGAATAATTAAACTTGTTCTTTATAGATACTACCTTTGCGGTACCATATATTTCTTATCATATTCCTAATGATTTTTGAAATTTCAAAATAATAATTAGAATAATATTTTTCTATGTTAGAAGATACAATGAATGAACTAATATAATAACATAAAAAAGTCTGAAAAAGGATCATGTATTGTGTATTGTAGAAAATATTTTATAATTTGAGTTAACAAATGAAAGAATGCATATCTATTAAAAGAGAATATATAATTGAAAATATAAAATGAACAATTCAAAAATGAATTTGAGGGTTTTTGGAAGAAAATAAACCTTAAAAAATTATGTGATGTATGTTTATACAAAAACCAATAGCTGGTTTTGGTTATCAAATTGGACATCAAAATTAAATGTACAAAAATAATTGTCTTCCAACATCCAAAAACAAAACATTAGTTTCTAATAATTCTATTAAAATTATAAATCATTATAATAAATTTGGACCTAAAATGATTTTCATTATAAATCTATTAAATACCATTCTAATAAAAATATAAAATATTTGATTCCGTAATCAGTGATTGATATCCCGACTAGACCCAAGAAGATATGGGTACCAAAATCATGGTGTAATTTATTGATTTTATAGAAATTACTAAATCTCTCTAGTAATAATATGAGGAATCTAGAAATTAGTTTTTCTAGATTTATCACTAGATACTAGTCATGTTTCAAAAATCATATAAATGAGGATAATGGGGATGTTTCTTTTGGTGATAATGAAAGAGGAAAAATCATTGTTCTTGGAAAAATTGGTAACTCTAAATACATTATTTTTTTTATATATTTATTTTTTTTATTTTAAAATATAATCTTCTTAGTATTTCTCAATTATGTGATGGTGTTTTTAATATTATATATGAAAATAGTTCATGTAAATTTTTTTATTATTAGAAAGCTTATGTATATATTTCTTATAGAATTTATATGGTTTGTTCTCTAGATTTTGACTGCATATTTCCTCAAAATGTTTCATTTCTGAGATATTTTTACATAAAATATTGGTTATGACATTAGTGACTATACTATTATAATATAAACTCACATATAAAGATAACTAAGAAACGATTAGTCAATTTTCTACTCAAGTTATAATTTTAAAAATAGAAAGTGTATAATCACTTTCAAAAGGGATAACAACACAATATATATTTCAATCTAATGAAATTGGTATCTACCTATCAACCCAATGAATTTGTTCGTATTGATTTATTTGGACAATATATTGTTACTAATTTATTAAGAAAACATTATTCCCCTGTAATAGTGGATTATTATTCCTGATAAATGGGTTTTTTAGTTACATATAAAAGCTAATATACATATAGATATATATAATATAAATCCAAATAAAACCTTAGTGTACGTATAATAATGTCATTTATAAGTGATATTGGCCGATATTTTTTAAATCAAGAATTTTAATCAATATCTTTCCAACATTTCATTAATTAAAATCTCTTTATATTGTGGACACCACAAAAAAATAGAGTTATTGTAAGGATAAATAGTACCATTCATGATATTACTATAACTATTCTCAGTGAATATTACACACTTCTTTATTTATTTTATGAATTTATTCATAAGGTTTTCTATGTAGTTAATAGAGTTCTCATAAGAAATTTTTTGAAAAAGACTCAATATGAATTCTGGAATAGAAGAAACAAAATTATGTAAATATAAAAAAAATTCCTTTTGATTATATTCTCAACACGAATGAGAATCTAGAACAAATTTAAATAAAAATATTTCAATGAATTTAAATCAGTTATTCGACCACGGGTTAAAATTATATTGTATTTAAGGATTTGGAAGAAACTATTTATGTCATATTTTGATGAGAGAAGTCCACATGAACTGTTAAATGTTTTTTTATACCATCGTGATGGTATATAAAATCATAATATAAATAATACCTCTAAATATTCTGATCCATAAGCTGATTTACCTATTATCTCACGATGAAGAGATCATCAATTACTTTATAAACATGAAAAAAAATAAAGTGTCAAGTACTTCTATTAAAAAAAATATTAGTACCCTTAATGACTACCCTTTAGATGTTATTATTAAAAATATATATAGAAAAATAAAATTTGATCCTCACTAGGAAACCAGGTGGAACATCAAGCCTTAATGTCATATTTTAAACATAAGAATATCAGTGAACCAATCAAGGAAAAACATTCGGAAATAGGAATTTTGGATGAATTGAACCAGTTTGAAATGAATAAATTTTGGGAATTAGTGGATAGTCCAAAAAACTACCTAACTTTTGGATGTAATTGGGTATATATAAAATGTTTATTAATATATAACAATAATTAAAAACAATGATATATTGGTTTTACAAGTATATATTCAGGAACAATATATTTATTATGAATAAACCATTTCACAAGTAACTATACATGAGGCTATTATATTATTAAGTTAATATGTAGGGAATATTAATTCTTCAATGTATCAACAAGATATAATGGGTGAATTCCAAAATGAATATATTATTTTGGATGCATTTTTTGAAAACTACAATATTTCATAACTCCATTTTCCCATAACTTGTTTTCTAAATTTAAAAAATCATTGTATGGTTTAAAAAAAATGCATAGATCATAGTATGATAGACTCAACACTTTTATTATTTCAAATGATTTAACAAAGTGTGTTACTAACCCAATATTATTTATATAAAATTGTTTTAGTTATAAAAGTTTATGTTTATGATATTATTTTTGGATCATACAAGAATACATTCTATATTTAATTTTCAAAAATTATGAAAAACTAATTTGAAATGAGTTTAACGGGTGAGTTAAAATAATCTCACATTTTCAAAATTTTCAAAACAATGATAGAATTTTTTTATCTATTAAAATACACAAAGTATGATTTAAAATGTTTTGGAATATATTGAACTAAATGTTGATATAATTTGATGGGAAGAATATGTAAAATATATCATGATAAAATTGGTTAGATAATATATAGAATAAAATAGAGATGTATGATTGGATGTTTATTATACATAAATGCTCGATGACCTAGTATTATGTTCACTGTCTAAATTTATTCATGTCTTCATGAAAACCCTAAAGTATATCATTTAATTGATTTCAAATGGATATTTAAATTCCACAAGAATACAACAAATCATGGATTGGTTTACTTTAAAGGAAATTAATTTGTATTTATTATTTATATAGATACTAATTTGTGTTGTTGTAAGTTTGAAATATTGATAACATCATGAATGTTTTCTCTTTTGGGAAATTAGTTTTTTTATGATGTAGTATTAAATAAAACTATGTTGCATTATCTAATAATAAATAGGAGTATATAGTTGAATGTAGTGATTTTAAATATATTATATGGATGAGGCATAAATATTTATACAATGTATATCAAGTCAACCATTTCCCTTTAAATGTTTATATTAAAACTACTTTAATTTTTTTAGAAATATCTTTTATCATTCAAGGAAAAAATTTATTGATATAACACATAATATTTTGATGCATAGTTTTCAAAAGTGGTATATCACTCTAAAAATAATTGGTACTAAATGTAGTATTGAGGAAATATTTACTATTCCATTTAATATTGAGAGAATGAATTATATAAAACATGAGTTATGCATGATTAATTATGTTCAAAATATTATAATACTCATTTTATTTTTCATACATATATTTCTCTAGATATATATATTCATATTTTATTAAACTTTTATTTTTTATTTCTTCCCAAAATATTTCATATTAGTTTAAATGTTTATTATATATTTATTTTCATTCATATTGATACACAATTAAATCAATAAATGATTGAATTGTAAAATAATAATTGAATTGTCATGCATATTCTTTTTCAAATATAAACATGGTTTTGATCTCTCTTTATCTAACCATTACATTGAATCCCTAATCATGAATCTCATTCTGCTTAGTTAATGTGAAGACTTCATTAAGTTAATATATTTTCTAATATTCCAAGAGAGTGAATTATAGATTAGGAAAATCTATAAATCAACTGATGTAACACTTCCTCTATAGATGACACATACATTGTTATACAATGCGATAAGGATAATTTTAAATGGTTTAGAGTACAATTTAATTTCAACCTTTTTAGATGATATTCTTGGAGTCGCTCATCCTTATTAATTTGGTGACTATAAATGTTTTTATCCTATTAAAAGTTTCAGTTTTAGGATTGTAAATTAATTAAAAGAGACATTGAATTAAAAACCACACTGATAACAAGTTTCAAATAGTCATAGTGAAAAAATTTACTGTTGGTTTAAATTTATTAATTACACTATCTACCCATGGATGTCATATTTTAGCATTGTAACGTATCAATATTGGTTTTTTCTTTACATAATGGTTCATGAATTTCAAATAAGATTGCGTCTTTTATTTATGATACATATAGGATTGTTTTCGAAACCATCTTAATTATTCAACAATCATTAATTCCCTAAAATTATTAATTTTTTTCTGTAATAGAAACGGTTGGAACCTATAGTACATCAAAGGAAATTTTTTCCCATTGCAATTTATTAGAATTAATCCACCAATAATATTATGAAGATCAATTCTAATACATGAAAAATGACTTGGATCACAGATTAGGAAAGAAATTATGATATTTTATATCCAATCTCACACCCTTCTAAGTGATGTTATATCATTGACCCTGGTTTAGAACAAGATGAGATCTCTATGGCTAATTATTATTTAGATAAAGGTGATTATCAAGATTCTCTTGGTATGTATAAGGAATATATACATTGTTTTTGAGGAAATTTATGACGGAACTCATGTTCATGAGGTTCTAGATGAGATAGAACATGTGAGAGAAGAATTATCTTATGATCATGTTGCTCCGGTTTTTTGGACCTTCCACTAAAAGATAAAAAGGGGGATTCAATTACTTTTTTGGTTGAAGTAGTAGGCTATAGTATTGAAATTACCAAGGGGGAGTTCCTACTTATATATTATTTGGACCATATCGCATTGATTTTGAAGGTATTATGTATATAGTTCTAGTATTGGAGACTCTTCATTTGTTTTATATAGGGGATCTATAAATATTGATTCATCATCCTCTATTGAAGAATTTACTACAAATAACCATTTATTTCATGTGGTCATGTATACTCTTGTTGATTTTTAAGGTAAATAAGTTGGAAATAATTATAAATAAGATTTTAATTAAGGTTATAGAGATAATAGGTGTGATGAGGATGATGGTGATGGTAATCATCCAATGATATAAGAAAATAAAATTAATATTATTTCATGCGAAGAAGAATATTTTGGGTAAACTTTTCCCTCTACTCCTATTTTATTGATACCGGTAAGGTTTAACTCTTCTAAAGGTATTTTGTAGATATTTTCTACTCATACCTCTCCCACAAATGTTACTATAAATATTTTTCATGGATAACAAGACTATGATTCCTCTGTAATGACTTAGTTGATTTTCATGGATGATTATAAAGAATAATATGAGGCTTCCAATTAATTAATTGAATGACCAACTTAGATATTTTTTTGAAAATATAATCATAGAGGAATACCCTTGAGTTTATTTATCATTATAATGATCTAAATTGTGATTTACTTCCTAATTATTCTCTGACTTAAGGTCAAGCTGCTTCATCTGACAAAGATGGACCTTCTTTTATACATCCTCTAGTTCTCACATTAAATGAATTAATATATTTCAATAATGAAAATTTGAGTGTATAAACATAAAAAAATATTTTTATTTTAGATATTACTCATGATAGAGGTATGGATATTTCATAAACTATTAAATTTTTTTGGACATATAAAACCCAAGTTATTTCTGAAATTTGATAAAATAAAACATGATATTTGACCTTTTAAAAGATAAAGGGAATGTTTTTAAGACACATTGGATCCCTGGAAATTGTATAAAAGACAGGGTGGTTACCATGGATATAAAATAATTATTAGTAATTAACATTACTTCTAAACCCTCTGCATCTATATCAAAACATATTCCTACTTTAGTATCAATTTATAGGGATTTTATTTGATGGTTTATTCATGAGTATGTTTAGAATATCCTTTAAAGTGTGAAGGATATGAGAAATCATGTGAAAATTGATATTTATATATTTAGAGAAAGAAGTTTCATTTGTTTATAGATAAATATATTAAAAATCATAAAGGTAAAGGTTTAATCAAGAGTGCAATAAATTATTATCTATGATGGATATACACTCTGGCTGACTATAAGGCATAGTTTATATCATTTTCAAGATATTTGAAGATAGTGCCTCTGAAATCTACCATAAAAGCTATTATAGTGAAGTTATTGGTAATGAATCCACTAATAAATATATTCATCTCAAATAAAGATGAGTTCCTTTAGGTTATAGACCAAGGAACAATGTGTATAACACAAATTACTAGGATCTTATAGATTTATATATATCATAAAAATTAAATTAATTTAGAACTACCTAGTCTACCAGTGTCATCCTTTTATTATTCTCAATCATAAACCTTAGCCTTATTTTATTTTTTATTTTAAACATTATTTTACCTAATATACCTATTAAAGGAACCTTTGGTCTCATTCTTTCCCAATATCAAGGCCATATAATTCAAGTTAAAAATTATTTATCCTTTCTTAAAGGCATGACCACTCTTCAGCCTCCTCCTCCTCCTCCTCCTCCTATTGACGGAAAATGGAAGGAAAATTATACACTTATATAATATGGGGATTAAAGTTATGATTAGACTCTAATAAACAATTTTTTAATATTTTTGAACACTTAAGGAAATATATCATTTTAATTATTTTATGTTTCATTGTTCATTAGGTTCTATAAAATTTCTTTTCTACTTATTACATCTTTACTCTTTCACCCATTATGATTTTTTTGAAAAACCCAAAGTTGGTGTAAAATATATGGCATAAAAACGAGAAATAAATAAATTATTTAATATGAGTAAACTAAAACATATTATACAAATTAATAATTTTTACAAATATTTATTTCATGATTTGTGATAAAAAAGGGACACTCTATACTATTAGTCTAGATATACCTTATTTTATTAATCAAAAAAAAATTTCTTTTATCTCAAACATATATTCTATTTTATAAATGATAATTTTATTTTTTGAGGTTATTAAAATTTTCTCTAAATCATGAATCAAATGTACGACAAATGAATTTACTATAATTTATACTTTAGAGACTGTAACAGAAACGAAGGAAATGTGTGTAGTATATCAAGGGACTACAAGAATCAACATTTTTAAAAAGACATGGTTCAACTTCATGTCAATTTTATTAACCAAACACATAATAGATTGACCACAAATACTTTTTGAAGTGATTGCACCTATCAAAAACTTTACAAACTAATGGACGAAACACATGTAGAATGTTGATATATAATAATGTTTAGAATAAACTACCAGAACAAATGGAGAAACCATGATTATAAATAAAAATTTATTAAATTATTGGATGGTCCATAATTTTATGTTGATTGAACAATAGTTCAAATTATATACATAAGTAAAATATGATTACCCATAAGATGAAAAAATCTACCAGATGATCTATCAAATAATTCGACCAAAAATACTAATTTATTGATGTAAAAATAGAATATAACATGAAACATGTTTAAATAACCATCATCATGTAATACTGACATGAAAAAACACAAATGATCAGACCTAAATTTATGTTTTATATTTTTAAAAAGATTAATTGAACTTATTTTCTAGGAAGAATTAAAGGTCAATCAGAATCAATTATTTAATCTATATTTCCTATTGAAGTAAGAGGAGCTTTAATAATAATTTACCAACATATATTTCTAAGGTAACATTAATCCGTTTTAAAAATATATGATACGAATGACATGGTTGATCATTTCACATAGATATTGACATATATTGGAATTTTAATTAAAAACATGAACCAATGCACTATTTTTAAACATATACATCTTTATTCATACTTAAATTTCAAATGAAACATTAGAGAATATTTAAACATGTTCATAAGTTAATTTTAAAACAAAATATATCATTGATGTGAGGAGAATATTCTATAGCATAACATGACTATATTCTTCAGTGAATAGTACTCATTCCCTTCTCTTATACTATTTTTATTAATATTGATCTGTGGTTTCATTAAACTGATTATATTCCAACACTAGTGGATGTATTATACTAGAGAGTGTGATACAATCTCTATTATTTATATTCATCAACCCCAATGTTGAATTATAGAATAGGTTATGTAGCAATGACTTCATGTGTGGAGTTTTTATCTTTGTATTATACCACGTAGAATTATGTATGAGGCTCAATATATCCTAGATAACCTTGTGATATCTAATTTAAAACTATATCCAAGTTTTGGTACATTTCATTTATAATAATTTGTTTAGTATAAGGTGATTTCCATGTAGAGAGGACTATGTCTCATCTTGAGACTAATACTCTGTTTTATTCCATTGTGCAATTTATTGGTTTTCTGTCACTACATTTTTTCAGTCATACTAGTATCTATTTTCTAGATAATATAATAGAATAATACATACACTGTTAAATTTAATTTCTCAACTTGTTTTTTAGGATTAATATTGAAAATTTTATTTTATCATGTTTTTTTTGAGTTTACCTTCCCCTCTTCATGTGAATCAATAATACTCATTTATTTATGACAAATGGAACCTTTTAACTTAATATTTGATATTATAAATATTTTTATAAGGTTTCATAGTCAAGATTTCATTTGATTTTCATGAATTTTTTTATTTTATCTTCCCATGTTAATCATTAATGGTTTTTCCCCTACGTGTTTATTTGTAATCACTTTTTTCCATTGTTCATCCTTATTTTTTAGATGTATTAATCATTTTAGGTATGTTTTCATTAGGTTCAATGATCATTTTTAAATTTTCCAATTATGTATTTTTTATTTCACATTTTATGTATAAATACGTAATATAAATAACGGTTTTCTACAAAACTAATTATTTATTTTATTTGATATCAATTGAAAATATGAATATGGTTTTGTAGAATGAAAATGAATTTTATCAATTAGATGGGGAATTAGTATCCTCTGTAATTTTTTGATAAAAAATAAATGGTTTTAATGTTATAAATAACTATAGGACATATAAATATTAATATATTGAATATTATTCATTGGGTTGTAGTTTGGGTAAAATTAGTAGTTGTATTTAAAATAAGAATGATTGAAGAGTGTGATTAATAGTTTGGTTATACAATCATTATAAGAGATATGGTGTTTTTAAGATATATTTATAAATTTGTATATTTCATTTTTTTATTTTTAAATGTATGTATATATATAATTTATGTGTGTTTACCTATTTATATATCTTTGTCTGTATTTTTTTATATATATATACATATACATATATTTATATTTATAAATTTAGATTTCAATATTTTTTATATTTTATTTTAATTATTTAAACATCAATGAAAAAAACAATCACATTGCATTATATAATCACATTATGCTTGATGTTACCATATATACACTAGGAAAACAATATAAAAAAAGAGAGGAGATATAATTCTTTCCAAAACACCGGCTTGGTTATATCATCATATGTGTATGTAGATCAAAATGTACAAGTGGAAGTAGTGGTTTATGGCACTTTGTTACCCTCATGAATGAAATTAGTATGAATAAATATGTAATTATAAGGAAACACATTATAAAAAATATCCAATAACTATGCAAATCATAATTATGGAAATTTTATAAAACAAATTTAGCCAAATTGAAGTATTTAATATCTACGTAATGAGTTAATCAACAATTTAAGGGGTTATGGTATTGTATCATAACCCATTCATTTGGAAATACCAATGTACAATTGTGTATTAAAAGAGTAAAACATACTCAATCAATATTTAACCAACTGAGATTTAAGAATGAGTATCCTATATTAATATGGGAGTAAAATCATGAAATAATTGCATTTATTTTTTACCATGTTATATGTAGGACAACTCAACATACACCATATGAGTAGTAAATTTAGTGCATCAAAATTCATTGATATTTGTTCCTAAAGGTGACATGTAATAACTTCTGAAGACCTTGAGAACTGTAGACCAAGTAAAGTGAAAAGATATAATGATATCTATTTAAAAATATTACAATATTACCCCCTTAGTGAATAAATATAATGAAAAAATAATTTTTATGATATATTACTTCATGTAATAAAAAACAATTATTATACATTAAATTATTATAACTATTGGTATTTATCTATTCTAACAAGTGGTTGATGAAATTAAAATTTATATCAAATAGGATGACATTATGTGTGTGTATATAAATAATAATAATTTAATATTATAATATCATACCTTCCAGATATATTTTTATTTTTTTAAATATAAATATATCTATATCAAATTGTATGGATATGAATTAAAAGTTTATGGATTACATTCTTATAGCAGAAGATTATTGGAATGAGGTTAATGATTTAATTAAGTTTTCCAAAGATCATGCATATAACCTTTCTTAAATATTTTTTAGGTTTACATTGAAGTTATTCGAGACTAAGTAGACAAAATCTTTTTGAAGAATAGTTATTTTTTTCAAGGAATATAATGAAGTTATAAATATTAGACAAAAATCATTAAATAATTAAATGTATCCAGTGATTGGGATAACATTGGGTTTTATGGACCGTAATATGTGATCAAAAGTGTGAATGTCGATAGAGACCATATCAAGGATATGATTACATTTGAATACTAAATTTGAAATGGAACACATATAAAAGAAATAAATATGCAAAACATTGTCACCCAATGACCTATCCTAAGTGGAATAAAACTAATCCTCACTATACTGAAATTTTGAATGAGTAAAAAAAACTTCATCTTCCAGATTATACATATAAATTAAATCATTATTGTGTGAAATGTAACACTGATATTTCTTGGTTATATATGTTAGAAATTTATAAATTTTTATTATGGTTATACATGATGAAAAAATACATTATATTACAACCACTTATATCAAGACCAAAACAACTTGGTAATGATGTTAATGTTAATTCAGATCAACTAACAAAATCTATAATATGTATTTTATAATCATTTGTTACATTCTATGATACTTATGAAAATGATGTTTTTTCATTGATATCTATGATGTATAGAATGGAAAAAAGGCATTTTTTATTATGGAAAATTTTTAGGATATATAATTAAAAATCATAATTGTATACCATTTGTGATGACGATGAACACTCAGTTATGATGATCTATTCCTTGAAGACTAAATTTCACAACCATCAAAATTGTATTCCATGGATACATAAATAAAGATCTTTGATGACTTTATTTGGTGATAAATTATAAGACTGTACAACACCACCTGCACTAACAACTGACCAACTATTGGAGATAATAAATGATATGGTCATTGATTTTGGTAAACCATCTCTAATAAAAAATAATATTTTTTGAATAATATGTTAGTAGTATTTTAATTATCATACTATAATGTTTTATACATTATAAATTTTTATGATGTCATGCATGTAGAAATAAAATGTATGTGATAATTTCATTTGATAATTAGTAAATGCACCGGACAATAAAGATAACATTAAGGCTCCTTTCGACATTATTGACACAGATAAATGAGAAGAGATGGTTCTAGTGAAGCATAAAAGGTACAATATTCACACTACATATGCTTACAATCATTCCCAGAAAGATATAAATCACTTTTCCAACATTATAAATGATTTAAATGTTCTAGAGGTGTTGGTCGGAGTGGATACTCAAGAGGGGGGTGAATTGAGTTCTAATTAAAATTTATGTTAAAAAATTTATGTTTATGAAAACCCCCAATTTTCAAAATGGCTCACTTAATTAAGGCAATAGAAATGTAAATGTTCTACTGGTCAACAGGTTTCTTAAAGGGTGATTAATCCTCAAATGAATTCGTGTAGAACACCAATTCAACTTTTGAAACACGTCTAGTAAATTAAATAAATACACACACAAGCCAAAACTAACTATCAAATTGTAAGTAGAAACAATTTTATGTTTCAGAAAATATAAGCAGCGAATAAAAAAATAGAGTAATTGAAGATTGGAACAACAATGTAAATAAGAGGTTTAGTCTCAAGCATAGACATAATCCTCTCTACATGGTGATCACCTGCCACCAATCAGTTTATATAAATATATTTTTGATCCACACCCTGGATCGAGGTTTACAACAGCACACCCGGCTTTCCTAGACACACTTCATCTCTACCACAATTGTTTGTGGGAAAAAATATCATAAGTGATTCAGTATGAGGATAGTTTAATATCATCCACCTATGCTCAGTGGATATTGTGTGTAAAACAAATATACACACTACTCAATTATTGAATGTAAAATGCAACAGAGTTAAGGATGAGAATAGAGTTAAGAATTCATTGTGTGTTGTGAAGTATTGATCTAGACACAATTAATGTTGATAAAATGGTGTTTGAGTCTTCTTCTTGAAGTTGTCTCTAGAACAGAGTATCTCAGTTTCTATAATCCCGCTTCAAGTAGTAGAAGGTTCATCTCATTAATGTCTTGATTTATACTGAATCCATTTTCGGGGGAGGTATCTTGTTACAGTCCTCTTGTAATCTTAAGTGCATAGTTCTTTTATTTTCGTATTCACATAGTCTGTATCTCTGTGTGTACTGCTACTGTCTTATCTTTAACGTAAAATATGAGGTCCTTTTATACTCCACGATCCTTTAAGAATAATTATCTTCTCACATAAATGTACCTCATACTTGTCTGCGGATGCAACTATGGAAAAAATTAAATAATAACAGGAACATTAATTTGTCTACATATGACCATTAAAAATAAATTTGAATTAATAAAATGGAAACAATTATTTATATCAATCAGTGAGTCATCTTCAATGTGCCATCTTTGGTGTGTCAACATCGGTCTATCATCTTTGTTGTGTTGACTTCGGTGTGTCAACTTTGGTCTGTCGAACTTCGATGTGTCATATTTCGGTTTCGGTGTGTCGACTTCGGTTTCAGTGTGTCAACTTCGGTTTCGGGGAATCCAAAAAAATATTATAAAGTGTCTATCTTGCATATGTCATTAAAAGATAAATTTTAAATCAAAGTATATGTAAAAATACAATTGTAAACATATTCATTCATGACTATAAGAAATTAACTTATAAAATTATATGTTGTTGAATGAAAAAATTGATTCACATAGAGATATTAAAATTTAATGAAAGAGTAGAATCTGTATATTTAAATAATTTTTAATTATGAAAACCCCAATATCATGGAGGGTCTAAAAATATCCCCCTTTTTGATAATCACAAATTATAGCATACATGAAAATATACAAGAATATAGATATCTTTTAAATAGATTAATGTAATTGTCCAATATAACGAATGATTGCCGTTGCAAGAATTTATTTAAAACAAATCATCCCTCACTAAATGGATTAAGCAGTGTATGTTCCATCCTTATTTTATATTCCATCCTTAATTTATATGTCATCCTTAATTTATATATCATCCTTACTTTCTCCCCATTTTTGGATTAACAAAATGAGCAAAGAAGTAAGGTGAAATAAGAGAAAAGAAGGACACTATAATAATTTACATTCTAAGTCATAAATTTACAAGACAAACTAAAGACCAAATCCCTATCAAAAATAAACAATCCATCACGATGTCTTTGGATGTAGAAGAGTGTTGCCTTTGTCTAAAGGATCTAATGGAGAAGAAGAAGGATTGGGAGTGGCAGAGGATAAAGGTGATCTGATTACAACAGTAGGCAGAGCAAGACCGGTAGGAACAATAGCTTCAAGGGTAGGCCTTTTCTATGACAACACACGACTGGGAGACTACTCAATAATGATCATTCAAATCATAGTATGATCTTGAGAGATAGTCATTAGAGTAGGAGGCCATGAGGCAGTACTAATTGAAGCAGCTGGAGGGAACACAATAGCCTCAACCGGAACATGCAGATAATATTTGAGCAGATTGATGAATTCATTAATGATTTCTCCTCCATATTGAATTGCCTTATCAATGTCATCCTTATTCTCTGTAAATTTACTCCGTAAATGTGTAAAATCTTTCAAGTAGAGATCTTTCCTTTTGAATTCTTCTGTGACTTGGGGAATTCGATGATTTTTTTCCAAAAACTTGAAACTGTTGATGGGGTCATGCTTGGTATATATCTTAGTGAAATATATATCCACTTTTTCCTGAATTTATTTCTGAGCTGCAGAGGATTCATTTGTTCACTATCTAACCATATAGTACAAAAGACTTGAATTTCGATGTACATTTTCAAGAGTTTCCTTATCTAAAACAATCTGGAGTTTTTGAATCTTGTCTCTCATCACAGCATTGAGAGTCTCCATTTCAGCACCAACACTTCTTCCACTCTAGGAACTGGATGGGACAGTCAACATTTTTCGAAGCTCTTCTTTCAACTTTTTCAAATCTACTCTGAGTAGATGACTTTCCAAGTTCCTATGAACTTCCACAACACCAATAAAGTTGGTCTTGAAGTTAGAGGTTAAGGAATTCAGCTCATTTATAATATTTCGCACTTCCTATATCATCATAATATTATGTCTAATAATAGTTTCAAACATAGTAATACGATTCAGTTGAATCTCTTGAATCACTATTCTTGTATTTTTGCTACTTCAACATCTGAGATACTTTTTAAAGTAGAGGATTCATTTCTGGATCCCATTAAAGCTATCACAGACTAACGTATCTCATTCTTAAACTTTTCCAAATCATCCCTGGTGACATAGTCACCGGGAACTGACTAAGCTATAGGTTATTGTGGTGGAGGTTCAGCAAGAGGAACAAATGCAACAGGTTCGGGATCTGTATGGTCTTGAGGAAGAAGAGTAGAAGGTACTATTTCCTCATCTGAGTCATATTATAAACCGAAATGAATTTAGTTGGGATTGCTTTTACACACTCTAGAACAGGTCAAATCTCATAGCTCAATAATATCAATTTTTACCCTTCTCCCCTGAGTCTCATGAATAAAATTAATATCATCAATTTCTTAATAATATTCTCTAGCCATAACACCTTTTTTGGGGATTGGAACCAACTGATCTTTAGGTTCTCCATGAGCTCCATCTATTTCATCTTCACGAGGTACATCCTCAATTTGAGGTAGTGGAACAACATCTACTTCATTCGGGCCAGCAGCCATAAAACCATTCAATTCATGAATGATCTCTTGTTTTTCAGCATTATGATGGAGTGATCTATCCTCATGTCCATCATTTCTATGATCATCAACCTGTTGATCAGCCCACTCATTTCCATCACCAACTCCATTAAAAGATTCCTCACATGATCTTTCAACCACTAGTTGTCCCACTTTTATAGAGTTAATCACATGCTCAACATTAACTCCATCAATACCATTATCAACAACATCATCATTACAATTATTATCATCAACATCATCATCAGATCATCATCTAATTTTGAAACATAACCTTCAACTCCAGTAACATTGGTTTCTTCTTCTTCTTCATCACCTAGAATAGTTTATCATGAAGGGAATTCCATAGTTGGACTAACATGTCCATTAGTCATATTCTTGAGGATTTGAGCAATATACAGATCAATCCTATCCTCAAAAGGATATCCTTCTTCCCTAGGCACTTCAGCCTCATCTTCCTCATCATAATAGATAGGAACTTCTCTTGGTTTGAGACCTGGATCAACTTGGTCATTTGTTCTAGAATTATGGTCAATAGGATTGAACTCATCATACAAAATTTCTTCATCTCATACCCAACATATATTACATTGGTTCCAGAAGATTTTCATCCTTTTAAAAATGCATTTCTAAAGACAAAAACCACTACAAGAAGTTATCATTTCATCTTTATCTTCTACACAGTCTAATATTTTAAACATGGCAGAAATCATTCTCAGATAGTATAAGCAGGTTGCCTTACTATATGGATTGATCAAATCCAAAATATCTACCATGAGATATCTACACAGATTAAACTAAATTCAATTATTCAACAAAAATATCAAGAAGGCTTCCTGATATTTCAGAGCAGATAAATCTCCCTTCCTTTTGCAGATTTGATGTTGTATGAAATTAATAATCAATCTCACATATCCAGCAAATTCATTTTCTACAGTTCTTCTGGATTCTTCATTTCTAGTAATCTCCTTCAGAGAATCTTTATATGAATTTTTATTGATGAAGGTGGAATATTACCCGGATAGTTAGCATAGAAACCTTCCTTATGTACCTCTAAGAATTCATCCCATTTCTTCGAAGAGAAAACCACTTCATTTTCCATTACTATTGATCTCTTCTTTTCTGCCTCGACTTCATCGATTGATATACTCAAATTCTAGTAAAACTCATGCACTAGCTAGAGATAATGAGGTCTTTCATTGTTGGTAAACCAACTAAGCCACCCTTTAGATTCAAATACCTTTAGAAAAAAAGATTATCTTGACAGAAGCCACTCATCAGACACATTATTTTCAGTTGTAACTACTCGGATTTCTAGGATTTATTTCACAGTACCACTGGTTTCAACCTTCTAACACTTAGTAGGAGGAGATTTTTTATCTTCTTCCATTGAAATCTTTGTCCTTATCATGGTGAAGCTTCGGATTCTGACTTGTGTTGAGAGGTTGAAAGTCAAGAGAGAGAGAGTGACTAAATGTAGAAGGATTTATAGCTATGGAGAAGTTGAATGGTCGGGATTGATTGGACATAATATATCATTTAGTTATTGTAAATTGGAAAACATAAATTTTAAATGCGGAAAGATAAAAGAGATAAAACTGTGTTGTTTCACTTATGTCTGATGGAATTCACAAAATAGCCCTTAAGTATATCGGTGTCAACGTATCAGTTTTAAGAAGATCTGTTTCACAAAAATCATTTTCACAAATATTGGATTCATGAAAATCGGTTTCACAATATTCGTCTTCACAAAAATTGTTTTCAAAAAATCTGGTTTCAAAAATATCAGTTTCACAAAATTCAGTTCCAAAAAAATCGGTTTAAAAAAAATCGGATTCACAATAATGGGTTTTAAAAAAATAGTTGTCATGAAAATAGATTTTATAAAGATCAGTATTATAAAGATCATTTGTATAATGATCAGTTTTAAAAAGATCGGTTTTATAATGATCGGTTTTATAAAGATCGGTTTTATAAAGATCAGTTTAATAAAGATTGGTTTTATATGGATTGGTTTTATAAAGATCTGGTCTATAAAGATCGGATTTATAAAGATCTGTTTTATATAGATCGGATTTAGATTTATCATTCCTAGTTCATGTATGATGTAATTCATTCTCTCTGAATTTAAGGGTTTAGTGAATATATCAGCAAGCAAATTTTCAGTCCCAATAAACTCTAGAGTTATATCACCTTTCTGATAATGATATCTCAAAAATTGATGTCTTACATCAATATGCTTTGTACTAGAATGAGATATTGGATTTATAGAAATTTTAATAGCACTACTATTGTCACAGTTAATGGAGACATGTTTGAATTGATATACATAGTTTTGTAAAGTGTGTGTCATCCAAAATATTTGTGCACAACAATTACCAGAAGCAATGTATTCTTCTTCAACAGTAGATAATGAAACATAATTCTATTTTTTACTACACCATGATACTAGAGAAATTCCTAACATGTGACATGTCCCAGAGGTGCTTTATCTATCTAGTATACAACCAACAATGTCATCATTTTGAATAACTTATTAAATAAAACTGTTTTCCTCTTGGATAAAAGAATTCTCAGTTGGGAGTATATTTGAGTTATTTGAAAATCCTTTTAACAACATTTAAATGATATTATTTTGGATTAGCTTTAAAGAGATCACAATTTCATACACTGAACATAATATCAATTCTACTAGAACATAGGTAGAGAATACTCCCTATCATACCTCTGTAGTTGATTTGATCCATTGATTCGTCGACTTCAACAAAATCAAATTTATATGTGGTACTCATAGGTGTATCACTACCATTACTACCATCCAATCCATAACGTTTAAAATGATATTTAGAATATTTACTTTGATTTAAAATAATATTATCGTTATTTTAAAAAATCTGAAATCCAAGGAAAATCTTATGTTCTCTCATTAAACTCATTTCAAAATCATTTTTCATTATTTTAGAAAAATCATTACATAAAAAAATTTAGAAGATCCAAAAATTATTTCATCTAAAAAATTTGTACTATCAAAAAATATTTGGAAATACTTTTAATTAACCATGTAGGATCTTTTATTCTTTTAATAAAACCTTTGATATATGAAAGTATCTAAGTTTATTATACCATTCTCTTGGATGTTTCTTTAAACCATATAATGTTTTTGAAAGATTAAAAACATGGTTTAAAAAATGGGGATTTATAAATCCTGAGGGTTGATCAAAAAATACATCCTCAACTATATAGCTATTTAGAAAAGATCTTTTTACATCCATTTGATAACATTTGAAATTCAGATGTGCTGTATTAGCATGTAGTATCCTAATGGCCTCTAAACTAGCTATAGGAGAAAAGATCACCTCATTGTTTATTTCCTCCTCTTGACTGTATCTTTATGCCACTAACCTATCTTTGTTTGTAACTATATTACCTGTAACATCAAATATTTATCTAAAAAATCATTTAGTGCTTTATTTTAAAGTGTACTTTGGTCTTTCAACTAGTTCCCATACATTTTTTCTCTCAAATTGATTTAATTCTTATTGCATAGCCATCACCCAAAATTCATCACTGACAGAATCATTAATATTTTTGGGTCCATGCTATGAATGAAGATCATGATTATCAATCAAGTTTCTCAGAGAATCTCTAGTTTGTGTACATCTATTTAAATCACTTAGTACACCATCTAAAGGATGATTCTTGAGATTTCAAATACCACTAGAAACAGTTGAACAAGACTTCTCGTGATTTCTTATTGTTTCAGACTCATCAGGTGCAGATTATGAATGATTCTAGAATTTTTTACTTTTACATGGGATTCACTATCTTTATCTTTATGTTCCAAAATTGATATATCTTCCTCAATATATTCAAGAGAGGTTTTGGGTTCATGTGGACATGTCTCATCAAATTTGACATGAGCTGACTCTTCCACACATTTTGTTTTCTTATTGAATACTCTATAGGCTTTACTCGAGAATGAGTAACCTAGGAGAATTACTTCATCACTCTTGCAGGAAAATGTGTCAAGATTGTCTCTGTTATTAATGATAAAGACTTTGTAACCAAAAACTCAGAAGTAGTTAACCTTACGCTTCCAATGTTTCCAAAGTTCATAAGGGGTCCTCTTAAGAAAAGGTCTAATCAAAACTCTATTAATGGTATAACAAGCTACATTTACATTTTCAACACAAAAATAAATAGGTATATTATACTCACTAATCATAGTCCTATTAATTTCTAGATTTGTACTATTTATTCATTCCATGACTCTATTTTTTTGAGGTGTTCTAAGAGCAGAGACATTATGACTATAGATATTGTGTGAGAAATATAATTCAAATCCCTGATTTTCAAACTCACTTCCATGATCACTTCTCAAGGTCTTGATTCTATGTCCACAATGTTTTTTCATAGACTTGGAGTATTTGATAAAATAAGAGAAAGTATCACTTTTTTGAGCTATAAAGTATACCAAAGTGTACCTTAAAAAATAATCTATAAGAACATCAACTTAGTGCTTCCCATTTAAACATGAAGCTCTTGATGGTCCAGAAAAATCCATTGAACCAACTCGAGAATTTTATAAGTTGAAAATTATATCTTTTGTTTGAAAGAAACATTGTGTTTATTTTATTTTTGAAATGGATCTCACACATCGTCAAGTGTAAATTCCAGTTTATGTAAGTCTATAACTACACATTTCCAAGGCAGTTTCCTAAGAGAGTTCACATTTAAGTGTCCCAATCATCTGGGCCACAACTAGGATTCATTATAAAAATCATTTAAGGAAGAAAAATTCTTTTAATAAAAAGAATTTATGTCAATAGTAGACAGATTGTTATTTCTGATAGCAGTAAATATTAAATCATTTTTGGAATTTAAAAAATTAAATGAATTATTTTCATATTTTACATTGAATCCATCTTCACACAACTGAGAGGTGCTATGTAAATTGTAATTTAATCTATCAACAAAATGTTCTTTGAATATTAAATTTTTAGTAGGGTTATTGATCTATCCTAAGATGAAGATTATTCCCTTTGCGTTGTCACAAAAAGTTACATTCCCACCATCAACCTTGATTAGGCTCTTGAAGCATGAGTATTATCCTATAATATGTCTTGAAAATCCACTATCCGAGTACCATAGAGTCTTATAGGAACTCTTTAGGGAAAACCCCTACAAAACATATTAGACATGGGGTAACATTGGTACCCAGATTTTCTTAGGTCCTGAGAGGTTAGTATGTAAAATTTTGTGGACCCATACTTGTCTCACAGATTTTCAATAATCAGCATATATATTTTGAGTGAAAAACACTTTTGTTAGGTTCGTTAGAGAATTTGTTTTCATGAAATGGTCCAGAACATGAACTAGTTATGAATTTTCCATATTTTGGATTAAATTTAGTTTTAATGATCCTTCTCTATCCAGGATGATATCCTAGAATAGTTATATATTTGTGGCAATCTGTTTTCCTCGCAACTGAGTCTGGGTATCTCTACCAGCAGTGAATTTTTCAAGATCTTTCATTAATTGGTCAATTGATAATTTGAGTTTGGTATTTTATTTTAACAACTGGGCACATTTTTCATTCTCAATATCCAGACATGACTTATAATTTTCATTTAAATCATGTTCTCTTTTTAGTGATTTCTATTTTTCCTTGAGCTTATTAAAGGTATCCTCAAGTATTTCCCAATATTCAAATAGTTCATCATTAAATATATCTCCATCATTATGTAACTCACTCTTATTCTCATAATAATAAGAATTTCTTATAAGAGAGTGAAGTGTTACCTCAGATATTTCTGTCATGAAACATAAGTTAGCATGAATGTAATATTCACTATCAGAATCATTAGATCCACTGGAGCTGTATTTTGAAGCACTCAATGTAGCTTTCATTGCCTTTTTATAACCCTTTCCCTTATCTTCATATTTCTTCTTAAATTTCATCTTGGGACAGTCTGCCTTCACCTGACATTTTCTGTGTAGTCATAACAGATTATTTTATTTGGGTTGTCATTCCATTTTCTGTATTTCTTCCATTATCCATTTCTATCATACTTTCCCATGTAGTTTGACTTCCTAAAGAATCTCTTCTTTCTATAGAAATTTTTTAATCTCCTTCCAAGATGATCCATCTCTTCATCACTGTCTGAATATGACTCTTCACTAGTGGATCTATCTACAGGAACTGGAGATTTTACTTTTTTTGCTCATTGAGGTAGTATTCTTGGTTTCTACTAATTCTTCCCTTGGTTCCTCAGATACTTCTTTACTAACCTTATGTTCTTCCTCATACATAATAAGCTTTCCATCTAGATCTTTTACCGTTATATTTATTATGTCAGAGGTTTCTTAGATGGAAATAGATGTTCCCCTCCATCTGTCTAGTAGGCATCGAAGCATTCTCATAATTTGGTCCTTGTTGTCCACTGGTTTTCCAAGCAGACTCATAGTGTTCACTATTTCTTTGAACCTGGGACAAATTTCAGAGATAGGTTCATCAGGCTTCATTTTAATATTATCCTATTTAATAGTGTATATATTAAATCTAATTTCATTAACATTAGTTGTTTCATCATGGGAAACAGTTAATGTTTCCCAAATTTCATATGCAGTTTTACAAGTAGATATTCTATTTAATTTCTCATCACCTAGAGAACAGTACAAGGCATTCATTTCATTAAAGTTATTATTATATGTAGCTTTAGTCAACTAAGACCATGTGTCCCTATAAGTAGCAGGAAATGAATGTCTCTCTTTAACTGTATCCCAAATTTCAGGTCCCATGCATTCTAGATGCATTAACTTTTTTGGATTCCACTGATCATTTTTATTAACATTAAATAAAGGTGGAATGTTATTAGCAACACCATTAACTATAGTTTCCATAGGTACATTTAATTTAATAAACTATAAAATTTAGATATGACAAAAAGTTTAAGATATTTAAGATACAACTAAAATCATAGTTGAAAATAAAATGAAAAACATAAAAATAAATCAACCTCTGATAACGAATTTTTGTCAGAGTGGATACTCAAGTGGGGGGTGAATTTAGTTCTAATTAAAATTTCTTTTAAAAACATTATGGTTACAAAAAAATCCAATTTTAAAAATGTACCAGTTAATTAATGATGTACAAAAGTAAATGTTTTACTGGTCAACAGGTTTCTCAACGGGTGATTAATCCTCATATGAATCAGTGTATAACGCTAATTAAAATTCTGAAACAAGTATATTTAATTAAAAAAATACACACACTAACCAAAAATAAATATGAAATTGTAAGCAGAAATAGTTTTTTTCTTAGAAAATATAAGCATCGGATAAAAAACTAAGTAATTGAAGATTGGCACAAGAATATAAACAAGAGGTTCAGTCTCATGCAGAGACATAATCCTCTCCACATGGTGATCACTTTCCACCAATCAGTTTATATAAATAAACTTTTGATCCACACACTAGATCAGGGTTTAAAATAGCACACCTGGCTATCCAGGTCACACATGACCTCTACCATAGTAATTTGTAGAAAAAATGTAATATGTGATTATGTATGGGGATAGTTCAATATCCACCAGTTATGCTTAGGAGATCATGTGTGTTAAAAAAATACACACTACTAAAATATTGAATGTAAAACATAACAGAGTTAATGATGAGAATAGAGTTAAGAATTCATTTTGTGTTGTGAAGTAAGGCTCTAACCTTAATGAATGTTGAGTTTATGGTATTTGAGTATTCTTCTAGAAGCTGTCTTCACAACAGAGTATCACAGTTTCTATAATCCCACTTCATGGAGTAAAATTTTCCTCTCTTTAATGTCTTAATGTATACTGAATCCCTTTTTGGAGAAGCTATCTTATTATAGCCTTATTTTAATCTCAAGCACTTAGTTATTTTTTCGTATTCCCAGAGTCTGTATCTCCACGTGTACTGCTACAGTCATATCCTTAACGTAAAAGATGAGGCCCTTGTATACTCTATGACCCTCTAGGCCTAAAAATCATCGCACATGCATGTACCTCATACTTGTATCTGGATACTCCTACAGAAAACAATAAATATTGTAAGAAAAATTAATTAGTCTACATATAAATGTTATGAATAAATTTGAATTAATAAAATCAAAACAGTTATTTATATTAATCGGTGAGTCATATTCATTGTGTTGACATCGGTCTGTCATCTTCAGTGTGTCGACTTTGCTGTGTCAACTTTGGTCTGTCAAAAATTAGTGTGTCGTATTTCGGTTTCGGTGTGCTGACTTCGGTTTTGGTGTGTTGACTTTGCTTTCGGTGAATCCAAACAAGATTAAGAAGAGTCTACCTTGAATATTTCATTAGAAGAATAATTTTTAATCATAATATATGTAAAAATACACTTGTAAACATATTTATTCATGACTATAAGTAATTCTCTTTTTAAAGTATATGTTGTTGTATGAAAAAATTTATTCACATAGAGATATTAAAATTTACGGAAAGAGTAGAATTTGTATATTGAAATAATATGTAATTATGAAAACCACAATATCATGGAGTGTCCAACAAGTGATTTATTCATAAAATATCAATAAAATTTTGTCACAAAATAATTTATAGTTAAATGTCCTCAAATCACGTGACATTCATGTTTTTATGTTAGATTTAATGTTTGTAGATTTATATTGTATTGTTTATAAATATTCAAATTATATATTACACATGATGTTTTTATTTTCCAAATCTATATATGTTTACTCAAATTAAAAAATCAATTCTCCAGTCAGAAACTATTTGGGCCCACTTAATTGTTTTAGAGAGATAAATATTTTAATTGAGATATTTCTCAAAAAATTAATAGATGAGTTTCACTCAAAATGAATAGAGATATAATTATAAATATTCCTGGTTGTAAAAGGAAATATTAATGGAATTAATTAAGAGATGTATTGGGGACTATATAAATATATGTGTTGACAATATTTTATTAGGAATGATTAGCACTGATAGGGCTTAACAAAGGGGGAGGTGTCTTTCCTTCTGGGGAAACTGGCCTGGGTGTACAGAAACAATTTGAGGCTCAAGTGCCAAACATAGAGGTCGATAATCATAAGATATGAAACATGAATAATTGATCTAGAAGAATTTGTGATGAAAAAATATTGATTTATCACCTTTGATGGACTAGGTAGAGTTTATAAAGATATAAATTCTCCTAATATTGATATTTATCCCCATTGAAAAAAATGTATTTCATCATCATCATGTACTTATAGGATGAATGTATAAACCATAAAAAAATTTGTATTGTTTTTTACATTGTTCTTGTATATTTTTTTTTCTTTTACTATTCATTGATCTAAATGAAGTCATTTTGTATGAAATTGGTTCTTTCATTGAGGTACAAGTCTTATTCTTATTCTTTTCTAGAATCTTTTTGAGAAAACATGGGAAATCTATGAGTGTTTGCTGAATTTTTAGGTTACACATTGTGTAACCCATTTAAATGATGTGTACCCATGTATTTTTGTTATGGTCATACATGTTTTGTGGGGTTATTGGTGAGGAAGGGAGGAAAAACCTTGTACACACAGTTCACTACCTATTACATGTCGTGTAGTCATGTGGTAAGATATTTTAAAGACCTAAAAGGTAAGTCAGAAAAATATGGCCAGCATGACTGTATACATGGTATGTATATTTATATACACACTGTGTACTTTCTATTTTCCTCTTAAAATCGGTATTTGCCTTGTTTTTTAGGTAATGAATATAACCATAAAAGCACATGCCACCTGAAGTTGTTTTTTATCTCTATTCATCATCTGAAGTCATAGTTGATTGTTATCAGATCCAATGGAACCCCACTAGTATGGTCTTGATTCATATTTTGTCATTATTCTTGTTTTCCCTTCTCAACCATGTAATAAACGGTTGAGTTTTTTTGAACATTTTCTATATCTACATTGTTCTACATAGAATTAGAAGCATATACTAGATTAGGATCCTCGTACGAGTATAATGTAAGTGGAGTATACCCTGTTTTGTGTTTTCGTAGTCATTTAGGGTTTCTGAATTTTTAGAGCAATGTCTAGTATTGAGTTAGACCCATGTTTCTTCTTATTTAATTCATTTTATTCCTTATGTGATTCCATTTGTAATTCCATATACACCATTATGGGTTCTCCAAAAAAAGATGAACCGATTGACGAATGTTGTACAATCAGTTCTCATGGACTATAGGGTTATTAAATCAATAACTCCACCTATTCCCACCATGATTCCCACCACAGTGTCAAGAGTGAAGGTTTCCATATTTTTTGGATTCCTGACAGTTAATGGTTCCCCCAAAAGTCTCAAAAAAATTATGTACACCACTATTTTATTTTTTATTTAAAAATTTTCCATCATTATATTGTAAATTCTAATAGTGTATAGTAGTGGTTTTACGACTCATTTTGTATTTGATACTGCATATTTACAATTGTGTACTAATTATTGGTGTTTAAAAAAATTATATTTAGTCATCATTAAAAATATTTTTATAACTCAATCCATTAAAATTAGAAAATAAAAATTTAAATTCAAAAAATTAACTAATTTTAATTTTTTTAAAAAGTACATATTTTTACTAACCATATAAATAATATTTTTGGAATTTTTTACTCAGTAGTAATTCATGAAAATAAAAAAACAATTTAGTTTCTATGTAAAAAACAATGGAAAACAATTCTTTAAAATTTGTATATTTATTATTATTATTATCTAAAATTAATTCTTATGTGATGCTAAAATTATAATAAATATGACATTAATTATATAATCTAAAATCCATTTACAAAATTGTATTTTAATTATTTTATAAATTTTGTTTAATAAATTTTTTGTTTTTTTGTTATTAAAATTAAACTAAAAAATACTACATGGAAATTCCATAATAATATATTTATGGAAAATTACTATAAAATATTACAAATATCAACTCTACAATACTAGAGGAAAGTGCATCTTGGAAAAAAGAGTTGAAATTTTCGCTAAAAATAATACATTATAATTTATTGTCAAAAATTACTTTATAAAATACTACTGTAAAATATCATTTGATATTTTATAGTGAGAAACATCCAAATGAAAATACCACTACCAAATTTACTACGATATTTTATAAAAAAAAATATAATTTCAAATAATATGAAAAAGTCTAGCTATAATTTTATATTACATAAATCTAAAATGAATTTTATTTTAAATTTCCCAGAGAAAATAATTATAAAATACTATAATATTTCTCAAAAATAATTATCGAGTAAAATTACCTAGTAAAATGTTTGTTGAAAATTATAATAAAAGAATAAATTGCAAAATACAAGGGAAAATTTCAAATAAAATTTATAATAAAATATTCCTCTCTAAAATTTTAATAAAAAATTCCAAAATAAATCCATTAATAAATAATGGTTTACAATAATATTAAAATAAAACATTTTATTTAAATTTATTAGTTGAAAACTACACTTTTAAATACAATAGAAAATACATTAAAAAATTTCATTAAAATATCAATGGAAAATATCATCGTACAATTTTATATTAAATTACAATGTTCAAATAAAGAGTCTTAAATTTATTTAAAAATTTACTCATAAATATATGAAGATAAAATTTCAAAGTAAACTCTACCAATACATCTAATCACAAAATATAAGAAAAAAATTTCATGTGAAAATTACTGTTAAGAATTACGTATTAAAATTTTAGTAAAAATTTATTTCAGAAAATACTAGAGGGAATATAATAGGAAAATTACATTAGAAAATTCAAATAAAAAAATTTAGAAAATAATCCTACCACAATAATCAAGTGAAATATCTTATAAAAAAATTATAATTAAAATTTACCTGGTAAATATTCAGTTTAAAATTCCCTTATAAGAAATTATTAAAAACTCAATTGTAAAATTCAACTGTAAAATTGGAGTATAAATTTCATATAAAAACTATAGAAAACATATTTTCAAATGCATGAGATGAATATTTAATTACAAAAATAAATTGAAAATTTATAATAAAAATTATTTTGTAAATTCCAAATTAAAATATAAGTGAATGATTACATCAAAAATAACATTTGAAAATTCCACTAAAAAGTCATAATAACAAATTACACTGAAATATTGGTACTATATATTTTTCTATTATAATTCCCATGATATATTTACATTAAAATTTTTGAAAGAGTTGTTTTAGAATATTCATCAATGGATTGAAATATATTTTTTGAATAATGAATCATTATACTATATTTTACGTCATAAAAAATCTATAGTTTTAATTTTTTACAAATATTTAATTAATTTAAAAACTAATATTTTTATAATATTACAAAAAAAATTATGCATTTTAAAAAAATTATGTAATATTAAATATATAAATATATAATTTTTTTATTTTTTAAATTATTTTAAATTTCCTAATTTGAAAAAAATAGGCATCTTTTTTTAAAACACAAAAACACACTTCTGACTAAACATAAAACAAAGTATTAATTTAAAAAAAAATTATTGACTTTTCATATCTATTTATATTAAATGATGTTTTGTACATACATATATATATTAAAAATACCAATAATCTTAACTAAACATTTCAATTAACTAAAAATCTATTTATTTAAAGACAATTCTTTTAGAAATTCTTGAAATGAGGTTTTAATAAATATAAAAAGTATTATATCTTATAAAAATGAAATTTATTTATTAAATAAATTTTATGGGTATTAAATTTTTATTAGACTTAAAAATAAAAATAAAAATTTCTATTATTTCTACAAGATTAAATATGAATATTTTCAAAATATAAATTATATTCTCTTTTATTGAAAAAATACAATAAATATACTTTTTATTTTACATTAAAGTATTCTATTTTTTTAATATCACTATTAAGTTGACAATATTTATCAGAGGGGTTTCGTAGGGTTATTTATTTCATATGGTTTCTAAGGTATAATGAAATGTTCCTTTGTAAACACTATGGATTCCATATTTATATTGGAATCTACCCCCACTGACTCTTGATAATAATGAGTGTGTGATTCATAACAGCTGAACGAGTTGTTGTTTCCTTAGGATATAATGTTTGGTATTTAATGTGTGTGTTGAATTATGCTAGTGCATAATTGTTTAATGGCCAACCTCCAGATATTTTATACAATGAAACTTCTTCTTGACATGTGTTTCAATGGGAAATAGTCTATTGAACTGGCAGAAAGTCTCTCACTTACGGACAAGGATAATGTAGTGATTGTAGAAAAAATAACAATGATCTGTTCCTTTTGGGGTGTATGTCCCTTTTGATCATAGGATAATTCATCTATAAAATTCCCTTTAATTGGGGTTTCTTAAGAACATTTTTTACTTTGTATAACTCCTAAATGACAAAGTTACTAAAAGGGAACTGGGGTCTGAAATTTTTATTTTCAAATTATATAGTTAAAATGACAAACAAAACTTGCCCCTTAGGAGGCATTGGTATTTTTATAACCATATCCTATTGATTAATGATATAATAAGTAAAGAGATATCCTTAATAATGAATTCAAAATATCACCTTTTTGATGAAGCTAATTGGTATCCCATTCAGTGGTAGATATCAAGTGATGCACTAAATTAGTATGTGTATAGGAAATTTTCAAGATCGGTTTCCTCTATCCCTAGGTCATCTAGGCACTAAAAATAGACTCTTCAAGGGATCCATCATAAAAACCATTTGTGATTCGATGAATTTTTTATCAATGATTATATGTGATCAACCAACCTTGATGGAATCTGATGTGGGAAATGGGTTTGTACCAAAAAATCCATCCCTCAAATAAATGGTCACACAATTGGGACTACCTTGAATGATAATGCATCAGATCAAACCATCTTACACCGTTGTTTTCTCAACATTGGGAATCACTTCCTGACCACATCTATCAAGAAGACTTTCTATGCAAGGCACTATGGATTCACATGCTTGTAATGATAAACCAATATCATTATCAAATCGATATAGGAAACATTTTACACTAAATCATACATGGGACACATCGTGGATCTAACACCACTTTTTAGGAATATTAATAATTATTCCCTTGGTACTATAATAATCGTAAGATAAAAATAACAAGAAAAAATATGGAGATAAAATCAACTACAAATGTAACATGAAAAAACTCCCAAAAGGAAAGTAGTACAAGTCCATGGAAAAATCGAATTGTCTCACTATGATAAAATTTTGGGTATAAACACTCTCTCAATTATAATAAGAAAACACTTGAATATTCTCAATTGAATATATGGTAAAAAATTTACAAAATACTAGAATCAAACTAATGATTTAGGGTGAAATTTTCCCCAATCTATTTTGACAATGATAATGATTTCGAATTTGAATCGTGTGAATCCATGGTACCTTACGTTGAATGTATTCCTGATATATCTGGATAGGTGGTGAGTCCCAATAATTGGAAAACTATAGTTAAATATGGTTGGATATGTTGAATTTTCATTGAAGGATATGCCCAATTATGTGGTCTTTGGTTTTAGGGGAGGATTATAATGTGAAAACTATATCCCACATTAGATTCCATCGTGGATGGCGAATCATATATAATATTGGATAAAAAATTCCATAAACTACTAATGGGTTTTAGAATGGAACACTATAAGGGACTACGTGTATGGCTTGAAAGGCCTATGGATGGAGGAAAATGGATCCAAACAGCAACTTCATGGAATCAGATTGGATGGACCCTATTTACCCGGGGAAATTATTGCATATTTAATATCTATTAGATGTTTAACAACCACTTAAGAGGAGGACATTTTTTCACATAAGGACTCAATTTTTTGGAAATAATTTAAATATGAAAAGTTACTAATTTGATTATTATTCTATTAATTTTTTTGGGCATTCTATAAAGGATTATACAATAAATCCAATAAATAAATAAGGAAACACAATAATTCAATATGGCATGTGGCTTTGTTAAAAAAGTAGATGAGTATCATTTGTGAATGTATTTGAATTGAAAAGAGATTTAGAAGAGATTTCAAAGGCCCTTTCGATGCAAGCATCCCCCACGGATGACAAGTTCATCTTTTTCGAACCTCAAATGTTTCAGGAAGGCCTAAATCACATAGAGATTTCAAAGGTTGTAGAGAATCTATATTCAATTATTTATTGTTTAAAAATTTTGAATACTTGAAAAACCCATGTGGTCCTATATAACACAATTTATAATCCCCAAAACATTATTCCCCCACCCCCGGAGGATATTTAAAAATCCACATCCATCCATAAATGGGTTTTAATCCCCTAGATCAATCAGTAGTCCGTATTTACTCCCCATATGCATACACCAAAAATGGGAATAGACCCTACCTATTAGAGATAATATGCACCTAAAAAATGTGAGCATGGAGTTTGAAGGAAATGGGTGATTATGGAAGTGACATGGTAATAATTGGAATTTTTGGAACCAAAAGCCACATTTTTCACGTAGTGGAAAATGGAAGGTATTTTAAAAGGTATAATGTTGAGGAGATTGATAAAGGTTCTGGAAATTGAAGAAGAGTATGATGGGTGGTTCCCAACATTGATTTTTTTTCATGATGAATGGTCAATCCATGATCTACAGGATGATAAATATCAGTATCTATATAATTTAGTAAAATAATTTTTTAAAGGGACATAATAACGGATCCAAGATAAATGATCATCAAATATTATTTATAATTACTTTAACTAATTAATAATTACTATGTTCGAATTATTTCTCCGTGATGGAACTAACAAAAAATATGCATTGTTTCTTTATTGGAATCAAATATATATTCCCTTTAGAATTGATCCAAAAATGTTCAAAATATCTCCATACATCACTGAAGGAATCTTACGGTGATAGTCTAGAAAATCATTTCCCTTACATTATTAACCTTTGATCACATAGATAATTTCTTGAAATGTGTTCTCCTTGATTTGGTGGAGGATTATTGCAGTCCAATCTTGGGAGTTTTCTTAGATATCTATATCTCTTGGGATTTTGGGAATTATAAAAATCTGTTATGCATAACAAATATAAATGAATTTTCTTATTGAGAAAATAAAAAAATGATGTATATATATTATGAGGGGTAAAATAAAATAATTTCATAAGTTACAGGTATTATTTATTAATCATAGAAAAAACCACATGTAAAATAATAACACTATTAGTATTTCATGACAAGCATTTAACATGAAAAAAATTTCCAATCCAGTGAATGATCCATAATTAGTGCTCAAAAAATGATACATCATGAAACATCTCAATTCCTCACAGTTGATTACATGCATTGGATCATGCATGTACCTACAAAATTTAGACATATTTAACCATCCACACATAGCTCAATACCATTTAGGATGATTAAAATGGTATTCCATTATCCCATTATGATCGATAATCACAAATCATCTAAAAATCATAGAATGGGTGCTCATTGTTTCTATAACCATTGATTACTTAAATGAGGAGTCACCTTCATGAAAACTCAGTTACCCATAGTAATGTCTAAAGGTTCCCTCGACCTATCAGCATACGATCACTCTTTTCTTTAGATTATATTAAACACTTTAGAATAATATATAGTATCTCATATTTTTTGTCTACTAAACATGAATCTACAACCATTTCCTTGTCGACCAGATGAAAAAATAGTTCTGAGAACCATGGCTATACAAAAAGTGACTCAAAAGATTCTATCTTGTTGAGTCAATAAGGTTTTCTTTATGACTTTTCCCTTCCTTCTTTTTTTGAAAATCACAAAATCCATATCCTTAAGGAAAATCTCTTTTATAAGTAAAATCGCTTTTATAAGTAAAATCGATTTTATAAGGAAAATCTTTTTTATAAAGAAAAACGTTTTTATAAGGAAAATAGATTTTATAAGGAAAATAAATTTTATAAGGAAAATTATTCATATCATATTTTCATTATCTATATCCATATTTTTCATAAGTATAAGAATCAGATTCATTTCGATATTATCAGAATCGTTTGAAACATTGATATTAAGCATTCTGTTTTAGGCTCCGAATTCTGGATGAGAACTGTAATGATGTTCCATTCCGAATTCTGGATACAAACTCTGATAATGTTCTACACTGAAATCTGGATACGAACTCTGATAAAGTTCTACTCCGAATTCTGGATATGAACTCTGATAAATTTATACTCCGAATTATGGATATGAATTCTCATGCAGTTCGACATCGAAATCTAATAACAAATCCTGATTACGATTTTTCATAACGAATTCTGATGACGAATTCTCATTCTGAATTCTCATTCGGAATTCACCTGCTAAACAGAATCTAATCATCTTTTCATTATACACTACGTATTTATTTAGACTCTGAATATTATTTTTGATTAGACTCCGAACTTTCATTTTTCCAAGACTTTTAAAATTTGTCTACTCTTTGACATTTTGTTTACACTCCGAACCTTCACTCCAAACATTTTATTTATAATTAAAACATTGTCGTACACTATGTTACACGTGTTTTGTTATAAAACTATGTCATATATTCTATTATAAACTAACCGTTGGTTAAGTTACACGTGTACAGGTCCCTCCAATTTTTAAGGAAAATATAACCATTGGAAAGGAGGCCGAACTTGCCTATAAAGATGAGCTCATTTGAAAGAGCTCAGAACGACATAGAAGTTGATCGATCAAGAGACCACACGCTGATATGGTGATTTATAGAGAGAGAAAGCTTTTTATTCCTTGTGTGTACTGATCCGCTCGTTCAGTTTTTGCTTCTTGCGACTCCGAATGTTGGTGATAATATTCGAGGACTTCTGGGGATAGGAAGACAGAGGTGACGACTACCTTGAAGATCGAGGGCTTCCTTACTGAGGAAGATAGAGGTTTCCAACTATATTGAAGTTGAGGTCTTTCGAGGATATCAACATAGAGATTCCGAGCTTCGTATCGAGGGCTTACCCTGGTGTGGGTAAGACAGACTTGCTTGAAAATATAAATCAAGGGACCTTTATCCAAGGATGTTGGATACCCTTCTCTTTGGGTTAAAAGACTTATATCTTGTTACTTTTAGTTTTACTACTTGTTTTTTTCCGCTGCATATTGTATTATAAGGAAAGTATAACTTTCTTATACTTCTTTACTTGTACTCTGTTTCATTTAGATTCTATACGCTTTATGTTAGAATCTCATATTGAAATCTTTGGTTAAGTTTCAATTTCTGGATCCATATTTCCAAAACCTACTTTCAGAATCTCTTTCCAGTTTTAAGCAAGTACATAGGACTTGAAGTTTATATCTTCATTCCTTTTCCCTTTTTCATTTTGTGTTAGAGGTGTTGTGAATTTTCTTATTTTAACTTTGTTACACATAGCTCTTTCCTCTGTTAAAAGAAATTTTTTAAATTTTACAATTCACCCCCCCCCCCCTCGTGTATATTGACCATCTACATCATTATTTCGATCCTAAAATTGGTATCAGAGCAGGTTTCTAAAATACTTGTACTTGTGTATATGTTTTTCTTGCTCACTTTATCATTCCGAACATTCTCATTCCGAACGTTTTCATTCTGAACTTTGTGGTTTCGAACTTTTTCTACTAACAAGTTTGTGTTCCAAATGATGTTTTATGTGTGGCTGGAGTCAATGTTGGTTCCATTGATAATCTAAATCGTAAAAGACAACCAATCATTGATGGTAATGACTATGAGTACTGGAGAGATCGAATGAAGACTTTTTTTATCAATACTGGAGTGGACAACTTTGTTATGCTTACTGGTGATTATAAAATTCCTAATAAGGAAGTTAGAACTTTCACTAACTAGGAAAAGCAAGAGTATCAACTGAATTATAAGGTACGCAATACCGTACTTTGTTCAATGACTATAAATATATATATCCATATTTCTTCTTATGAATCAGCTAATTGTATCAAGAAGAAGTTAGAGGTTACACACTTTGGAACATCTATTGTAATTGAGACTAGGAGAGCTATGCTTAGAGTTGAATACCATGGATTCAATTTTCCTTATGGTGAACCAATTTGTAAATTTCAACAGAGGTTTATGACTGTCGTCAACGGTTTATAGTATATGGGAGAAAAAGGGTTTGATGATGAAGCACTTGTGTATAAGACAATTGATATTATGACCAATGAGTGGGAATCCAAAAGAACTGCTATAGATGAGAATAGGAAGGTCACTAAAATTTCTCTTGATGAGTTATTTGGAACTCTTCTTCAACATGAAACCAGAATGAAGAGAGATGATGACAACATCTAGAAGAAGAATGGGAATGGTACTATTTATTTTACAACAACATCAAATAATATGAAAGCTAAGACTCCTGAGAGAGTAACCAGATCCAAGTATAAGAAGATGGTTGTTCAATCAGATTCTAGTGAAAGTGAAGTATCAGAAAGAGAGTTAGAAAATCTTGCTCGAAGGATTAACAAGATATATGTCCAGAGAAATTTCCAATACATGTATAAGAAAAAGGAAAGGAAAGATAGGAAATATGGAGAAGTTACTTGTTACGAATGCAAGAGAGCTGGACATATTAGACCAGATTTCCATTTGCTCAAAAATAAACAAAGGAAAGAAAAGCATTTAGACAGGATCAGAAAGAAGTATTATATAGCCAAATCTAAGAATGTTCTAAAATCTAGTGATACCTGGAGTGCCAGTGGTGGTGACTCTTCAGATGAATATTTTGATTATGATTCTTCAGGATAAAAAAATCTTGGTCTAATAGCCAGACTACCTATTGACAATCATTATTTTATAGATAAGGTACGAAATTCTTAATCATTGACCAATGTTTCTTTAAATTCTAATGATAGAAAGTATTATAACTCCTCATATGAAGAATCCTCTTCTGATGAAGAAAATACTCTACCTACCTATGAAGAAGTTTCTAGGTTTGCTGAACTTCATGAGATTGAGAATTCCAAACTCAATAAGAAACTTGATAAGGTAAACTCTAGGAATAATATTCTTATGATAGAAATATCAGATCGTTCTAAAGATCTTAATAGAAAAAATGATGATCTTGAAAGTATTTCAAAAAATCTTAAGGAAGTATGTTCTGAGAAGAACAAACTTTCTAAATAATTAGAAAAAATTTCTATGGAAAGTATTTTCGAGCCTAGCTCTAGTTCTAAATCTAATTATTTTGAAGATAAAAACATGGTTATAAAACTCATGTCTGAAATATTTTCCTTAAATAAGTGTTTATCAATCTTTACCCATGGTAAAGAAAATTTTGAAAAAATGTATTCCCAAATATGACCTTTAAGAGATAAATCCGGATTTGGTTATAGCCATGAAAAATTGATTTTCAGTAAAAATTATTTCGTTCCTCAAAGTGCCCCATTTTGTACTCAGTGTCAATGTGGTGGTCACTGGGCAAATAATTGTTCCTTAAACAAAACCCAATCTCTAGGATTTCATAATGCCTATTTTTCTAAGAAGATGTGGGTACCTAAAATTTTTTTGTCTGAAAATCTCGGATCCAAACAAGTTTGGATTCCTAAAGTCTAATTCTCTTCTTAATTTTAGGAAAATAAAGAGAGTACCAACAACAACACATGGTACATGGATAGTGGATGTTCTCGGCACATGACTGGTAAAAAAATATTTTTTTAAAAGATTATCAAAACAAAAGGAGGAAAGGTAGCTTTCAGAGACAATGCTAAGGGATAGATTGTTGGTATTGGTAATATTGTTTTTCTAGGTAAAACCTTGATTTCAAATGTTCTTTTTGTTAAGGGTCTTAAGCACAACCTCATTAGCATAAGTCAGTTATGTGATGAAGGATATCTTGTGAATTTTAGGAATGATAAGTGATTTGTTCACAATTCCAAAGAAGAATTCATTATCTCAGCCAATAGGCAGGAGAATTTTTACACCTTAAATTTAGAAGACCTTAGGAGCCAAGATTTACCTTGCATAAGTGAAATGGAACATCATTCTTGTTTATGGCATATAAGTATAGGTCACTGTAACCTTAGGAACTTATGCAAACTCTCTATGAAGAAACTAGTTAAGGATCTAATGGAGCTTAGATTTGATTCTTCTAAAATTTGTGATCCTTGTCAATATGGAAAGAAACATAAATCTAGTTTTAAATCAATTGGCAAAGTATCAACAACTGATGCATTATAGTTAGTGCACATGGATCTTTTTGGTACAACATAAATTGGATGTATGGGAGGGAAATACTATGTGTTTGTTCTAGTTGATGATTACACTAGATTTACTTGGGTCTATTTTCTAGCAAAGAAGTCTGAAGCTTTTTCTTATTTCAAAAATTTTAGATCTCAAGTTAAAAATGAGAAAAACCTTCCATTGAAAACTATTTGTAGTGATCATGGAGGAGAATTTTAAAATTCTGAATTTGAAACTTATTGTAGTAGAAAAGGTATTACTCACAATTTTTCAGCACTTAGAACTCCTCAATAAAATGTTGTAGTTGAGAGAAGAAATAGAATTCTTCAATAGATAACTAGAACCATGATGAGTTAATATTCTATAGCTAGACATTTTTGGGCGGAATCTGTAAGTACTACTTGTTATACTATAAATTGAGTTTTGATTAGACCTTTTCTTAATAAAACAACTTATGAGTTATGGAATGGTAGAAAACTGAGACTATCATACTTCATGGTTTTTGGTTGCAAAGTATTCATTTTGAATACTAAAGATAACCTAAATAAATTCGCACCAAAATCTGATGAAGGGATTTTCTTAGGTTATTCCACAACTTCTAAGGCTTATAAAGTTTTTAATAAAAATACGTGTACTATTGAAGAAACAGTGCATGTAAAATTTGATGAGTCATATCCTTTTGTTTTAAACCCATCCCAATCCTCATCCTCGGATGTGTTTTCAAAAACTAATTGTCAACCTTTGACAGAAGAAACTTCTGATAAGGATAATGTTTAAGAAGATACTTCTGAAACATTTACCCCAGAATACTTTCTACCCTATGTTGATGAACATGCTTTTCAAAACCCAAATCAGGTGTTTCTTAAGAATCATCCCAGTGATACTATCATTGGTGATGTAAATCAACCAGTAAGAACTAGAATTTCCTTAAGAAATGAAGTAGAACATCTAGCATTTCTTTCCCAGTTAGAACCTAAAAGCACTGATGATGCTTTAGGTGATGATGATTGGATTAAAGCTATGCAAGATGAACTAAATGAATTTGAAAGGAACAATGTCTGGGTCTTGGTTGAAAGACCTAAGGAAACTTCTGTTATTGGAGTAAAGTGGGTCTTTAGAAACAAATGTGATGAAAATGGAGTCATAGTAAGAAACAAAGATAGACTAGTTGCTAAAGGCTATAATCAGCAAGAGGTAATAGACTATTAAGAAACCTATGCTCCAGTAGCTATACATGAATCTATCTGTATTCTAATTTCCTTTACCGAATTATTTTATTTTAAACATTCTCAAATGGATGTGAAATGTGATTTTCTTAACGGTTATGTCCAATAGGAAGTTTTTGTTGAACAACCTCCTAGATTTGATGATAAAAAATATCCTAATCATGTTTTTAGACTTACCAAAGCTCTGTATGGTCTTAAACAAGCCCCACGAGTAGGGTATGATAGACTCACTATATTTTTTCTTCAAAATAACTATGTTAAGGGAAATTAAGATCCAACCCTTTTTATAAATAAAGATAAGAAAAATGTTTTTATTGTTCATATTTATGTTGATGACATCATATTTGGTTCAACTCAGCAATCTTTAATGGAATCTTTTGCAAGTCTAATGAAATATGAGTTTGAAATGAGTATGATGGGTGAGTAATCTTTTTTCCTTTGTTTTCAAATTTCTCAAAAACCACAAGGAACTTACATATCTCAACATAAGTATATTAAAGATATTCTAAAAAATTATGGTTATGACAACACTAAGTGTATAAGTACTCCCATTGGTACCTCAAACTCATTAGATATTGATGAAGCTGGGAAACCAGTAGATCAAACATCTTTTAGAGGTATGAGAAGAATTTTACTTTACTTAACAGAAAGTCGACCAGACTTAATGTTCTCAGTATGCTTATGTCCAAGATATCAATCCAATCTAAATGAATCTCACTTAAAGGCCGTAAAAATAATTTTTCACTACCTTAAGGGAACCATGGATCTAGGATTATTTTATACTTCTGGAAATGATTTTGTTCTAAAAAGCTTTTCTGATGCATACTTTAGTGGATGTAGAATGGATAGAAAAAGTACATTCAGAACTTGTCATTTCATAGGAGATTCATTAGTTTCTTGGTCTTGCAAGAAGCAACATTCTGTAGCACTTTCCACTGCTGAAGCAGAATATGTAGCAGCCGGAAGTTGTTGTTCTCAAGTATTGTGGATGCAACACACACTCACAGACTATGGCTTGGGTTTTACTAAAACTCAAATTTTGTGTGATAACACAAGTGCCATTACCTTAAGTAAGAACCCTGCACATCACTCTCGTGAAAACACATAGATATTAGGCATCACTTTCTTAGGGGTCACACGCTAAAAAGAGATATCATTCTTCAGTTTATCAGAACGCAAGATCAACTTGCTAATACTTTCACAAAATATTTTCCTTTTGATAGATTTGAATTTATTAAACAAAAGTTAGGAATGATAACCATTAGTTAATCATTCTTCATTAACTTGTTGTTGAACAATTAACCTAACAGTAATAAACTCCTTTTCATAGGGGGAGTACATTTGATTGTTAGAGTAACTAAATTTTTCAAAGTTAGTTTTTAAAACTTTTCGGAACTAAATTTCTGGAATGAGAATTTCCGGAACTGAAATTTTATAAAATGCATATGTTTGTATAGTAGACTTCTGGAATGGAAATTTTCATATTGAACACTTATGGAATAGAAAATTTCATACTGGTAGTTCTTTAACGATATTTTCATACCGAGTATTTTTAATGAGCTTTTCGTTTCCAAAATTTTGTAATGACTTTCTCGTACTGAAATTCTAGTAATGAAATTTTCGTAATGAAATATTTATAAGGTTTTTTTGTTTTTTATTAATCTTTTCGTATTGAATTTTACGTACTGAAATTATTTTTCATAGTGAGTTATTTGAACTATGTTTTTTTTCCTAATAAATATTTTTTCGTAGTCATTTTTTGTGTGTTAACTATTACGAATAATCCTCCTAAGACAATCTGAAAGGTATGGTTTCCTTACTCATGTTTTCGTTATCATATTTTTACTAGCTGATATTTTCTTATATTTTCTTTTTGGATTATAGTTTTCTTATATCTTTTTTTTAATAAAAACCTCAAAAGATCGGATTCAAGTTTTCTTGTGGGTTTGCTCTCAACCGCCAGATCAGATCAATGATTTTTCAACCGTTAGATGGCTTTTGGAAGACCAACGATCAAATTCATTGCCTATATAAAGGGGACCCCAAATGCTTGTCCCACATCGGTTATTCAAGCTCCAGTGTCCCGAAGCTCTGACTCTCTATTTTAAGGCCGTTCCGATCTTCTGCAATCTTCGTTCCAAACTTCTCATAAGTCTTCAGATCCGAATGTCTGTGGAAGTAGCCTCTCAAGACATGTCTTCATCTAAGCCGATTTCCATGTGGTAAGTATATAAAGAAAGGTTGGTTCATCCTGATTTCTTCAACAAGTATAATTCTCTTATATCCAAGAACATTAAGCTTAACGGATGGGAATATGTTGTTGTGTCTAAGCCCAGAAATCAAGATGAAGTATATTCGGATTTGCTTGTAGAGTTCTATGAGATAGTTTCCTTCTTAAAGGAAGATGGTAGGGAGAAATTTTCGTTTAAGTCTTATGGCAAGACTTATAAGCTTTCTTATGCCAAGTTATCCAGCTTGGTAGGGATGAACAATGAAGGAGAAGCAGAGTTCATCTCTCATGTTTTGCCGGATTCAAAGGGAAGCTTCGACAAGGAAAAAGCTTTGCAGACCCTCGGACTGACAGATGACAAGGCTCCGAAGATTGCTACTCTATCTAAGAATTTTTGGATTCTATAATTTTGGGGACAAGGCCTTATCGTACTGAGAAAAAGTGACAAAGACAGTTTGAAGAAAAGCGAGATCTATATTCTAGATTTTCTGATAAATCTGAGGAAGTTTAATCTGATGAAAAACATTATTATTACTATTGAGAATGTTAAGAAAGGGAATTTGAGAGCTCATATCATAATGTATCCAGCACTCATCTCGAAGTTAATAGTTTGGTGCCTTGAGTCTTTCAAGGTGGTTTGAAAGTCTAATCCAAGAGTTTGAAAAATTATATTGGTGAGTGATGGTTCCCTCAAAAGGATGTATGTTGGCTTCGACAAAAATACTGGTCAGTTCATTGATTTACCAGCTCAAGAAGAAGCGGTTCTGAAAGATGGTGAACCTGAATCCTCTAAGACAGTGAAGAAGAGAATGTTGAAAGAAGTTGAAGTTGAAGCAGAGAATCCCAAATCTAATGAAGTTCATTCCGCACCTCAAAAACCGAAGAAGAAGAAATCTTACCCTGATGAGGTAGTTTCTTAGTGGAGGGAAATCAAAGAGAAAAGAGTGTACGGGGAGCCTCAGTTTGTCTTGGATCCTGTAGAGGCTAAGGCCTTGAAGGAATGGACAACGTATGAGCTAGAAAAAAAGTGAAATAAAAGAAGCTTAAGAAGAATATGTCTGAATTTGAGGTAGCTCAGATATTTTTAATGTTTAATGAGATGGTTTCCGTAGACATTCCCATTCCGATATATTTATCTTTGGAATCTCTACCTGAGACTCTAAGAAGAAACTATGTCACTCCGAAAGAGGCAGTTGCTAAGCCTGTTGAGGAAGTTGAGCAAATTGAGAAAGTGGAAGAGGAAGAAGCAGTTGTTGAAGGTAGTGGTGAGACCGGAGATATTTTAAAGCAAGTAAATGATTATAAAGGGACACCTTCAAAACATTTGTGCCTCCAAACGACAGAAGCTGAATCAACTAAGTTAGTCACTCCAGGGAAGGATGAACAGGAAGGAGAACAAGAAGTAGCTTATCATGAAGAAGAAGAAAAACTTCTAGATGATGTTGCTCAAATGAAGAATGTAGAGGATTGTGCTCAAAAAGTTTCTGATGATGAAGAAAATGTTGTTCAAGTCTCTGATAGTGAACAGAAAACCCCGGAACAAGAATCCATTCAGAAAAAAGACAAGGGAAAGCAACTTGTTGTAGATACCCCGAGCTCAGTGGTTGTAAAGAGATGTGAAGTTGGTGATTATTTTACGATGAAGGATGAGCAATTTGAAGAAGAAAATTCTCCAAGAAAAGTCTCGGATTCACAGTCATCTTCATTGGGGCATGACTTTGTTTTTCAGTCATTAAAGAAGTTGGTGGGTACTATTCCTACTTTCTCATGTATTGATTCAAGATTCCATATCCTCTAACATGCTTTAAATCAGAAAACAGACTTCGTATCCATGGTTGTGGAAAAATGGGTTGAGATAGAGGTTCAGTTCAAAACTTTTTTTGTTGGATATAAATCCCACAAAAGGTCTTGCAAGTGAATGACTAGTTGGTCAAAGAAAACTGTAGAAGAGATGAGGCTCTTTGATGACTTCCAAGATAATGTTAAGAATTCTTTTGAGACAGAAGACATGAAGATAAATGAACTTACTTTTTCCTTTGAAGAAAAGTTGATAGCTGAGAAGAATTCCTGGATGCAAGAAGACAGAGATCTGTATGGGAAGCTAAATTAGGTTGCTCAATACTGGAGTAATGAAAGGGATTATCAGATTGAGATTGAAGAGATGATTTTAAAACAAGAAGAATTTTTAAAAGCTCGAGAAGAAAAGCTTTGAGCCCAGGAAGAAAATATTGAAGCTCAAAATGAAAGAATAGTTGTGTTATAGAAACAAGCCGAGGAAGATCATAAAGACTTGAAGAAGATAAAGACTATTCTCAAGGGTCTCATGGCAAAGGAAAAATATCCAGAATAGACAGATCTGATCTTTTGTTGTATCTTAACTTCCTTGTTTTGAACTTTCAAACTTAATGAAAAGTGTGCTTGCTTGTCTCTTTTGTTGTTGCTACTATTTTTTCAGGTACTTTGTTATATTTTCCATTCCCTAGAATTCTTTATGAAAATAAAAATGGGGGAGAAGGAAAAATAATCCTAATAAAGAAAGAAAAAAGAACCCTAACAAAGGGTGATAAAGAAAAAGAACTCTAATAGAGTTTATCTAAGGGGGAGTTTTTCATTTAAGAAGGCTTTCTTATTCTTAATGAAATACCATTTAAGAAATCTAGAATATGATCCTTAGTGTTTCAAAGCCTAAGGGGGAGTTAGTCATATTCATCAACATCCATAAATAAAGGGAGATAATCCAAAATGTTTTCTTTCTTCTTAGTCCTTCTTTTTCGAAAGAATGTTTGTGATTTCCAAAAAGGGGGATATTGTTGAGACAATAAGGTTTTCCTTATGGCTTTTACATTCCTTCTTTTTTTGAAAATCACAAACACCTTATCATTAAGGAAAATTGATTTTATAAGGAAAACGTGTTTATAAGGAAAATCGCTTGTATAAGGAATATCGCTTTTATAAGGAAAATCACTTTTATAAGGAAAATCACTTTTATAAGGAAAATCTCTTTTATAAGGAAAAAAATATTTATAAGGAAAATATATTTTATAAGGAAAATCACTTTTATAAGGAAAATTATTCTTATCATATTTTCATTATCTATATCCATATTTTTCTTAAGTATAAGAATTGGATTCATTTCTATATTGTCGAAATCGTTTGAAACTTTGATATGAATCATTCTGTTTTAGGCTCCATATTCTGGATGAGAACTGTAATGAAGTTTCATTCCGAATTCTAGATAGGAACTCGGATAATGTCTTACTATGAATTCTGGATACGAACTCTGATAAAGTTCTACTCCGAATTATGGATACGAATTCTCATGAAGTTCGACATCGAAATCTAATGACGAATCCTGATTACAATTTCTCATTACGAATTCTAATGACAAATTCTCATTCCAAATTCTCATTCTGAATTCACCTTCTAAACAGAATCTGATCATCTTTGCTTTATACACTCCGAATTTATTTAGACTCCGAATATTATTTTTGGTTAGACATAGAACTTTCATTTTGCCTACACATTTATAATTTGTCTACTCTTTGACATTTTGTTTGCACTCCGAACCTTCACTCCGAACATTTGAGTTAGACTTAAAACGTTGTCGTACATTCTGTTACACTTGTTTTGATATAAAACGATGTCATCAATTCTATTATAAACTAACAGTTGGTTGAGTTATATGTGTACATGTCCCTCCGATTATTAAGGAAAATATCACCGTTGGAAAGGAGGCCGACCTTGCCTATAAATAGGATCTCATTTGAAAGAGCTCATAAAGGCATAGAAGTTGACCGATCTAGAGACCACACGCTGCTAAAGTGATTTTTAGGGAGAGAAAGCTTTTTATGCCTTGTGCATACTGAACCTCTGGTTTAGTTTTTTCTTCGTGCGACTCCGAATGTTGGTGATTACATTAGAGGACATCCGGGAATAGGAAGACAGAGGTGCCGACTACCTTGAAGTTCGAGGGCTTCCTTGCCGAGGAAGACATAGGTTGCCAACTACCTAGAAGTTGAGGGCTTGCGGGGATAGAAAGACAGAGATTCCGATCTTCGTATCGAGTGCTTACCCTAGTGTGGGTAAGACAGACTTTTTTGAAAGTATAAATCAAGGGGCCTTTATCTAAAGATGTTGGATACCCTTCTCTTTGGGTTAAAAGACTTATATCTTATTACTTGTAGTTTTACTACTTGTTTGGTTCTGCTGCATATTGTATTATAAGGAAAGTATAACTTTCGTATACTTCCTTACTTGTAGTCTATTTCATTTATATTCTATACTCTTTAAGGTAGAATATCATATTGTAATATTTGGTTAAGTTTTAATTTCCGGATCCATATTTCCGGAACCTGCTTTCAGAATCTCTTTCCAGTTTTAAGCAAGTACATAGGACTTGAAGTTTATAACTTCATTCCTTATCTGTTTTTCATTTGGTGTTATAGGTGTTGTGAATTTTCTTGGTTTAACATTGTTAAACTTATCTCTTTCCTCTGTTAAAATAAAATTTTTAAATTGTACAATTCACCCCTCCTCTTTTATATTGAGCATCTACATCATTATTTCGATCCTACACATCTAACTTGAATCATGGTAGATCTTGTTGTACACAAACTCAATCATTGATATGTGATCATCTGAAGATCCATAAAATTATAGAATTCAATCACATAACATTTCTAATAATATCTGAATCAAAATAAATGAATGTACATTAGTCTGTGGATGATACATTGTACTCAATTTTATCTATGTACCGATAACCATTTGTACACCCTACAAAAAATGTGGTGTGAGACGCGGTTCCCTATCTCACACGATACTGAAAATATCTCCACATAGGAATTTACCTCCAATATATATACAACATTCTGAATTCATCCATTATAAGGGTCCCTCAAATTGGAAAGATATAAGACAATTTCATGATCCAATTAGTAATCACCCAAAGAGTATCACGACTCGTCGGGGAATTGGGTAACCCCATCATGAAACACATCATCACATCATACCACTTCTTCATTTTCACCGAATGTGTCTAAGACAACCCCCCAAACACTAATTATCAGTCATCACACTTTTTTAGTAGAGGTATCATGAAATAAAATGGATAGTGTCCTTATTTATACATGGCCACCAAAATAGATTCTGGACATAATGGTACATCGTTACTGGTCATGGATGCACTACCCACATAGAAATATGTGAATCTATCAATATCTAACCTAACACAATTGACCTCCAATCAATTTAAATATCATAATCATTAACTAGGTACTATCATGGGATTGAATCATCCCCTATAGTGTGCCCCCAAATGACTACACCACTTGGGATATGAATATAGGTTGGACTTTAACCAGTAAAATAAAGAAGATGTGATAACTAAAGGAACACATGGCATAAATCTAATATTATCATATTATTCATCTATCCAATCATCCATTACATTCATCAGACTCCATTACTCCTATGAAGTCCTCTCTCTAAGATCATGAATCATTGTAATTTTCATGTTGAGTACATAGACAATGAGATTACACTTCTCTATAGCATAGGAAATCTCAAAAAATATTGTCCTAAAATAAGCCACCTGACACCTTTACATTAGATAATCCTGAAATACGATGTAACAAAATATCTTATTGTATATATAGATGATGAGATTCTTGTAAAGGAGATAATTTCACAAACACATCATAGTGTGGATTAAATATCCCATCTATCTATCATGTGAAATGTACTTTTTCCTATGGGATCATGGTGTGTGTGACACATAAGTGACTACATAACCCCCTTGCATCAGCACAACACTGATACCAATCTTCGATACATCATAGTACATTTCTTATCCAATTATAGTCTCATGAAGATTCAAAACTATTGTTGTCATAAATATCATCTTCACCTCTAGGAATACCTTTTTACAATAATCAAACCGCTCAAACGTGACCCCCCTTTTTGTCATCTCTATCATCCACACTACCAAACAAAATATGTCTTGGATTAAATTTTTGTAGCACCCTAGAATCCTAAGGTAATTCATGATCATAAACACATTCATGAGACATTCCCTAGAGATAAAATCTTCATCCTTCTTCGATACACTGAAATTCTTCCCTAAAATATTACATTCATGTGGTACGTCACATCTAGAATCCAAAAGTTACACATCAAAAATTTGGTAGAAATATTATGTTACTTATGTGTATTCAATACAATTTCAACATCATAGAATGTATATTTTAGCTCCAAAAATTTTTTAGGATATCATCCATTAAAAAATTATGATGGAGTCAAAGTATGAATGTAAAATCATATTCATGTGATCTATGGGAATTAATGGATCATTTGTCAACCCAAAATTCATGAAATATACTCATATTGTTCATAACTCTTAAAAACATTTTGGGAATATAATCCTCTCTTAACCCCAACTAGTTGTATATTGAATGAAGATCCATCTTGATAAACCACTAGGTAACCCATAATTGATGAAATATATTTTTAGTCCGCGTTATAGGGTAATTGGTATTCTTTGTTACATTATCGAGTTTCCTGCAAAACACAATGTGTCGTTAAATATTGTCCACCTTCTTTGAAATAACAATGGGGGCATTCTAAGGGTATGTTCTTAATTAGATAAATCACTCTATATCAAAATCCTCAAACTACACCTCTAAATATATTAATTCAGTTGGAGTTAACTAAAAAAGAGGAATCAATATCAATTCTTCCACTAGTATAATATCTATCTCAAATATAGTTCCTCTCTCTTGAGGAAGACCGAAGAAGTCATCTGGGAAGACGTACTGATAATGATCCACTGCTTGTGGTAAGATAAGGGGGGATAAAACTGACTCTACTACGAGAGACATGATTATTACTCAAATAGTGATAAATCTAAACAGACACAGGTTAGATCATATCATACCTACTCCAATTGACCAATCATCAGTAAACCATAACCTCTCTCTTTTAGGCATGGTGAAAGATACACATATTCAATTGTAGTTAATATGATCTCAGTAATTGGTAAACCATCCCATTGTGAATGTCACATCAAATTTACTCCTCTCTAAGATCACGATGTCCCATATATGTCTATAGCCAAATAATATTATTGGACACTTAAGAAATCAATGGATATAGTCTACTTTTTTAACAAGGTCGTGTAAAGAGATAGTAACTTAGAAGATAAAATAATCCTCAAATATATAATAATAATGAATTGAGTAGATATAATTGAAGGGAAATTTCTTGTTTCAAATAATTTATTACACAATGTAGATGTAATAAAAAGTGTACCTCTAAATTTAGATGTTATATTTCCAATAATATTTGTAACCTCATCTATTTCATAAATATAACTTATTTTTAGAGCATTACCTTATCTCTATGTAGAATAATTCATTAGGTTCATGACTATTTTTGATGTTGTAGTCAACTACTAAGGACTGTTACATACACACTAACCTGACATCCATGAGTCTGAACATGAGTGATTACTATGAAATCCCTTCATATTAACCATTTTTCTACACCAATGAGATTACATTATTTGTTTCATGAATGATGTACTAAAATGAAACTTCCATTCATATTTGTAGCACCTTGTAGAACCTCCACCTAAATAGGGATTATAATAAATCCAATTATGATACACCTTTACTCAATTATATTGTACCTCCTAAAACATTCTCTTCCTTCCATGGTAGCAGGCACTATCAACAACACTGGGATGTCTGGTATTCATGACATTAAAAAATATAAGAAAATCGACAAACATGTCCTCGTCTAGACTCTTGTCCAATGTGAAGGCCTTAAGTAGTACCACCTCACATGTCATTAGGTCACATACCCTTGATGTATAAGATTAGAATATAAGAAAATATTAAAAATCGTGGCCTTATATACATTATTCTAATCCAAAAGTTTATAAAATCATAAAAACGCAATAAACTGTGAAGAGTGAGAAAAAAATGAGATTGTTCCATGATAATTCCCCATAAGCACTCATGCTTAGTCCAATATTAGGACATAGAGAATTAACTTATCAAAGAATAAATCCTTTATGTACTCCAATGTAAGACCCTCACACATCCCATCATATCACATACCACACCACAAAATCATGACAAGTCATTGGATCGCAAAGGAATCCAACTTCACCAATCTATCATTATGATTTTCTTCCCGATCAATGATAAGATCAATAATGTCTACCCAATCATCAATATCCTAAGGATCATAATTTTATTAGAATGAGGAAAGATAATAGAGAAAAAAATATCAATCATATTCCATAATCATCTTTTGCACCCCTTTTACTACTGTAGGAACAGTTTTGGGAACACTAGGATGCGGTGGATTGTCCTTCTAAATCACCAGAGTCAGAATTTGAGCATTCTCAAGTGAATCATACCTCATAGGCCATGGTGGAATTATGTTGTCCTTACTAGAAATAGAATTTTGGATTACTTCTTCAGGTGGCCGTATAATGTGTCTCTAATGACGATTTTATTTAAATACTAAATGAATGTTTAAAATTCCAACAAAAACATTTTTTAAAATACATATTAAGCAGTTATAAGGGACACAAATAGGACTTTGACAAGATAGAATATCCTAGGAGATACCCACACACAAGGTATACCCCAAAACGTTATATAAAATGATCGATCCTAGGCCATTTTTCTTTCATATTAGACAAAATCACACACACACACAAATGTGTGTGTATATATATACCACAAAAACATAAAAAGTTGAAACTAACTAATGTCATCATAAATTTATCAAATAAGTAGAAATTAATGACATATTTGTGAACACATTAGAAAATTATATGAATTTAATTAAGTAAATACAATGATACACAAAATAGGTATATATATACATATATATATATGACATGTGATCTTATGTGCCTATTCATGATTCACAAAAGATAAAAAATACCCTAAAATATAATAATCCTGTCATTGTAACTCAACGGTAAATTACTCATGATCTAGCAAGGAAAATGGATTATCCCTTACCCCAGTTTCACATACCCTATTTCCTTTATAACATGTCCATGAATATGAATTCAAAAAATAATGTAAATTATCCAATAATACCAGTTTTTGAGATCACATCATAAATCGCTGAGAATGAGCCGAATATCCTTATGACTTCATGTTTTTTCAACCATATTCAATTTTCTACCAACTAGCGATATAGTGAAGTTGACTAGGAGAATCTTGTTCCCCAATCCAGAATAATAATTATTGTTTTATTTTATATTCTACTAAATATTTTGTTTAAATAAAAGTTAAAAAAATCCATTTCTAAATTCCATAGGAATCATCATTATACATTACTATTAATTATGAAAAAGAACCAATTTCATCCCCTCTTGTATCTTCATCATCATTTAATGACATCAATTGAAATCATAGTGATTCTCTAGAGTTTCTTTTTTCGATCTAACAAGATTAAGATATATATTTGGATGAAAATATATGTGAATAATTGATCTAAAAGAATTTATTTCAATTAACTGATCTCGTTAATTAAATTATTAAAATTAGGAAGGTTTGAAATATCATTTGGTTATATATTTGAAAAATATCTGTTTCAAGGTTTATCAAAAGGCATTCATCCAATATGAAATCTTTATAGTTGAACCATAAAATTTGATGCTTCAAAATAAGTAGAAAATGAGCATATTTTAGGATCCCTAAATAAAATTATTTGTAGGCTTGAACTATATTAGCTTAATCATGTTTATCAATAATTTTTTTCTTATTAAATGTGGATAATAGTTTTTTACTTATTAAGGGAATAATATTGTCTTGAAATTGAGATATAATACAACTAAATTCAATTTAGATACTTTTATGATGCATTAATGTGAATGTATTACTAAAATAAAAAAATGATTGAATGAGATATTAAATGGTGTTACAACTTTTGGGAGACCTATTTCTAAACCTGATCAGGTATTAAAGGTTCATATAGTTTGGTTATTATATGGAATGGAATTTAAAATACAATTATATAACAAAATATGATTAATTATTTGTAAATGAAATAATTTATTGACACATTAATGATGTATAGAGCTGAAATAAAATAATAATATGATGATTATAAAATGATAAAGAAAGATATTACAAAACTCAATGTTTTTATTACAAAATTGTAAATAATTAAAAGAATGATGTCGAAGTATCTAATGAATAAATTTATTTAAATTTAGGAGTGTATTTTTCTCATTTGAAATGAATATTGAATAAGATATATAAAATATATAATGTTTTTTAGATTCAATTAAATGACTATCAAAAAAGTAGTCATTGTTCAAAGGAAATTAGAATTTATAAATGAAAAAATACAAGGAATTTCAAACCTGATTTTCTATAGTTGAAAGAAATAATCAAAATTTGAAGTGATGGAGAAATTTCTTCAGATAAATGATAAATATGAGTAAAAAGGTATGGAATCCATAAATTCTACCTAATGTGTGTTTGAAGGCTCAAATAAACCTTTTAGTTATAAATTCTATAATGGTCAATCAAATTAGGAATCACACAAATGATTTATGACTAAAGAAGATAAGGTATAATCTTACATTTATTCTATATAAAATTATTATTCTAAAATGCAGTCAACTAAAAATTAGTTAGATACTATTATTTATTAAAAAATACATATGAAAACCTGATGAAATAGAAAAAAATACCTCAATAATATTTTCATTGTTATCTTTAGTGAGAAATATAATAATAATAAAATAACACATAGGATTGAAAAAAATTAATAAATCTACCTCACACTATATTGATCATGATAGTAAAATTTAATAGTTTCTTAAAAAAGTGTAATCCTTTAAAAGTGCTTCTAGTGTTTTTACCAAATGAGAATAATATTTAAATAAAAAAAATTCAAAGAGTATGCATAACATGAAAGGATATTGAATTTGAAGTAGCACTGAGAATCTGATATTGTACAATAATTATTCTATTCAAATCTCTAAGATTCATATGACATCTAATATTAAATGTTTTTGTTTTGGAAAAAATGTGCATTATGCTAATGAATGTTTCATAATAAATACTAAAATTAGTAATGTAATGAAAGATCATATTTATAGAGAAATTTATAAATTAAATTCTCGAATTTATCTAAAATTTAAATATATTTGCTTGACCAGATCATTGTTGATGAATGAGTATGATCCAAAATAATTTGGGTATAAAATCAAATTTTTGTTTTATATTTTTTAAGTGAAAATAAATAGGAATAAAAAATTATATATGGTATATGGAACATTGGTATAAAATATATATTATTTGAATTTTTTTTAACTTTTAAGCACTTTCTATTGTTGATGGTGGTCTGGTTATCTTCAGTGATAATGATAAAGGGATGATCATTGGTGTGGGGTTAGTTGGGGATCCAAAATCTATTCTAATCAATAAATTTTTATTTGTTTATGGCATAATGAAAAATTTTATAAGTATTTCTAAAATATGTGATTATTTTTTTATTATTTATTTCCCAAATGATGCATGTTCCATTTTTTTTAATAAACTAAATTAGTTTATAGAATCTATAATATAAAATTTTATACATTGAACCTCAGTTCATTGTGTTAACAAAAATTGATCTATTTAAATTTTGAAATAAGTGAGTATTTCTTATGGATCAAAAAGATTGATCATTGTAATATATTTTCCTTATATTTCTTATCTAATAAGAAGTTATTGTTTTCATATTAATTGTCTTATGTTTTATGAGAAAATACTTTCTGTTGCTTGTCAAATATGCCAGCAACATAGTTACTCATTCAAATCATTCATGATTACAAGAAATAATTTATTTTTGAAATAAAATACCTCAATTATAATATAAATGACTGTGTTTAGGTAATTCATAAAAACATATATGAGATTATGTCTTTTGTAGAGGATATCTTTTGTACATTAAATTAGATTCTTGTTGAAAATCATGGATAATATAATGCAGTTAGAATTTTGTTAAAGGATTTAGTTAATCCGTTATGTAATAAAATTACATTCATTAAATCAAGACAAAAGATGATAAATAATATTTTTATCATGTAGTTGTCTTATATCCTTTATTGAAAAATAATCAAAATTTATTCTTTCTCAATATATTACCACTAATGATCAATTTATAGATGTTGATGATTTTTTTGGTAGATTTTATGACATAATAAAATATCAATATAATTGAAACATTTTGATATATTTTCATTTCACGAAGGTTATATGGTTCTTATTGCAATAATGAAAAAATTGTGAAATGTTTTGATATGTGTGGTAATGATATCTAAGAACTCAAATATCATAGACATTATTTACTTCACTATTAGAGAGATATATAGAAATGAGGGAGAAGTTACAATTTCTTGTTATTAGCACAAATAATAATCCTTGATGGGTGGATAAAATATTTTTTATGTTCATAAGGGAAGATACAATTATTTTTGGATCCACACCTTCATATGTTATGTTTCCTTGTACAACCATGAAAAATTCTGACAATAAGAGAGTAGAATAATGATACATAGAAATAATATAAGTAATGAAGATAACATAACCTATGATGCCTCTTATATGGAATCATCTAAATTACAATATATTAAATAGAAAATTTAATAACAATAAAATTCCATGTTATTTTAGGTTTAAGGTTTTATATAAGCAGAAAAATACATTAAATTAAAAATTCTATGATATTAAAAAAATATACATATTTTACACTATATAAACATCTATTTAAACCATTAAATGAATTTAGTACCTCACATGAACCCAACACAAAATATACACTAATAGAATTATCATATGTATTATTATTCTTTATAAACTAAAGAGATTGAAACATGAGAAATGGGTGTGCTTAGATTCACTGTAATGGTAAATATTGGAGATAACAATAAAAGATCAAAAGTAAGCATAAGATGACCATATTTGTTTAATTGGGATACATAAGAATGTTATACTCAATAAATTGTATATCATTGGTCATGGAATAAGTCCTAATGTAACATAAATGTTTGAAATATATTATAAAAATTAATAAACAAGGAGTGTAACATACCTTGAAAATAAAAGAAATGTTGAAAGGTGGAATAATTATAAAAATTAGATAATCTCGTGAAAAACTCATTATGATCATTCATGTTTTCCAAAAAACTCATTATATCCTTGCCTAAAAATGGGATAAAACTCATTATTCCCATGTTTATGTGAACAAACTCATTATGTCCTCACTTGAGTATCTCACTATAAATCAAGCATAACTAATGCATGTGAGTATGATATAGAACCCAACATGTAATCATCCATACATTTTCTTACCCCTGATAATAAATCATATCATAATGAATAGATGGAAATAAAATGGATTTCATATCCTGTAATGTCTCAAAATTTTAAAAGAAATACTGTGTTGGATAACATACAAGATACGAAACATCGAGCATAAAAAACCCATGAGATATTATTATTGGAATATGAAAATTAAAACAATGATTTTAAATTAGAATGTATGAATATCATTATCTATATTATGAAATATTTATAACGTTCCAACTAAATATAAATTTAATGATAAATTAATAGTAAACAATCACTACATTTTTGGTAATGTAGTTTTATTCTTCAAAAATACATTTTATTCACAAATTGTTTTTATTTATTTTTCTATGAAAATACTATAATTAATATTGGGATTATTTATAATTTATTTTAATAACGACATCATTTTTAAAATAATTGGTTCAATAATTTCTTATGGTGAAATTTTGAGATTTAAAAAATTTATTTTTCAAATAAAATTAGAAAATACTGATTATTATTTAAAATTGTATGTAAGTTTAAAGTATTTACAAATTTAATTCTATTTTGTGTTAGAATTAAAATTAAAAAAAACCCTTTTAATAATAAAAATATAATTATGTTGTTTTTATTGAATTTTATCACAGAATTGGGTATAAAAGCATTTATTACTAAAATAATAATTTTTTTAAAATTTTATTTTTATCTCATTTTTATGGATTATTTTTAAATTAAATTATTTAAAAACTATTAATTTTGTCTTTAAAAATGGATTGCATATTTTTAATTGTAATTTATACTTTTTTTAAATATTACCCTTTTATTTTTAGTCATTATTAATAATAGTCATATTACATTTTATTACCACTATAAAGGTAAAATGAGTAAATTAAGGTTAAAAATAATTTGATAAGAACTAAAAAATAACCATAATAGTTAGATTAATTTTATTTCATCAGTATATTTCTTTCATATCATTCAAATGTCGAAAATGTGACATTTTTTACCATTTTCCATGATTTTGACATATATAATATTTTATGTAATGAAAATTTAAAAATTTCATTTTATTTATTTTATTATCTTTCAATTTTTTTGATAAGGATGGAAATAAGTGTTTTTCAGACATAAATGGATATTTTAAATATTTTTTTAATGTATTTTATTTTAAAATTTTAGTGATGCAATGATTACATTAACTTCTTAGACAATGCTATTAAAATATTTACTTAATTAATAGGGAAATAATATAAATTATATTTAATATATTTAATGGAATTTTGTTTTGAATGAATTATTGTGTTACCCAAATTTTTTATATAAATATATTATGTTATATAATTTTTTATATAAATATATTATGTTATATAATTTTTTAATGATTAAATTATAATTCATTTTCTTCCATGATGTTATTAATGTCAATGTATATGAAGAGTTATAACATTTACATTAATGAAATTAAATAACAAATAATATTTTAATAATTTATATAAAATTCAGGAAAATATTTTATTTTTACAAGATATTATCCATTTATGATCCAATTTTTATTTTATAGTATCATTCATTAACCCTAAAGTGTAAAAAACATAGTTATCACCGTAATCATCAAAAGGGTTAATAGTGGGTTAAAAAAACGAAAAATGGTGAAAGCATCACCTAAAATAGGAAAATATTAATTGGATGAGAATATTTTCACTCCTAATAATTTTTAGTTATAATTATATTTATATGGATATGTATGATTAGAAAATTAATTAAAATTAATTTCATTCTTTTAGAAATCTGAAGAATGCCCCTCCTCTAATTATAAAAGGGTACCACTCTCCCCTTCTGTACAAAATTCATGAACCATTTGGTTCATCTAGTCATTTAAAAAATCCATTAATACGATCTATACCCTCATTATATAGGTCTTTTTTGGTAAAATACCAACCATAGAAGTATTAAAAAGTATACCAAGAGTTATTTTCATAGGAAGTGATATCATTCTTAACCGAGTATTGTTGTATTATTTATTCTTCCACCTCATTGAATGGTTATTTAGCCATTATGAAATAATATAATTAGTATAATTCAGAAAATAATATTTTTTATGTTAATTTTATAATTTATATCTATCTATAACCTCTATAAAATGGGAATGTAATCCATCATTCATGTTTATGGATGACTATAGCCTCCCAAACTGATGTAATTTGTTTTCCATAACTGAATCTCATGGATGGTTTTAATTAAGGTTTTAATGTATATACATGTTATTCATGACATAATTATATTTCTAAAAAAAATGTGTCATCTACCCTCTTATTTTTATATTCATTGAAAAATTATGACGCAATTCATGCTTACATGTGAGGTACCACCGCCACGGAGAAATTTCGGTTTTTCCTCACCATGTCATATAGATGATATATAAATGTATTTTTAATATAATAAAATGGTATTTATTTTAAATTATATTTATATAATTATAATATAGTATATTCATTCATTCTATAATGATTATTGATAAATAGAAACATTACTCATGAGAATGTATAAACTCCCATCTCCATGATTGTAACCCAGTTCATTTTTTATAAAAAAGTTTAATAATTTATTTTAAAAAAAATAACTTGTTTAAAAATGATATTAAATTCATTTTTTTATTGTAGATATTATGGAATAAATGCCTCATTGAACATAGTCATCTCGCTGAAGTCATTTTGGATATATGAGACGAATATCATCAAAACATTTAATTTGAAATTAATTGATTATTTAAATGAATATAAAATGGTATTAAATAAAATTAAAATAAAAATTAACATCAAAATGGTTATTAAGTTTGTAAAAATTTCAATTATGTTGTTTATATAGGAAGATAAGGAACATAGTAAGAGGATTTATTCGTAAAATATTCTTTTAAAATTTTCCCTATAAGTATTTTTCTTCCTTGTCTAGGTTCTTTTAAATGATTAATGAAAATTATTATTTCTGAATCAATGTATGATAATTTTTTATTCGGACCCTATTTGATTGTCATTAAAAAGTTTTTTGTAAAATAATCTTTTTATGAGTTTATGCAAGGGATACTTTAATATAAAACCTCTTTTTAAATGTTTTAATGTTTTAAAAACAAAATATTTCACTTATATGTACTTATCCATAAAATTATATTATTAATTTATTTATATAGACATAAAATAATTATAATTAGCATTTTTATGAATGCTAATATTTTATTATAAAATTCTTAAAAAAGGATAATTTTTAATGAATTTTTTATAATTCATTAAAAAAATGAAATAGAAATGTTTTATTTTAATGTATATGGAATCAATGTATTTTTCATACATAACAAACATTATATGATATGTGAATTATCTTCAAATATTCCATGATTTTGTAAAAAAACGCCTTTATTTTGGGTATTTTATTTTTTCAAATGGGGTTTTAAAAGCAATGAGTATTTAAATATCCAAAACAGTTTTTCATATGTGTTCAAAATATTATTCATGGTTTTAATGATAAAATATAAAATCATAAAACTATTTTACTCTTAATATACCTAATAATAATTATAGTTCATAATGGGTGAGCCCTATACAAACTATTTGACCGGTGATCCCAATACAGCTCATGTGATGGGTGGGCCTAATATAATATGGACAATGTGTGTGCCCAAATAGAACTCTAATGCATCAGTTAATGATCCATATTTTTAAAGAATTATATTTAATTGTATTTTTTATACATATACAGTAATTACTGTTTGATATATATATATATATATATTTTAAAATTAGATAATTTAAGAATATATAATATCATTATAATCATATACAAATAAATGAGTGTATGTGATTAAAAGGATTTAATGTTATATAATTATCAACACTAGTGTTCTTATTCATGTTCAGGGTAAAGAACCCTATTTCTCTATTGTAGATGAGTATCATGTTCTATATATTGGTTGATGTATCTACTTCCACCATATTGTGGTTGTCATAAAATATATTCAAATGATTTTTTACATCATGCCACATATGTATCCTAGGGAAATGATAAAGGATCCTATTTTCATCTTTCATGATCTATTGTTGAAGATATTATTATACCGTTCAAAATCAAAGGCTATTCTTGATATCAAGTAGAGCCAAATTCCCAGAACAAGTCGAATATCCTTATAGTGATTGTGTGTCCAATTTTTTTATTGATTCTTATATCAATAAATAAAAAAATATATTATAAAATGGTATTCCACATATAAAATGAACAAAACTCACCAGCATGATAAGTTAGAAAATACATACAATGTAGAGTGAAGTAGTTTGATGTTTTACTATCGATAACCCATTTCATATCCTGGAATGATGTGTGAATTATTTTTTATGGATTATATTTTGTGAAAAGTTTTATTTTCTTAGAGACTGACATGTTTATGTCTCTATTTCTAATTTTTTGTTTCTATATTGGCCATTTTAATATATAAACATTCAATAAATCTTATTTAAGTATCCCTCTATGTCATAATTGTAGCATTTGAATACTGGTATCCATCCATTTATTCAAAATCCTCTACACTTTGTTTGACATATAATTCCTACCCATAAAAGAACTCTTATTTGTAACTCTCTATTATTCATGATTATATATTACATCTTGTTGTAACTTGTGTCTTTCCACCTGTCATTATTTTTGAACAAATGATTTTTTTACCATTTCTATGGTACGATTTCCTACTGGAGGTATGTTTTTGAGTTAGATGGAAAGTGTATCCTTACTACTTAGATGTGTGAATAATATTAAGTTCTATTGATATTCATCAATAATATTATTAAATATATCAACCAATTAATTCACCATGATTTGGAACTCACTAGTGCATGAAACTATAGATCTTCCACTATGTATTCTAAGATTAATCATTCACATTAACATGAGAATCCTGTTTCAATTGATCTTTTAAAAGTATGTAGTCTCTAACATTGTCCAAATTTATTATGTTATGGTATCCTGATCATTTTGGTGGTAGATGATATGATCAATCCACAAGATGATTTGATCAATCATCTTTTTATTTAACTGCTTTATATGATGCTTCCATAGTGGAATTGGGGTGGATTCAATTATATATAAGGTTGTCAAAGAGGTCCTTATAATTAAGAATATCTTGCATATGATAATAAAAAATGATGTTTTATAAGAAGCTAACATGATTATCCCTCTTATAGATGGACACTCCATTGAATTTTAATTATATAAAAACTAGAGAAAATTTTGGAATAAAATTCTGGGTATCGGTGCATCGAGAATGATAAAAAGGAAGAATATACAATTGGATCATCGAATGTAGTCACTGATCAATAAATATATAATCAAATCCATGTCAGCAGCTAAGATTGTCTAATGACTTGGAATTAATGTGGCACTGATGTGGAGTTCTTGAACAGCTACCAGAATTTCACATGAAATGTAATTGGTTTCTGTAACACTGTGGTATTCTCTTGTAAAAAGGTACTGTAACACCTTGAACAATGAAAAAACCTTGGCCGAGACTAAGGATAATATTTTAAATATGTTCTAAATGTAATTTTTTATATTTTAATCCACATAACTTAAAATATTATATTATGAATTAAAAACACGTACCTGAGAAACATGATTTTTTTACTGTAAAATCTCTACAACTCGATGTCATTTCACTATAATGTATCTATTACAAGTAATTATGATTTTTTGGTCAGAAATAGAGATTAATGGAGGGGATGATGAATTTATTTCTTCAATGATAAATATTTTCAAATAATTATCTCTCTATAGATCTCTCTCTGTAAAAATGGTTCTCTCAAATCTATCCCGGAAGCAATGAACTCTCTTAGCTTAGATATTTGAGAAAAAAGGATCTCTCTAGTGTGAATCATTGATCATGTAAGTCTCTCTATAAAAAAATTTTATAGATTTGGTGGATGATGAAAAGTTTTACACAACTCCCACCATTCCCCCCAACTGTTATGGGTATAAAATATGGGAACAAATTACATTATTGAAAACTCCTATGACTTTCAATGGAATAGATTCTCCACATGTAGAATATAAAAAAATTATGATAAAAGACTATTATAGGTATGTTTAGTGAACCACCTTGGAAAATTCTTCTGGTTACCTAAACCAATCCATCATCAGGATATGGATTTAATGTGAGAGCTTAGTTTATAGTGAGATGTCTACCAACGTGGAAAATAAGGAACACATCATAATATATATTTATAATTAAACTAATTCATAATAAAATATTTCATTTTAACTATTCATACTAGAATACACTCTTTCCATGTGTGTAAACCACTAAAAAACAATAATTGGTCCACAATATTTTAAATATAAAATTTTTATTATAAGTCATTAAAAATAAATATACATAAAAATTTAACCTAAGAAAAAAAATAAAATTATTTTTTTCATATTTTTATAATTTTATGTATTTTTATACATGTAAAAGAGTTACAGTTTAAAATATTTATATTTAATCTTTTTATAAATCATTTAAATTCAAACTATATAACAATATTGTTTATCTATTAAAATATTTTTAAATTATAGTTAAAATTAATATTATAAACGAATCATTTTAATTATATTATTATATATTATTATAATGTACCAAATATCATGAATTTCATTTATTTCAAAGAAAAATAATAGTTATATATTTTATTTAAAACATTTATTCGTTATATTTCCTTTGTAAAAATATATATTAATATATGTTATTTAAAAAATAATAAATTAATGGTATATATATACATGTACATGCATTCATGAACGTATATATACACTTACTCCAAATAGAATTTATTGTATACACTATATATTTGTAATATAATTTTATACTAAAAATGCTATGTATATTTATATGAAAAACTATAATATGTGTAGCAATTATATATCAAAAAACCGTATTAAAATATATACTGAAAATGTGAACAATATGATTTTGGTGGAAATGAGAACCAAATAATTTTGGTGAAAACATTTACTATATTTTCTTGAATAAAATTTACATTTAAATTTATGTATTAATATATTTCCCTTGTATACTCAATGAGTAAATTTAAATTCTAATTTTCATATAGAAATTTACATTAGAAATTTTTCGTAGAATTTTGGACTAAAAATGTTAAACTAAATTTACATTATGTGTTTATGTATTTAAATATTATCATATAAAATTTAAATATCTATTTATTTCAAAATTATCACATATTAAAATTTCTATAAAACATTCTTGAGTTAAATTTAAGTATAACTTTTTAGTGTAAATATTTATATATAACTATAAAATTTATATAAAAATTTAAAATTTATCTATATATAAATGAATACACTAATATTAATATAGATAGATATTATGATATTGAAATTTTAGTATGAATATAAAGTAATAATTATAAATTTTCACACCGAATATTCACTGAAAATATTCAATTAAATTGTGTGACATTCTAGTGTAAATTTTAAAAGGAAAATTATTTTTATATTTTTATTTTTATACATAAATATACATATATATATACTTATATAGGTATGTATATGTTTGAATTTAAAATCAATATTATATATTTTCCTAAAAAATATTTAGTATTGATTTTTGTAAGTAGAAATTTATAGTTTAAATGTAAAATTACTAATTCCAAATAACATTTTAATATATTTTTGTATTCATGTAAAAAAATGGTTACTATAAATTTTCACCTAAAATTTTTAATTCAATTTAATAATTTATATTATTATTATTATTTTTGTGTTTTTATTTTTTTATTTTTCATTGAAATTTCCAATCTTACATTGATTATCTTTGCAAATTATTAATTAAATTTTCCCAGTATGAGTTTCTAATGAAAATGTATATAGGAATATAAACATTCAAAAGTTTTATAGGAAATTTGAGTAGACATTTGGACAAAAAGATTCCAGTTGACATTTACACTGAAATTTTACACTGTAAATTCCAAATATTAATTTCAAATGAAAAAGTTAATCTCTAATTTATGTATTAAAATATTTTGAATAGAAAATATAAAAATTAATTTATTTTATAATTTTTGTAATCAAAGTTATATTATAATTATAATAAAAATTAATAAGAAATTTTCATTTGAATTATTTATTGAAATTTGAACAAATATTTTAATGAGTAATATAACACAAGAAGATTATTATGAATTTTTTAAAACAAATTCCAAATAAAAATTATCATTTTTTATTTATATATTAGTAAATTTGTAATTTTCTTTGAATTTTTTGAAATTTATACTCTAAATTTATTATATAAATTTTCATTTAATGATATATTATAAATCTTTATTATAAATATATATTGTAAAATGACATTGTTTATTTGTTTTTTAATATATTTATTCTAAAAGTATTTGTTTTAGAATTTTGGTAATTGAATTTATATTTTAAATTTTTAGTATAAAATTTCATTGAAAATATTATGTATTTATTTCCACTCCAAAATCTAAATTTCAAATAAAAATAAGGAATTTGTGTTTTTTTGAAAAATAAATAAGGGGTTCTTATTAATTGTTTGGTGATGCGTTATTATAAAGATAACCCAACCAAGAAAGAAAATTCACCATCCAAACATGTGATTTACTATTGTGACAGCCATAATCTGTTCAATGTGTTGACTTATTCCCCTCTCTTTTGAGGAAAGATAACATTCATATAGGGAAAATGAGGGAACATTGGTGGATTTTTCAACCCATTAAGACAAAATATTGAAATACCTTCTATGGAACAAGGATTGTGTTAAAAATGGTGAGGAACCATAATTCCAAAATTATAGATTTATATCCTCTCTCGATTGTAAACCACAAACCCTCAAAAATATCTCGGCCATTGGTAACAAATGCATCCCAAATAAAAATATTTTGAATTATTGTTTTTTATATGCGTATACTAATACTAATATGTATATGAATATATTTATTTTACATTTTAGATTTATTTTTTACTAATAAATATAATTATTCAAAGTAAATTTTCAATGAAAATTTATATTTGAACTGTGGGAATTTACATTGGAAATAAAATTTCATATATAAATTCACATTGATTGATTTAAATTTTCCCAAAAAACATTCTATGCAATTTTCATTTTAAAATTTTAGTGAAAAAGAAATCACTTTTATGTGTTCATATATTTTCATTAAAAGCATAAACATTACTTTATTTTAAAACTTTTGTAACACACTTTTTAGTGTAACCATTATAAAAATTTAGTTAAAATTTATGTGAAAATTTGATGTAAATCTTTCTAGTACAAAATTTCACAAAAAAAATTATATTGAAAATTTACAATGAAAAAATCAGTTTTTATTTTTTAAGATATTTTTTTAATTTTTTTATATGGAAAATTGAATTGAAAACAAGAAATGGAAATTATAACTAAATATTATCTATAAATACATGTTCATAAGACTCCAACTCATCATTTGTTCTTATGAAACTTCTAATTAACACAACCATTAGATGATAATTTTACTCACAATCATACCATACTATGATTTAACATATTCTTATGGTTAAATTTATTCAATGATTAAACTACTATTAACAAATTTATTTATTATCATTATGTTGATAAATTCAATTTAGTTTTTTGTAATTTAATCATTTTCCATATTTGAGTGCACTGTAATTTGTTCTAAATTAAAATAATATTATGGTATAATGCTCATGTAGTGACAAAAACAATATGAATATACGATACCTGGTTAATGATTTCATTCTCATATTAACATAGTGTAACTCCATGATTATGAAACACAATATATTCAATAATGTGATGTCTTTTGTATGTTATTTAGTTAAATACTAATAGTCATAATTATTATGATTGTCAAACAAAAACCTCTCTTAATAATAGTCTCGGTCTTTTGCATATGGGAATATTGTCAACTATCACTGTTTCATATACCAAAAATTCTTCTTCTGGTTTTCCATTGTTCTTATGATACTACCTAAACACAGAAAACTATTCTCAAGGCACTAAATAGTATTATCATCTAGATTCATTGAAACTAAATTCTAAAATGATATCCATACAATACATGTGAATACATAATTCACTATACTAAAAATACTCTATATAATACCCTAACCATGGATATAACCCAATTGGAGACCACCCAACAATAATTCTTAAAATATTATTCCTAAAACTAACATACTCTTTTATTTTGTGACATCATCACCTCATTATTTTTCATTTATTATTAGTTATCAACCACATTTAATTATATAACTCAATTGAGGATAATATCATAACAAAAAAATTCCCTTAATTACCAGTTATACCCCTATACACTTTATAATACATGACTCAAAAAAATAAGAGAATGTTGATTCCCACCCACTGAAAACCACATGATCACCCACATTCTAGAAAGACCGATGATAGGTCTTTTGGGTGAAAAAATTGATCGCCTCCCCAGCGGTGCCCTCTTTCCATGAAAATGGCTTGGTCTATTATTTCAAATCAATATTGAGCCTACCTAATGCCACCCTCTTTCGACATGGAAATATGGATATTCCCATACATTATATATGAGTTTTACCATGTATCAATTATACATTCCACTATGACCACCCTCAGAGATGTAAGGCTTTTCCATGACTCAGATACAGAAATCCTCATTAATGTCAACCTAATATAAGAGCCCCACATGGAAGGAAACGAAATGTAAATTGTCTATAAACACTCATTGTACAATATGTGGCTCTGATATAACAACCCCTGTGTAATCTTACTTAATTGATGAGACCCTCACACAAGGAAATCGTGAAACAAATACACTATGACTGATCATTAAAAACCATGCAGTTCTGAGATAGTAACCCTTATGTTTTATTAATAAACCAAAAATACCCTCACATGTGAAAATTGAGTGACAATACCTTATGATATTCCACTAAAAATGCATGATTGTAAAATCGGGAACGTGGTTTCCAAATCCACTATTCTCATTCAAAATTGTAGAGGAGGAAAATTAAGAATGGTTGACGAGCTATAAGAATATTTCGAGAATCCCATATGAAATCCTATAACCCTCAAAACTCTTGTTTTGAATCCCCCCCACTCACCTTATGCAATGGAATGGTTTGATCATCCATCTTTCTGGTGAATTTGGCTGAGATCGATCCTATGTCCCCCTAGAGAATTCACTATGTCATACCCCATAGATCACCTACAGTGTGACATAGACCTCATGGCTTACCTACTCTACAATATTATTTTCACCATGTATATACCATGTGTTTTGGATTTCAAAATGAATTTACCATGTGGTATGGACTTCACTAAGAATATATCACATGGTATGGTCCTTACTAAGTATATAAATCATGGTATGGACCTCTCCTTGTGGAATTTCCCTTACAATGTGAGCATATCCATTAATGTTATTTGAAACATAGCCCAAATATGAGGGAAATAGAACTTTTGATCATTTCTGTAGAGGTAAATTTTAATTTATAATCACTTTCAACCAAATACATGACAATTTTCAGTGATTCTTATTAAAAAAGAACCCAAAGACCAAAATAAGTTATATAAATTCACCTTACAGAGAAATAGTAATATAAATTCCATGTTACTAGAAGCAAAATTCTTCTAAATGAAATAAGATAAGACTCCTGAATATAATCATCTCACAAATTTGTCTCCATTAAGTGATGATAAATTAAATAAATATGGGGAAAATATAAAAAATATAAGAAGACATCAAACACATGTAATTGAATTATTCTTTATAGAAATTTTGAATGCTTCATGAGAAAAATATTATTAAAAACTAAAAACATTTATTTAATCAATGTAGGTAACATAAGACTAACTAGAAGGTACCACTTAATGGTGAATGATATAACTTGTAGAAATATTTTATTGACAATGGAAGGTTACTTTTGATAATTCAGTCCCATATCAAATTAGAAGTCACACTCACATGACATTTCAACAACAAACATTAATATCATATCACAATGATGATGTTAACTCAAAGGAAAGGTAATTACAAATAGACTAACAAAAATATCGTTAAAGTGAATCATACTACATTCTATGCCACTCATCTATTTAATGTATGTCCATTTAATATCTATAATGGTATGTAGTAACTATCCTTTTTGATGCTACACCTAAAAAACAAAACACACCATCTTAGATTTAATATCATATAAATGAAATAAACAATATAATTAATAATATATTTATTAAATACATATTCATATATCACTAATACAATCAATGTAATTATGATCGCCATGCTTCTAGAATATATTATAAAATCTAAAAATATGGGGAGAAAAAAATCTTAACCTACATCATATCAAATTCAATGATCTTTTAATTCTCCACCCTATGAGAATTTATTAATTCCTTATATCAATTTGAAGTGGTTAAATATATTCTTTGGATGAAAAACAAATAATGAAACAAAATACAATGTAACTAAAAATGTTTTCCCAATAAGAAAATAAATTAATAAACTTGATTACTATATTTTATATGGACAAACATAACCCAATAATGTATCTCATGAAATGGATATATATAAATTGATTCTAAATTGACATTATAGATCAAACCTAGGGATATGAAAAAACATAAACCACCATTATAGTTAATCATGATAGTTCCTTTAACAAAATTATAAAGAAAAATCATTCCTTCTCTTCAATATAACAGGAATGATAGAAATAAAAATATTTGTATGAATATATATTTGATACAAACAATAAGGCTCTGTTTTAACACATATAAATAATAAAAGGATGATAAATTTTATTTTCATAAATAAGATGTTCAGATGGAAAAATGTATTTGTATGGGTGATTTTTTCTTTGGAAGATTCAGGTAGATAATGAATATATAATGAACACACATATATTTATTTTTCAATATTAAAATACTAAAATAAAATTGTGTAAAAAACCTGAATACTTTCATGAAAAATGAGAATTTTATAAACAGATTGAAAATTAGAGAGAAAGAAAAATCAAAAAATAATTAACTCATATATCCAATCACTAGTTTATGAATTTCATGTCATTTGAATGAATTGATATTGTGGAATCAGTAAATAAAATAATTCATAGGTTTTCTATGACTACAATGTATATAAAATAATATATTTATCGATGTGCTACAATGTAAACTTCAAGGTATATAACCATTAAATGCTCTCACTATAAAATAATTATAACATAATCCCAAAGCATGAATGAGAAAAAATAATTAAATGGGTATTTAATGGTTTAAATATAGGGAACAATTCATGACTTTGATTCCATTCAAATGATGATGTGGTCTGAAAAAAATACCATTATCAATTCATACCTTATTGGTGTACACTCCATTCATGTAAAATAAGGAGCAACAGAAGAAGCATGAAATGTTTTAATCATATTCCCCCATAGTTATCATCCAATATCCATGTCAAGAAAGATGATATCATTCCAAAGAAAAAAACACATGACTGAAATATATTATATTGATTATAAACTAAAATAATTAGAAAATTAATTATCTATCCCCAAAAAACCCAACTCATCAAATATTGTATGTATATTAATATGAATAAGATCTTCAATATTGTTCTATTTCTCAAAATTTCCAATGTTGTTGAAAAAAATTAAAAATACAGCCCACTAAAAAAATCATTTTTATAGTATTATCATTGCAACCCCAATTAATTATTTTACTTTTATCCTCCAATTTTTGTATCCCAATATTTATGTTTGAATTTAATTAAAAAAACCATGTCGCAACAGAAAAAAATATTTATAAACAATTGAATCCATGATCTATATATATAAAATGAGTTGTGTTTAGTTATAAAACAAATGTTTTCTGCATTATAATTCCTAAAATACAGTAATTTTTTTTATAATTATGTGAATTAAAAAAATTTCAAAACAATATGAATATTAGAGAAATCATAAAAATTTAAGCATTTCTAATTACTATTGAGTTAATGATGCATGTGAAAACTGAACGTTGTGATTTATTGATAAAAACATTTTCTATATTTATTTTTATAGATTTAATGTTTTCATTTATAAATTATGTAAAAAATAAAAAATAAATTAAAAATATCATTTAAAATTATCAAATTCGATAAGAAATATAAATAAATACTTAGTTACCAAAAACATTTATTAAGTATAACTATATTTGGGTATATTATTTAATTGGGTTGTAGTTATTTAAGAATGATATTATGGATATTAATTGATTTATTTACCAAATTCATGAAAAATAATTATCTAGATAAATTTAAATAAAAAATATTTTGTCAAAAATATAAAAAATAAAAAACAAAACCCTTATAGACTAAATAAAGTATGTGAACATGGAAAAATAAAAGAGGCCACTTTGAATTATTATAATATATATGTATAATTATAATAAATTTGATTTATAGGACATATGAAGAGGTTTCTAGGGTGGTAATATCATTGGGGAATAAGCAAGAGGTAAGCGGTTCAAATCTAACCCAACACATAATTTTTATATATGGCTTGTACATGTGCATGAACATGGACAAGTTCATAGAGATGGGTATGAGCATGATAAAAATTAATAATTAATTAATTAAATTACGATAATAAATAAATTACAAAAGTAAATTAATTAATTAATTAATAGAAAATTACCAAAATTATAAAATAAACAAATATATATATAAATTATGAAAATAAAAAAATTAATAAAAAAATATGAAAAATAAAAAAATAAAATAAAATAAAATAAAAAATAAATAAAATTAATTAAAAATCAAAATGATTTGGAAACAGTTTAAATAGCTTTTAAATCGTTCTTTGAAGGTTTTAAAAAACCAGAGCTAATTATTTCCAAAAACATGATTTACCAGGGCTTTTCCCAAACCCTCTATATAATGATTTAGCGGTGGTATAACCCGCTACTAAAAATAAATTTATGTGTATTGATATTTAATAGGGGAATGAATTACAAAATGAAATAAATTATATAAATGAAAAAGAAAAATGAACAGTTTTGAGGGTAAGAAATATTTGTTTTCATACATCAAAAAAAGGTAAAACATAGACTTTATTTTTTCCTCCTATAATCCAAAACATGTTCTAAACCTACTAAGGAAATGGGATTTCAGACCATAAGAATTATCTGTTGATTAGATGGTATACAAGGAAACTGAGGTTGATATATTTGGGATAAGGGGAATGTGATGATGTAGAATACTGTTTTTTTAGGTGACCATGGGGGATTTTTTTCATCTAGAATGTAGAGATATTTTGATGAGTTTTCACTATCTGTTCAATCACAAGTTATTTTTTTAATATAGCCTCTTTATTTTTAAAATTATATTGATATGAAAATACCTATTTATGAATAAAATTAAGTAAAGTAATATAGCCATTAGACAATCCAATAAAAATTAGAATGATGAATGGTGTTCAAATTTTTTTAACTTAGTAGTTAAATAAATCAAATGTGAATATATTAATATTAATATAACTTGATTACTATTAAATAAAAATAAAACAACAATAAATTCAAATAATAGAAACACACGGTTCAGAAACAACATATAATATGATGCTAGTAATACATACACATTTTTCATAAATAAATAATAATCATTCTAGAAATTTGTTCACATGGTCCCAAAATAACTAATAAAGTTTTTGGTAATTTAAAAAAAATGCATTTAGAAGAAAACATATACTTTAAAACTGGTGATAAAAAACACTGAAATATATGAGAAGAAAAATAGAAAAAAATTATAAAATAATGGAGAATAAAATATTATTTAATGAAAAAATAGAACAAACCACCACTAATGGAATTGTAAAAATTCTATTATCTCATTTTTTGATATGCGAATTTAATTTCCACTTAATCAAATTCAAATTAATAATAACTACAATCATTATTCATAATTATCAATCACGTATAAATCATGGAAGGAAATCCAAAAAAGGGTATATGAACCCACAACTCAATAACTAAAATAATAAATGTCTACAAAAAATTTATTGTTATCTATAATTATGTTCTGAAATGAATAATAACATGTGGTAACATCTTTGGTATGTCTTCAATATATAGTTTGGAAACTCATTTAGTCATAGTTAAGACAAAAAAAGGAAAAACTAGATTTATAAAATATTTACAAAATTTTACTATGTATAAAAGTCATATTTTAATCGTACCTATTTGAAACAGTGGCCAGTATTCTTATGGAAACCACAACTACAGAAATATTTATAACAATTAAAATGTAAAATTGAATCAATAAAAAATAAAAATTATCTGGTGGAATCATTGAGTGAAAAAACTATACATTTTATTGCAACTACTTCCCATTTAGAAGTAGTACAAGGGAATCCAAAACTAAAAGTAAATCGATTGGATGATCAATTGGGTGAATTTAATGAATATGAAACTAACTTGTTCCTATACATATTGATTCATTATAGTTGATGAAGGAACATCAATGAATAAACTATGAAAAATAAATGCTCAATAAAGAGATATATGTATGAAACATTATGACAAAAAAGGTTTAGATAAAAGTAATAGTAATTTCCAAATCACAGTAAAACTGTGAGCTCACTAAGTGAACCATAAGTATTGTGAACAATAAATTTCCTATGGTCAAATTTTATGGACTTGATGATGCTGATCAACAGACAATCCAGAACCACATTGATAAAAATTGATTGGATCTTCAATAATAAAGCACTAGTATTTTGGATGTGAAAAAAATATAATGAGGGTTGGATAATTGATATAGAGAAACAATCCTTGGATTTATCCAGTGTTCAGTGGGGGGATGATGCATGATTTGGGTTTTAGGTAGGGAACATATAAATTGAGGAATAAATTTTATGGGATGCACGTTCATGTGAGGAGAAGGAATTCTAGGAGAGATAGTACGCATGGGGTGATGGACGAATAGGAGGAGGTATAGGTAGACGTTGAGGTGGGTATGAGAGTCATGTAGAGAGAGGGAGCTAAATAAGGAAGTAGATGTAAAGGAGGATCTAGATGTATTTATTGATTCATAGAGGGAGAGGGATATAGAGTCGGTGATATAGGTTGAGGCCATGGAGGAGGTGGAGAGTGGTGTAATAGAGAGTGAGGATGGGTGGTGGTGGCTTGGGGTTGTGGATGGTGGCAAGGGTCGTGAGGATTTCCAGGTGAAGGGGGTAATGCGAGAGGTTGATTATTAATTTTTTCAAAGATAGAAACTACCCTAGGTGGTTTCCCATTTCACAGGGTGAAAATTCCACTTTTTCTAATTGTGAGACATCTTTTGAGAATAGTTGAGGGCAGCTGAAGATTATGATCATTAGGTTGTGTCCAGATAGTGAGAACCTAGTTCATAGTGAGGTGTCCAACGACTTTTAAAATAATGCACATGTCACTAGATTTTTATAATTAAACCAAATTATAAAATACGAATTATTTCATTTTAAAGAGCCACATTAGATTACTCTCCTACCTAGCTTGTGAATCCCTTCAAAAAACAAATTGAACCACAAATATTTTAATAGATTACATTTATTATAAATAATTAAAAATAAATTTCTACTAAAATATAAAATAACATTTATATATATATATAATATAAATAAAATAAAATACAATAATATCCCATGTTATAATGTTTTATATTTTCATGTATTTTTAAACATATAAAATAATTATGTTTTGAAATATTTATGTTTAATTTGTTTATAATATTTTAAATTAAAACAATACAACATAATTTTGTCTATTGTATTTATTTTAATTATAGTAAAAATTCTTATTATAAAATCATTTTTATACATCCATAATTATATTTTTTATTTCATAAAAATCTAGTTTGTCAATTTTTTATTTCAATGAAAATTATTTATATATATAGTTATATATTGAATTTAAAAATTTATTTTTTAATATTTTCATTAAAAATATAAATATTAACATAATTTATTTACTTAATGAAACATAATTATAGAGTTTATATGTATATATATGTTCATGGATTAATTCAAGTATGACTACAGTTATTTCAAAATGAAATGACTTTATACACAACAAATTGGAACTATAAATCTACTCTATTAATGATGTAAATTTGTATACATAAATATATGATAAGATTAAAATATTTTTTTTAAATCAATATTTTTATATTTTAATGTAAATTTGAACAATAATATTTTTATGGGAATTTGCACTGAAAATTTCTATAATGAATTTTCATCGTGTTTTTTAGGAGAACATTTACATTTATTTTAATGTTTTAATATTTTTCATTATATAATATAGCAGGAAATTTAGTTATTTATATGTATTCAAAAAATAAATAAATTAATATTTATTTCAAAATTTCATAATTTCAATTTTATTTTGAAATTTTATTATGTTAAATATATGTGTAAATTTTGAGTGTAAATTTTCATCAATAACTAAACAATATCTATAAATATTTAAAATTAATGTACACGTGAATGAATATTCTTATTTTAATATATAGGTTGATAATTATTATGAAATTTGAGTATGAATATCTACTAATAACTATAAATTTTCATTTGTAATTTTAATTAAAAAATTTCAATGAAATTTTGTGACATTCGAGTGTATAATTTCACTTTATTGTTTTTGTATATTTATATTTTTATATATGTATATATGTATTTATATGCATATATGAGGGCATTCAAATTTTTAATCTAAATTTTAATAGATATATTTCAGTATAGATTAATAACATTGGAAATTTATATTGTAAAAATAAAATGAAAAAACACCAAAGAAAATTTAACATATTCTTTTATGTATGTTCTAAATATTTCCACTGTAAAATTGAACTTAATATTTTTAATTCATTATAATAATATATATTTTCAATTGTATGTGTGTATTATTTTATAGTCATCATTGAAAGATTTCGTCTTACATTTAATTTTTTTGGATTTTTTTTCAAATGTTTATTATTCTTTTTAAATGAATATTTATATAAGAAAATAAAAATTTAAATTTTCTACTCTAAATTTCAATATAAATATGAACTAAATGTTTTTAGTTGACAATTGCACTAAATGTTTATATAGTAAATTCTCAATTAAAATTTCTATTGAAAATATTCATTTCTTATTTCTGTATTAATGTATTTTGAATAGAATAATTAAACATTTATTTATTTTAGTATTTTTTTAATGGAATTCTTATTATAATGATGACAAAAAATAATTGGAAATTTGGATTAGAAATTTTTTTTAAAAAATTTAACTAAAAGATTCATGTGGAAATGTACAGTAATGTTTTTTAACGAAAATTATTAATGTATATTATCCATGAAAATAAACATTTTTATTTATATATCAATATTTTTTATGTTAATCAAATTTACATTCTAAATTAACTATATAAAATTTCATTTGATATTACAATGGAAATGTTCATTATAAATTTATATTTCCAAATGACATTGTTTATTTATTCATTAATATATTTGTGGTAAAATCGAAAAAAATTATATTATTTTAAAATTATTATAATAAATTTTATGTTTTAAATTTGTAGGAATGAATTTTATTGAAAATATTTAGTATTTATTTCCACTCAAAATTGTAAAATTCTGTTAAAACTATGAATTTAGTTTTTTTCCAAAACAAAAAGGGGTTTTAATGAAAATTTTGATGATCGGTGATTACAAGATAAGTCAGTAAAGAATGAAAATCCAACAACCAATCATGTTATGTTATAGTCTTTCCCAAGTTCAATAGTAAATGAGATTTATTATTCCAATCCCATGTTATGAAATATAACTTGTATGTAGAGAAATGGTGGGAAAAAGAATACATCGTCAGAAACAGCAAGCCAAAAGATTGCTAGAACTTTTCCGGTGCATAGATTATGATAAAAATAGGGAGTCCACCCAATTCCAAAATAAAATATTACCATATTTTCTCGATGGAGAACGACAAAACCTTATAGAGGGATTTCTCATCAGCAATCGATGCATCTCGGTAGAAAAAAAATACAAAATTTACGATTTCTTGTATGCATATACCTATAATATATATATATACGTATTTTATTTTTTATAATTATTTTCTAATTATAAAAAAAATTCTTCATATAAAATTTTCATTTAAAATTGTCATTACAAAATAATATTGGAATTTTGGGTATTTCTATTAGAAATTAAATCTCGTTTATATAACTACACTAATTATTAGAAATTTCCCAATAAAATTAGTCCATGAAATTCTTTATATGAAATTTAAAAATCAATATTTCAGTGAACAAATACATTATTTATTTATGTGTTGATATATTTTCCCTAAAATCATAAACATGACATTTTATTAATAAAATTTATAATTAAATTTTTATTTTATTCATTATAACAATTAAGATAAAATTTATGTAGAAATATTATTTAAATATTTCTTCTAAAAATTTTCAAAAAAAATCATTCAAAAATGTAAAATGAAAAATAATTTTTTTATTTAATAACATATTTTTATAAAAATTTAATTTTTAAATTTTAAATAAAAAATCCCCTTTGATGTTTTCACTAAAATTTTCATGTAAATTATTACAATTAATCTAATGTGTAGTATATTTCAATATATGTATAAATAATTTCATCCAATGTTTTTAATGTATGTATAGAGTAAAAAATTCTATTATGAATTTTTGACATTAATTTGTAATGAAAATTTCAATGAAAATTTATATGTTGAAATTTTGATTACAGTTAATTTTCAATGCAAATCTCTAATATAATTGTTTGATGAATTTTAGATAATTGTACGGTTTGGTGTTTGTTTATACATATATATAATAGTAAAGAAACTTATACCTATATTATATATATAATAATTTATCATGAATAAATGACACCAAAAATATATTTATTTCACTAAAATAAACAATATAGTATAAATAATAATTTTAAAATATTTATATGCAAGAATTTTTATATTATTATGAAATATAATCTTCAAAATATCATAAAATAAATATAATAATAACAAAAAATGAAAATTATTTATTTTAAAAAATATCAAGGGGTTTTTTTTTTCAAAATAGGATTAATAAAATTAATGTATGGTGTTTTTTCAAGATAGTAATTGATTGACTTATCCTGAAGATTAATTTTTGTTGACATTATTTTATTTTAATGTGAGGTAATATTTTCAATGAAACATATTTACATTCCATCATATGTATATATATTTATTATCTTATATATACTGAGTTTTATATTTATGATAAGTGAGAAAAATAATTTTCAACAAATATCAATAATAGAAAATCAAGTTTATTTTATTTCAAAAAAAAATATTTAAAAAGACATTTTTAAATAAAAAATTAGTTTGGATAAACTTCTTGAGAAAACATCTCAAACTATTATCTTAGATTTAAAATCTTTTTCATCGGGTCCCCATACCTTTTTTCCAGGATGGTTTCCAACTGATACAGGCTTTTGCAACATCATCGATATTAAACAAATTTTTTAGGTGAGGTGGAATGCCCTCACTCCAGGAATCATCCATCCCTTCAACCATTCCTTCAATGGCATAGAAGTGAAGGTGGTGGATGGGTGGTGGAAAAAGGACTCTTTAACTCTAGTATGAAATAATAGAATAAAGGTGTGATTCTGGAAATTGAACTTAATGAATATAATTAAATAGAAAAAATAAAAAACAATGTGGGAATTTTATGGAATCAAATTGTGGAATTTATGGTGAATATTAATATATGGGATATCATGGAATCTAAATATAGAATTATAATTTTCCAAAAAAAGATTTTGAATGTTTTAAAATTTTAATAAAATAATGAAAATATTTAAGAACAATGAATCATAACAGTTCTGATAACCACCTAAAAAATTAAAAAAAACCAATGTAATTTTTAAGATAATATTTCAACCTTATTAATATTTTTTCCCCATAATGCATTTTAGGGACTTTTCTAATATTAATGGATTCATTACAAAGAGATGAATGTTTTATTGAATATAAAACTATTTTATTTCATAATGGAATTGAAATTATAAAATTAAAAACAATACATAATTTATTCCTAGAAATAAATTATCCTAAAATTTACAACGATTTTATCGTTGTTTTTTAATTCATTTCTTTATTTTGTGAAAACTAATTACTTAAATGATATATAGTTCTTCAATATTAATTAAAATGGGTGTTGCCTTTTTAAAAAAAGATATGATTATATAATTATTTTTTTCTGAAGTCAAACACAAAAATTAATCTTATTTTTTTTAAAATGTAATATGCATCATATAATTTTTATTCAAGATTGAAACTATGTTTAAATTTTGGAATTTTTCCTATATTAAATATTTCACTACCAGTTTCTAAAATTAAGGCTTTTGGAACTTTTTTATTAAATATTTTCATTGTGTTGTTTTCTATAATTTATTACAGTTTTTAAGGATTTCATATATTTTTTTGAAATCATTGAATATTTTCCATTTACTAGTGAATTGTAAACATTAAAATTAAAATTGACTATTGGAATAATGATTTATAAAAATATATTTTAATTCAATGAAAAACATTGAAATTTCAAATTGTAACCATTAAAGGGGGAATGTTGGATTTATTTCCATTCATAAAATATCACCTTTTCAATATTCAAAATTTCATATAAAAAATTAAATCCATCAAATTTAAAAAAACTATCAATTTAATATTGATTCTCAAGGAAATAAATAAATTTCAAGAAATTGTCTATAAATAAAACTTCTTTTAATCACATAACATTATAAAAGTTCACGTAAAATCATAAAAAAACAATACTTTTTAAGGAATTTTGTATATAGGTTATAAGAACATTTCATTGTGTGGATGTTAATGTATGCTAATGTGTGTTTTTAAGTGTATATGTTGTGTATGTGTATGTACATGTGTATGTGTATGTGTATGTGTATGTATAGGTGTGTGTGTATGTGTATGTATATGTGTATGTGTATGTGTACGTGTACATGTATGTGTATGTGTATTTGTATGTGTATGTGTATGTGTATGTGTATGTGTATGTGTATGTGTATGTGTTTTTGTATGGGTATGGGTAAGTTAATGGGTATGTGTATTTGTATGTGTATGTGTATGTGTATGTGTATGTGTATGTGTATGTGTATGTGTATGTGTATGTTTATGTGTATGCATATGTGTATGTGTATGTGTAAGTGTATGTGTATGTGTATGTGTATGTGTATGTGTATGTGTATGTGTATGCGTATGCGTATGTGTATGTGTATGTGTATGTGTATGTGTATGTGTAAGTGTATCTTTATCTGTATGTGTATGTGTATTTGTATTTGTATGTGAATGTGCATGTGTATGCGTATGTGTATGTGTATCTGAATCTGGATGTGTATGTGTGGGTGTATGTGTATGTGTATGTGTATGTGTAAGTGTATGTGTATGTGTATGTGTATGTGTATGATTATGTGTATGTGTATGTGTATGTGTATGTGTATGTGTATGTGTATGTGTATGTGTATGTGTATGTGTATGTGTATGTGCATCTGTTTGTGTATGTGTATGTGTATGTGTATGTGTATGTGTATGTGTATGTGTATGTGTTTGAGAATGTTTATGTGTATGTGCATGTGTATCTGGATGTGTATGTTTTGGTGTATGTGTATATGTATGTGTATGTGTATCTATATGCGTATGTGTATGTACATGTGTATGTGTTTGTGTATGTATATGTGTATGTGTATGTGTATGTGTATGTGTATGTGTATGTGTATGTGTATGTGTATGTGTATGCGTATGTGTATGTTTTTGTGTATGTGTACATGTATGTGTATGTGTATGAGTATGTTTATGTGTTTGTGGATGTGTATGTCTATGTCTATGTCTATGTCTATGTGTGTGTGTATGTGTGTGTGTGTGTGTGTATGTGTATGTGTATGTGTATGTGTATGTGCTTGTGAATGTGTATGTGTATGGGTATGTGTATCTGTATCTGTATGTGTTTGAGTATGTGTATGAGTTTTTGTTTGTGATTGTGCATGTGTATGTGTATCTGTAACAGTATGTGTATGTGTAGGCATATGTGTTTGTATATGTGTATGTTTATGTGTATGGGAATAAGTATGTGTGCAAGAACGTGTATGTTTATGTTTATGTGTATATGTATATGTATTTTTATCATGACTCCTCGTAGTATTGGGTAACCCCATCATGAAGTTCATCGTCATATCATACCACTTCCACATCATCACTGAATTTGACTACACAAACACCTCGTACGTTGATTCCCAATATTTACCCATTGACTCGAAAGGCATCACAATAAAAAACTGACAATATCTCTTATAAGGCCCAGCCTTAAACCTTACTTAATCTTGAGTTATTACAAGATTACACATTGAGGATCTTTTCGGGTTTAGATTTTTAGAGAATTAGATCATAAAACCTTCATTACATTCCACATATAAACAAAGTGGTTACATAACGATAGTATTCTTCTTTCCCATCAATGGAAACATATTTAAAATAAAACATGGATTCTTTCTTGACACTTCCTTGACACTATCATCATATCATGTACCTTTTCCTTGACCTGTGAAAAACATTTCAAAAAACATGGGATGAGAAAAAAAGCTCAGTAAGGGATATAAAAATATGGAAAGGATACATGGGTACATATATACAAAAGAATGAAATCATACTTTACCCCTAAAACATAAGCACTTTAACATACCTCATCCAATCATGAATAAATCATAGAAATCATAAGACATAAAGGTAACTTGAGGCATTCCTAACATTCTTATGTAGGGAGTAACCCTCTTGGTTACATTTGGAATACCCATCACAGTATATTCCCTAAATCTCTTCAGAGAAACCTTAACGTTTCACTCCTTCACGTTACCCAATGCATTGGAGAGCTATATCAGGCTCACCCACCCTTAGTTTATCACGAAACCACCCGTCTTCATAATAATGCCCAAGAACCTCAACATAATCGTATCACATAAAACATGCATAAAGGGAACATAACATTTCCACCTTTCAATCACAAGATATAAATACAGAACATTAATATAAAAACATTATGAAAACCATTTTCAATACCAAAATAAAAGAAAAGTAAAACATGGTATTTATTTTTCTTTAAAAAAAGGTAGGGCTTATAGAGGAAGCCGAAACTCAAATAATGGTCACGGCGGCGGAGAAGTTGTTGTCGCCGCATACGTATGACAAAAACATTCTCTTTTGTCATTTAGTAATCGCTTCTTATAAAAAATATTCCTTTTGAATAAATATAAAAGTCTAAGGGGTTTATACACCGTATAAAAGAAGGTTGTGTATAAAACAAAATATGCCTCAATGAAAGGAGATTGAGACAAAGTCCCATACCTCGAGTCCGACTTGACTCGATCATTCTTTAATGTCCTAAATAATAAACATGAGTTAATTTCTTCTTGCTTAAGAACCTTTTTCAAGTTCATTATTCCTTTTATATCACTTATTTCCATGTCATGAACACTATGTAATTATTTAAGTTAATAATGGTCGTTTTAACGATCATTGGTACTTGAGTCAAAAATAAACCCTTTATAATTACAAGTTGTTCATTTATCCATTATATCCATAATTATAATCATGATTTATATATCATATATATCCAGTATATATATGCATTTATAATATTACATAATCATTTAGAGGTAAGAAATGAAATGCACCGTTCATGGAGACGGTAAGCCGTACGTACGCATGAATGCTACCTTCATTTCTATTTTTTATTTTATAGAATGGAATCATAATGATATAAAGGTATATTATAATTCTAGTATAATTTCATATATAATATCATAGTTTCATCCTTTATATGTCCCACATATGGTATTTAATGAATCAAATCACTTTGAGGGGGTGGTAGTCCGCTCTTCCTTAAATTAAGATATCGCGTTTACCCATAATGGAAACCATAAAGGTATTCCCAAAATAAAAAATACATAATCTTATGGAAAACATAAACATATTATATATCATATATAAATATAGTGATGTCTTAATGTCCACCTTTGAAGGTGTTAAAAGAATGTTGAACAATCATCGTTTCAGGAGGCATAAATTCACCATCAACGGAAACAGTATGTCCATTAACCATTAGATGTAGTTTTGTGTAAGTGTAGCTCGAATACTTTTTATAACAACATCCTAGTATATTTAATATACTGTAGTTGTAACAAAATTAATGAATAAAAAGAGTTTAGGGGGTTGGAGAAGAAAAATAAAACAAAAGGACTCAAGTGAAGACATTACCTTAAAATCGTGTAACTCCCTTTGGTTTGAGCTCAAAGGCTTCCTTGGGAAGACTTCTGACCAAAATGAGGCTTCAAGGAGTAAGAGAGAGATGTGGAGAGACAAAATGGGAAGGTTTTGGCCAAGCCAAAGGCTTTGGGAGTGTGGGTAAAGATGTAGAGGTGGGGGCCTTCTATAAGAGGAGAGGAAGGGCACTCTTGGAATGTAAAGAAATGTTACTTTATTTAAAAATGATTTTCGGATTCAAAAGGTCCCATATTGATATAATTAGAGGTTAAGGTGATAAGGGTTCGAAATCCACCCATTCAATAGGTTTTGGACATGTGTAGGTCATAGATTTCACATAATCATTTCATTTTATTTAAATCTTTTATTAATGAGGTAATCGCTGCATCATCATGATGTCATAAATAATTTAATAAATTTATTGTCTAAAAATTATAAAAAACCTATCATGATGTAGGAAATCGTTTTAGCTTTCTAATGAATATTTATAGTCCAAAAGATCATTTTTGTAGACAAAAGTAAAAATATTTTACTTAGGTGATACATTCTTTGTCACATTTAACATTCTTTAAAAAATAAAAAGATAAAAATTCTCTTTCTCACAAACGTGATTCCATGGGGCCCCCAATATTGGAAAAAGACATCCCATGGTCGGCCATGAGAAAAACAGTAGCCTTAGGACACATGTAGTGGTATTTTTCTATTATTATCATATCATTTTATTATCCTTCACTACCTGATTACTCATTAATCAAGATAATTAAAGATAATTACCGCTGTTACTATTCATAATGTCCAAAAACAAGAGTCTTGATTACATAATTTGGACCTTATAATTCCAAATATGTAATCCATTTTACCAAATTCCAAACACATAAATTGTAATAATTGATTTAAAAATAATTCCCGTTGTCAAAACAAATAGCGGGTTTTTTTGAAACAATATCTATGAAAAGTTTGGCAATAGTTTATGCCCAATTCCAAAGTGAAATTAATCCTAATGACCACCATTGGATTAAATGGTAAAAATATATTCTAATTTTACTTTAATACCAATTCAAAAGATAATCTAATAATATAAATAAAGTATATTAAAAAGCAGTTTTGATGTAAAATGCAATATTTTTCACTATTCATTAAAAAATGAACATTGTTAGAAAAATACAAAAAATGCACACAAAGTAAATTTTGATGTCCCAATCAAAAAGAATAAGTTTATTTTGACAAACATTGCTTATAAAATTGTCAAAATGTAGATTTAGAAATGGTTTTCCATCAAAAGGCAGTAAAACAATCCTTTAAAAAATATTAGTGTATTTCATGCTTAAGATTTGATTTATTTTCATTTTAAGCCACTAAAACACTATATAATTGATTAATAGACATAGATAAAAATATCTATTACTAATTACTTACATAGGATGTAACATCATTCCCCCCTTTAGAAAATTTTGTCCCCTCAATTTATTTACTTATCGAATAAATGGGGGTACTTATCCCTCATTGGATTTTCAGATTCCCATGTTGCCTCTTCCATCATGTGGTTTTTCCGCAAAACCTTTACCTGATTAATCACCTTATTTCGTAACACTTGATCCATGTGGTCAAGAATCTGGACCAGTTGTTCCTCATAAGATAGGTTCTCTTCCAGCTGAACTACCTCTGGACTCAAAACATGAGATGGATCTGGCATATACTTTCTCAACATCGAAACGTGAAAAACATTGTGTACCTGAGATAAACTCGGAGGTAAAGCCACTCGGTAAGAAACTGATCCAACTCTCTCCAGATTTTCATATGGTCCAATGAATCTTGGACTTAGCTTTCCTTTCTTACCAAATATCATCACACTTTTCCATTGTGAGACTTTGAGAAAAACATGATCACCTACCTCAAAAGTTAGATCCTTCCTCCTGTTGTCTGCATAACTCTTCTGCCTACTCTGAGCTGTTCTCATGTGTTTCTGAATCATCTGAACTTTTTCTACCAACTCTTCTACCAATTCTGGTCCCATCAACTTAATTTCACCCACATCATCCCAGAAAGCTGGAGTTCGACCCCGCTTCCCATATAATGCATGAAATGGTGCCATCTGTATACTGGAATGAGAACTGTTTTACATGAAAATTCAACCAAAGAAAGATTTTGGTCCCAACTTCCCTGATAAACCATCGAACAAACTCGTAGCATATCCTCCAAGGTCTGAATTGTTCGTTATAACTTCCCATCTGATTGAGGATGAAATATTGTACTAAAATTTAATTCAGTACCCAACGACTTCTGAAGGCCTTTCCAAAAGTTAGAATTGATCATGGGATCATGATTAGACACAATGGAGAGAGGAACTCCATGTAACCTGACTATCTCTTTAAGATACAAATGGGAAAGTTGATCTAGGGAAAAAGTATCTCATATAGCACGAAAATTAGCAGATTTATTCAAGCGATCAACAATAACCTAGATTGCATTATTACCTCGAGATGTCTTCGGTAATCCCACAACAAAGTCCATGGATATATTCTCCCATTTCCACTCTAGAACTGGTAAAGGCTGAAGCATCCCATTCCGTAATTTCTGCTCTACTTTAACCTGTTGACATGTCAAACACTTCACAGTAAAATCAGCAATATCTCTTTTCATTCCATCCCACCAGTAATACTCCCACGGATCTCTGTACATCTTAGTACTGCCAGGATGAACTGAAAACGGAGAACTATGAGATTCACATAACAACTCTCTCTTCAACTGTGAATCACAAGGCACACACAATATCTTCCCAAATCTCAAAATGCAATCATTATCAATGTTGAATTCAGGTAACTTACCCTTATGAACCAACTCTACCTTTTTCTGCAACTCACTGTCTTGATTCTGTGCTTTCTTGATTCTATGTGATAGAGATGATCTCACTGATACCTGAAACAAAACAGAAGTACTTCCTGCACCAACAACTTCTATGCCAAAGTTCATCAAATCCTTAACCAAAGGATCACGTTCCAAACGCAACATTGCTAATGAAGCATTACTTTTTAGAATCAAAGCATAAGCCACTTTATTTGCTTTCCCCAGATGGTAATGAATTCTACAATCATAATCCTTGATTAATTCCAGCCATCTCCTTTGTCTCGCGTTTAACTCTTTCTGAGTGAATATATAATTTAATCTTTTGTGATCAGTATATATTTCACACTTTACTCCATAAAAATGATTCCTCTAAATTTTTAAAGCGAAAACAACATCAGCTAATTCCAAATCATGTGTAGGGTAATTTACCTCATGAGTTTTCAACTGTCGTGAAGCATAAGCAATTACCTGATCATTCTGCATTAGGACACAACCAAGTCCTTTCAATGAAGCATCATTGTATATAACGAACTCATCATTCCAGGAAGGTAGTGCCAAAACTGGAGCATTCACCAATCTTCTATTCAGTTCCTGAAAAAACCATCACATTCTTTTGTCCAGATAAACATAACACCTTTCCAAGTTAGCTTACTCATTGGACTAGATAACCATGAAAAATTTCTAAAAAACCTATGGTAATAGCCTTCCAAACCAAGGAAGCTACGAATCTCAGTTACATTTGTGGGTCTTGGTCAGTCTTCCACAACTTTTGTTTTTGCAGGATCAATAGTTATCCCATCTTTAGAAACAAAGTGACCAAGGAAAGAAATTTGTGGCAACCAAAACTCACACTTGATGAATTTTCCATACAGTTTCTTTTCTTTTAAGGTTTGCAAGATAACCCTTAAATGTCTTTCATAAACCTCTTTACTTTTAGAAAACACCAAAATATCATCAATGAAAACCACCAAAAACTTATCCAAGAACTCATTGAAAATTCTATTCATTAAGTCCCTGAATACAGCATGTGCATTGGTTATCCCAAAATGCATTACTAAAAATTCATAATGGCCATATCTTGTACGGAACGCGGTCTTCAGAACATCTGCTTCCTTTACCTTCAGCTGATGGTACCCCGATCTCAAGTCAATCTTTGAAAAATAATGAGCTCCCTGGAGCTGATCAAACAAATAATCGATATGAGGCAAAGGTTTTTTGTTCTTAATAGTTATGTTATTCCAGGCTCTATAATCAATGTAAAGTCTCATTGAACCATATTTATTTTTAAAAAATAAAACAGGAGCACCCCATGGTTATGTACTAGGTCGAATGAAAACATTCTCTAATAAATATTGCAATTTCTCTTTCAACTCTAAAAGTTCAATTTGATCCATTCGATAAGGGGGTTTAGAAATTGGCTTAGCATCAGGAACTAAGTCAACAGTAAAATCAACTTCTCAATCTGGTATTATTCCAGGCAACTCATCAGGAAAAACATCAGGATACTCATTTGCCACTGGCACATTATTAATCGAAACAGTTCCCTTGTTTTCAACAATGTGTGCAAGGTAACATTCATTTCCATCTTTTACAAGTTTCTTGGCCTCTTGATAAGTTATCAACAGTAAGGGTTCATTCTTGTACACAAACTGAAAGACTTTCAGAAAAGAAAATTATTTAGCTCTACAATCAATCATAGCATGGTAAATAGAGATCCAATCCATTCCCAGGACAACATCAACTCTACTAGAGGTAGAACAATAAGGTTTGCAAGTAGGTTCTTTCCACATATAAGGATATAAAGATTCTTATAAATTATTTTTGCCTAAAAATTTCCCCCATGTGTTTTTAGCAAAATTTCAGGAGTCATTTATTGAGATGGTATTCCCATTTTACTAGAAAAGGTTTCAATGATGAAAGAATGTATGGACCCCAAATCAAACAACACACTAGCATAATCTGAAAAAACAAAAAAATTACCAGATACATCTTCATTTGACAGCCCAACATCTACTGAAGTAGTTGCAAAGTAGTTCACCAACCCTTTCTACTTGTAGTCTAACTGCTTCCCATCACTCAAGCTCTTTGTCGGACACTCATTTGCATAGTGACCCATCTCATTGCACTTAAAACATTTCACTAAATGTAAATCAAATTTGGTCTTACCTTCACCTTGATCTTTTTCAGTGAAATCACAAGCCTTATGTCCCATCTTACCACATCAGTAGCACATTCTAGAATTCAGAAGACATTCCCCAGCATGCCTTTTTCCACATTTATCACAAACTGGAAACTTAGATTTCTTACCATCAGACTTTTTTGAATAATTTTTCCCTTTCTCCTGCCACCTTGGTCTCTTCTTCTGCTGGTTTTTATAGAACAATTGATCATCGGCAAATTCCATTTCCACCTTCTCAGCACATCACACAAGATTTTCATAACTTTTAAACTCACAAGAAGCTATTTCCCTTCAATATTTTGGCTTTAATCCTGAGTAAAAACGATTGATTTTACTATCAAGGTCTCGGATAAAATTTGGAGCATACCTTGCCAATTGAGTGAACATTTCTTTATAGGTAGCCACTGAGTCTTCCTCTTGCCTCAATTCCAAGAATTTTTTTTCCATCCTATGTTGAACAGCCTTAGGAAAATACTTTTCAAGAAACATACCTTGGAATTAATCCCAGTCAAGAGAATCAATCTCATCAGCGTCCCTGATATTTTTAACCATCGATCACAACTGATCTGCTTCACCCTCCAAATGGTAAATATTAAAACTAACCTTTTGATTTTCTGAACACCACATGATATCGAAAATCTTATACAGTGCTTTAATCCACCCTTCAGCTAGCACAGGGTCAGATGATCCTCTGAATGATGGGGGATATTGCCTCATGAAATGTTCCACCACTGACATGTTCCTCTGCGGTTGATCTGGCTGATCTCATGCATGGATACCACCACCATTTATTGCTTGAGTCAACTGCGCCATTACTGCAAAAAACTGTTCAGTTCCAATTCCAACCATCTCAAGATGCTGATTCGGAAGGTTATTTCCTTCTGCATGCCTTCCTAGCACTGCTTCCCTATTTCCTCTGTAGAAAACCATTCTGAACAGGAATGTCTTAGATGGAGCAACATGGTAATCTTCAAATACTATATCACTTCGATTTGACCATAAAAAAAATAGTTTTGGATAATCATTTAATAGAATTCTAACTCCTAAAGTTATCTAAACCGACCTCTGATACCAACTATAAGGCCCCAGCCTTAAACCTTACTTAATCTTGAGTTATTACAAGATTACACATTGAGGATCTTTTCGGGTTTAGAGTTTTAGAGAATTAGATCATAAAACATGCATTACATTCCACATAAAAACAAAGTGGTCACATAAAGACAGTATTCTTCTTTCCCATCAATGAAAATATATTTAAAATAAAACATGGATTCTTTCTTGACACTTCTTTGACACTATCATCATATCATGCACCTTTCCCTTGACCTATGAAAACCATTTCAAAAAACTTGGGATGAGCATAAAAAGCTCAGTAAGGGATATAAAAATATGGAAAGGAAACATGGGTACATATATACATAAGAATGAAATCATACATTACCCATAAAACAAAAGAATATTAACATACCTCATCAAATCATGAATAAATCATAGATATCATAAGACAAAAACATAACTTGATGCATTCCTAACATTCTTACCTAGGGAGTAACCCTCTTGGTTACGTTTGGAATACCCATCACAGTATATTCCCTAAATCTCTTCAGAGAAACCTTAACATTTCACTCCTTCGTGTTACCTAATGCATTGGAGATCTATATCGGGCTCACCCGCCCTTAGTTTAACATGGAACCACCCCTCATAATAATAATGCCGAAGAACCTCATCATAATCGTATCACATAAAACATGCATAAAGGAAACATAACATTTCCACCTTTAAATCACAAGATATAAATACAAAACATTGATATAAAAACATTCTGAAAACCATTTTCAATACCAAAATAAAAGAAAAGTAAAACATGGTATTTATTTTTCTTTTAAAAAAAGGAAGGCCTTGTAGAGGAAGCTGAAACTCAAATAATGGTCATGGTGGCAGAGAAGTCGTTGTCGCCGCATACGTACGACAAAAACATTCTCTTTTGTTATTTATTAAACACTTCGTATAATTAGATTCCTTTTGAATAAACATAAATGTCAAAGGGGTTTATACACCGTATAAAAGAAGGTTGTGTATAAAACAAAATATGCCTCAATGAAAAGAGATTGAGACGAAGTCTCATACCCCGGGTCCGACTTGACTCGATCATTCTTTAATGTCCTGAATAATAAACTTGAGTTAATTTACTCTTTCTTAATAACCTTTTTAATGTTCATTATTCCTTTTATATCACTTATTTCCATGTCATGAACACTATTTAATTATTTATGTTAATAACGGTCGTTTTAACGATCATTGGTACATGAGTCAAAAATAAACCATTTATAATTACAAGTTGTTCATGTATCCATTATATCTAGAATTATAATCATGATGTATATATCATATATATCTAGTATATACATGAATTTATAAAATTGCATAATAATTTAGAGGTAAGAAATGAAATGCACCATTCATGGAGACGGTAAGCCGTACGTACGCATGAACGCTACTTTCATTTCTATTTAATATTTTATAGAATGAATCATAATGATATAAAGGTATATTATAATTCTAGTATAATATCATATATAATATCATAGTTCCATCCTTTATACATCCCACATATGGTATTTAATGAATCAAATCACTTTGAGGGGGTTGTAGTCCGCACTTCCATAAATGAAGATATCGCGTTTACCCATAATGGAAACCATAAAGGTATGCCCAAAATTAAAAATACAGAATCTTAAGGAAAACATAAACATATAATATATCATATATAAATATATTGACATCTTAATGTCCACCTTTGAAGGTTTTAAAAGAATGTTGAACAATCATCGTTTTGGGAGGCATAAATTCACCATCCACGGAAACAGTATGTCCTTTAACCATTAGATGTAGGTGTGTGTATGTGTAGCTCAAATACTTCTTTTAAAAACATCCTTGTATATTTAAGATACTGGAGTTTTAACAAAAGAAATAAATAAAAAGAGTTTAGGGGGTTGGAGAAGCAAAATAAAACAAAAGGACTCAAGTGAAAACCTTACCTGAAAATCGGGTAACTCCCTTTGGTTTGAGATCAAAGGATTCCTTGGGAAGACTTCTACCCAAAGTGAGGCTTCAAGGAGTAATAGAGGGATGTGGAGAGACAAAATGGGCAGGGTTTGGCTGAGCCAAAGGATTTGGGTGTGTGGTTAAGGAGGTAGAGGTGGGGGCCTTTATAAGAGGAGAGGAGGGGCACTCTTGGAAAGTAACGAAATGTTACTTTATTTGAAAATGCTTTTCGGATTCAAAAGGTATCATATTGATATAATTCGAGGGTAAGGTGATAAGGGTTCTAAATCCACCCATACAATAGGTTTTGGACATGTGTAGGTCATAGATTTCACATTATCATTTCATTTTATTTAAATCCTTTATTAATGTGGTAATCGCTGCATCATCATGATGTCATAAATAATTTAATACATTTAATGTCTAAAAATTATAAAACAAATATCATGATGTAGGAAATATTTTTATCTTTATAATGAATATTTATAGTCTAAAAGATCATTTATTTAGACAAAATTAAAAAACATTTACTTAGGTGATACATTCTTTGTCACATTTAACATTCTTTAAAAAATAAAAAGATAATAAAATCACATTCTCAAAAAAGTGATTCCATGGGGCCTCCATGTTTGGAACAAGGCATCCCATGGTCAGACATGAGACCAGCTGTAGCCTTAGGACACATGTTGTGGTCTTTTTTTATTATTATGAAATCATTTTATTATCCTTAACTACCTGATTACTCATTAATCAAGATAATTAAAGATAATTACTGTCGTTACTATTCATAATGTCCAAAAACAAAAGAGTCTTGATTACATAATTTGAACCTTCTGATTCCAAATATGTAATCCATTTTTCCAAATTCTACACACATAAATTTCAATAATTGATTTAAAAATAATTGTCGTTGTCAAAACAAATAGCGGGTTTTTTTAAACAATATCAATGAAACGATTGGCATTAGTTTATGCCCAATTCCAAAGTGAAATTTTTCCTAATGACCACAATTGGATTAAATGGTAAAATTATATTCTAATTTAACTTTAAAACCAATTAAAAATATAATCAAATCATATAAATAAAGTAGATTAAAAATCAGGTTTGATGTAAAATGCAGTATTTTTAACTATTCATTAAAAAATGAACATTGTCAGAAAAATACCAAAAATTCACAAAAAGTAAATTTTGTTGTCTCAATCAAAAATAATAAGTTTATTTTGACAAACATAGCTTATAAATTTGTCAAAATATAGATTTAAAAATGGTTTTCCATCAAAAGGAAGTAAAACAACCCTTTAAAAAATATTAGTGTATTCAATGCTTAAGATTGGATTTATTTTCATTTTAGCTTCTAAAACACTCTCTAATTCATTAATAGCAATAGATAAAAATATCTATTATTCATTACTTACTTGGGATGTTACATCTCTCTTCATAGATGGCCACCAAAACTGATGTTTGATATCACAGTATGTCTTTATTGATCATGGATTCACTTCCCACATTGAAATATGTGAGTCTACTATCATTTACTCCCCAAAAAACCGAAATTACTAAGCTTACATGAGCTTATATCACATAATTATCATCTACATACCACTATGTGACTAAATAATCACCCAATATTTGTCCCAGCATCACAAAACCACCTGGGACCGACCTCTGGGTTGGACATTACCCAATCTAATAAAGAAGGAATGACAACTAAATGTTCAAATATAATAACTACTTGAATCTCAAATTTATCCTCTATCCACTCATCCATTAAACTTATCAGATTCCATTGATCCAACGAAGGACTCTCTCTATGCTCCTTCAATTTCGGCATTTTCATGATGAGTTCATCTGTAATTAAATTAACCACCCCTATATGAAAAAATATATTGAATATAATTTCTATATATACTGAACCAAATAAATTTTCCTTAGATCGTGTTAGGAGAAGATTTATCACAAGACCGTGTGGCCTATGTAGATGATGAACTTTTTGTCATGGAGATAATGTCACCAACACTTTATAGCATGTACTACAACCACAAAATCCAAGTATCGTGTCATGTATTTATGCTTGTGGGGTTGTAGTTAGCATCACTCGTTAGAGACTTCTTAATACCTCTACATCCAAATAGCCTCTAACCCAACACCTGAGGCATCATAATAGACTTCATTTCTAATACTAGGCTATAGAATAATCAAAACTAGAGTAGCAATCAATAAATTCTTTAATTCTACGATGACCATTTCATATTGATTATACCACTCATAGCTCACCACTTTTTGATAAGAAATCTCATCAAAACTGCCAAATGATATATTTATTGGATGAAATTTCGATAGTAACCAACAATTATAAGAAATATATTGATCTCAAACACATTCCTGGGACATTACAATTGCATCACAACCACTTCCTTCTCCGAGTTCACTAATATTATTACCTCAAAAATTACTTGCATGAGGAAGCGCACATCTTGAATCAAGAAGTGTCACTTCATGAATTTTGTATAAAATTGTATTGATTTATGTCTACTCAATAAAATATCAAGGTGAATATCATAAATATATGAGGTCCTTTAATATATTAATAAATATTCTGTGAAACAAATGATGAATGTGTCAAGGTATGGCTGGAAAATCTAATAAATATGAGTCATGAACACTAATGGATCATTTTTCCCCCAAAATGCATAAAATATACGCATATAGTCTATAAGAACTCCTAAGTGATGTTTTGTGAATATAATCTTACACTAACCCCAACTGATTGTATCATTAATGTATATAAATATTGGAAAATACCGAGCTATAGATAATTGATAAAATAGATTTTCAATCTTTGGTAAAGAGTACATGTTCTTCACTATTACTTTATTTCGTTACCTATAGTACACACAAAGCCGTACAATACCATCCACCTAATGGAAACAAAACTATAACACTATAAGGGTATGTACATAGTTGGATAAATTCCTTTATATTCAAATCCTATAATCACACCTCAAACTTGCATAATTCAGTTGGTGCTATTTGAAAAGTAGGGATCAATATCAGTACTTCCCTTATTATAATCTCAATCTCAAACTCGGTTCCTCTACCTTGACGATATCCTAAGAAGTCATCTGGGAAGACATCCTACTAATGATCCACCACTTGAGTGAGGGATCGGGGGTTTATAGATAATTATTCTCTAAGATACAGTCATAATACATTAACTATGATAGTTGTAATCACACATAGATCAGGTCATATTCTACCTGTCCAAACATCCCACTCCCTCATTAACCAAAATCTCTCCCCTAACGGAATGGTGAATGATACATGTCTATGTTTGTAGTAAATGTGATCTCAATAACATGATAACCAATCCATTCCAAATATCACATCAAAAATAGTCTTCTTAATGAACAAGAAGCCCCACATAAATTTGTAGCTAGCAACAATTATAGGACTATCAGAACATTGGTGAAGATAGTCAACTTTATTTCCCAAGGGAATGTCAAGAGAGAGTACCTTATAAGATAAATTAATTAGTAATATAGGACATTAATGTAATACCTCAATAATTTATGGTATGTCTCTTTTAAATTTAACATCTTTGATAGCTTACCTTTGTAAAAACACAATGTAAAACGAACAATGAAATACTATTATATATTAACATAATCATTGGAATAGTGATGTAATATTTATAAATAGTAATATGGCCATTAGACTAATAAATCCACCAATGAGAGTTCCATTAAAATTATGTATCTCATAAATTAAAAGATGACATATATATATCATGGAATAATAAATAATTTTTTTTAAATTGATAAATTAAGTGTTGAAATTATTTTGAAATGTAAATGATTATTTGTAAAATTTTAATTAATATAATAATTTAAGAGAATTTTTTCCATATTATATATTCATAAATCAATATTTTTGTCATTATAATTATAAGATAATTTTGTATGACTAAAATTATTTTTTCAAAGTGTCTTAAAATGAGTTACTATATTAAAATCAATATTTTTAAAATAAATGATGATTTTATTTAAAATCTAAATTTATCATATTTATAGTATTAGTTTCATAATATTGATTTAATTTTATAAATCTATAAATCAAAAAATAGTAAGGCTAAATTTTTGAAATATTTCTGAAATATTTGAATTTTTGGTGAATAGAGAAATAGAGTAATTTACAATATTTGAGATTTTTATTAAAATAAATGAATTTTAAGTCATTATTGGTGTAAGAACAAATTATTTTAAACTCAAATGCACTTTCTACTTTATATATTCAGAATAATTTACAATAATTTTAGTCTTTATCCAAAATAATAATCAAATGAATAAAATAATCAAAGACACCCCACTCCTCCAACTATAGATATCACCTATCACCAGATTTTCTTCTCACATCTTATAAAAGAAGGAAATTTCATTTATTCTACCCAAGTAATCTACCAAACCTCTTACACATTTTCTTTCTATTTGGTCACACCGTATTAAAATTTCTATGATCCATAATGAGGTTCTCAAGGAGACAACACTCAAGAGGTAAAACCCACCCTCTTTCTCTCTTAATTTCCATTATTTTATTATCCTTCCCTAAACTGACCAATAAAAAGTAAAATTATAACTCCAATATCATATATATACTTTATTTTTAATGTTTTACTAGAATATCCATAATCAATTCTCTTCTCCCATCCTTTTGTTCTAAAAATAAAAAAAATCATATGTGAGTGTCGATTCACCACCTTCAAAGATGAAGAGTTTTTTTCACTACCGACATCATTTATGATCATAAAACCATTACTATGGTTTTTTATTATTTTTATATAAATATTATAAATTTTTTCAGGATCTATATCATATACATAAACATAATATTAAATAAAATCTCAAAAATTCCCAATGGTTGTAAAAATCACCAAAATAAATTATTAAATTTTCATCTGCATTTTAACTAATGAATCATCCTAATACTATATAAACAAATTATAAATGTGACCATTTAAACTTATTCAAGTTCATTAATACTAAATTATTTAACTTTTGGAAAATTTATTCCCATTTTACAAGATCTCTCTTATTTATAATCGAGGGATACAACCATAAAAACCTGAAATGAATAATCCCAAAACAACAACATTAAACATTATAACACATAAAAATGGCCATAAATGAACTTAAAAAAGTTATAATAAATCAAATATATTTTTAAAAGGTTTTTAATTATGTAATTAGTGAATCTAATTTGATTATCCCGGACATTATGAGCAAGTGGAAAAATTATTCATATATAAGGTAACGGTATTCTAACTTCAGTTTTATTTCTGTGAGATGTTACTTATTAACCACATATTCCATGTGTGTGGTATATTTATAACTCTATATGATATATCATATCATTCATACCTTTATCTTTATGGTATTAAATATTTTATTTGATTAATATTAATTTTATGGGCATACGATTGGACTGATTACAAAGTGTTAAGGGAACTCTTTTCCCAATTTCCATTCATCAGATTAAAAAACAACTCTGATGATTATTTCATGATATGATTATGTTTCAAATTTTCCTTACTATATTATGAATTTTATGAACTTTTTGATGTGGATTTAAATATGATCCTAATAACTGATTTGTTTAGTTAATGTTCATTCTTTCATTAAAAAAACTACATTAATTTTTAATTTTTAAATGTTTTGAAAAAATGATTTTAATCATATAATTCATGAGATGAGTTTCCCATTTTAGTTAATATTTAATATCATTTAGAATAATTTAAACATTTAGATATCTGTTTTCCATTAAAAATTTTCCTTTAATAATTTCTCATCTTTTTATATAAATTATTTCAAAGTAAATTTGTATTTCTTTCTAGAATTTATCAATGATTTTATGAGAGTATTTCCATATATTTTAACACCCTTTATTGGATCATATTATTAGTTGAGTTTTAAATCTCATGATATAATATAATATATTTTATTGAAATTTTTATGATTAATTTGACTATGGATGTGATATTGTGATACATTCATCACATTACATTGTATGGTTTATGAATATATTTATTGTTTAGGGAATGTAATTTCATATGATAATTTAAATATGATTATATAATTTGATTATGTTTCACCTAGTTTAAAATATAAACACATTGTGCATATTATGTGTCATGTAGGTATTTTTATTTCCCCTTGATGCACCAATATGTCTCATGAGACAAAATAGATTGGGTATTAGCTGAGGTTTTACCCAGTTATGAATGGGGTATTAGATGAATCCATGATATTATTTTAATGATGTCCCATATTATTAGTTCCCTCATTATGAGATTAGTTATTTATAATCCATTTTATTTTTCTATTAGTATAGTATCAATGGTTATGTTTCATTCTCATGTGATTATTTGTATTGAAAAATATGATCTGATTTTATTCCATTAACATTATGTTAAATATTTTGTTTTAATAGACTGTATTTTTAGATATTCAACATTAATTATTGATTATTTTTCTTTATGATGTCTTCTGATGTATTCATAACCTTACTATGTATCTAAGATCAACCCTTTCTTATGTTTTATTTTTCCTATAGATTCCAATATGTATATTTTGATATACGTAGACTGGTAATTTATAAGAATATGGTGTCTCTACAAGAGTTACTATGTTGTATTTCATTTCATTTTGAGATTTAAAAATTATGTTTCTATATATTTTTCTAAACAAACTAAACAATTTGGAACTTTTGGATGTAATAAAGTATACGTAGTACCAATTCAATAATGTAATGTTGTATATTTGGGCTACTAAGGTCAATATATTTATACTTAATAATATTAGTAGATATAATATAATTTGAATTTCACATATCAAATAATGATTTTGTTGAACTCCTCTAGTCTTAATCATGGTTTAATGAACAAAAATATTATATATCCTACCAATCTTGTTTAATCAGTCTCAAATCATGTGTACATATGGTTGGTTTCATTATTCTTTAAATAAACATATCCAAGATCAGAGATGCTACAAATCATGTTTGATTATTGTAAACTAAATTTTGATTTTTTTTGTAATGAGTTTCCATGATGAATGATTAAGTCTAATTCATTATATTAATATCACTTCTTAAGTCAGTATAGAGATATTTGGATCAGTCTGAGAAACTATGACCCAGACAGCATGACCTAGCCACCGTGACAAGACACAGTAACTAGACACCTTGACCAAGACACCATGACCCAGACACCATTATCCAGACACTGTGACCCAACCCTATGACCCAAACACCATGACCTAAACACTGTGATCCATACACTTGACTAGACATTGTGACTAGTCATTGTGACCAAGCACAATGACCAGACATTGTGAAGAGACATTGTGGCCAGACATCGTGGCCTAGACATCGTTATCCTATTACATCTGTTCTATCGATTCATGATCTCTATATTACCATTCCATTATAACTATCTCACCTCTCAAAAAAAAAAGAAGAAGACACCATTTCTTTGTGAAACCGTTTCAAAGTGACACCATTTCCTGATAGAATTTGACACTGTTCTTTAATTTTGTTTTTCATTTCATATTTAATTTATAACGTTCATATTTGAGTCTTATAAATGCACTGACATAATTAATATTTCACTCTAGACATGTCACCTGATAGTATGATGTTCGAGATGAAGAATTCATGCATCATGTCAGCTTCAACACATGTAATAAAAGAATAAGAAGAAAAGTGTGGCTCAAAAACAAAAAAGTCATAGAAAAAATGAATCATGAGCTTTCTTGAGAAAAGAATGAAAAAAGATAAAAGGATGCATCATTAAAACACACAAAGCATTCACAAATCCAAAATATAGGAAACCATATATCAGAGTCAAGAACATATTCTCAATACCAACTCCATGAAGAACATGATACAGACCTAACTGGAATCCAGAGCACCAGACATGCGATACGATGTTTCTCACAAGAGGACACGAGTCTTGCATCTACATCCTCTATGAAGTCTAGAGCTACATGGAATAACACTCAAATATCTTCTATCATTATCTCAAAATCTTTTCTCTGTTGTGTATTGTTTGTTGCTTTTGAGAAGTGTCTATGTGTCTATATTAAAACACACATTGTCTCATGTACTGAACAAAAGGATACAATATTTCCTAGATATCATATCTTTTTACACTTGATTACTCCCAAGGATAAGTGTGGAAGAGTTCTAAGTGTGACCTAGTATTTTATACCCATGAAAAACTATGGATGAGGTCATGTGACCTAGACAGTCATGTGTATTGTTGTTTACCCCAATCTAAGGTGTGGATCATGTTTATTAATATAAAATACCTGGTGTAAGGTGATCACCAGGTAGAGTGGATTAGGTCTCCTCTTAAGACAGAACCTCATGTTTTATATCTGCTATTTTTTTTAATTTAGTTTTCTATGTTTTACTATATAATTCAGAAAAAAATATATTTACATTGGTAGTTCGTATTGGACAAAAATTATAATTTATTTTCTTTATTATAATATCTTCAAAAGTATTATCAATATCTCATATTGAGATTAGTGAGAATTAATCAATATTCATAGAAGTTATTTGAGAAATCAAACATTAATAACCATAATACCTTGATTAACTGATATTTATTTAATTTTATTGGGTAAAATATTAAGAAAACATTGTATACAACAATTTTTATAGAAAATCAACTCACCCACACTTGAGTACTCTATTCCATCAAACATTTGGTATCATAGTATTGTTATTAAAACTCTTTTTTTTTGAATCTATTCAACTGTGATTTTAGTTGTATTTTAAAGATATTTCAATTTATGTCAATTATATATTTATATCTCTTTAAAAGTAATTTTTATTATGGATAATAGACAGGAAGGTGATGCAACAAACAGACCACCATTTTTTAGTGGAACCAATTATGCCCAAATGAAAAATCAAAATGAAAATGCATTTAGAAAGTATGGTTTTTGAAATTTGGTCTTCACTTATAGATGAGTATAATATTCCTACTACTAATATAATCACTTGGAATGACCTAACTAGGACTACCTATAATAAAAATTTCAAAACCATGAATTCTTTATATTTCCCATTAAAAGATGTGGAATTTAATAGAATTCTTGCATATAAAACAACCCCAAAAATTTGGGATACCTTGTCTGTTTCACACGAAGGAACTTCTAGTGTGAAAGAAACGACACATAATAATAATAATATTAAATATGATAATATTAAAATGAATCCTGATGAGCCTATTTCTGACATATAGCTCAAGTTCAATGAAATAGTCAACATAATGACTTCTCTTGGAAGAGAAGATACTTGCAATGAAAAAATCATGAGTATTATCATATGCCTACCTGATAGATGGAGAGGAACCTCAATCTCTATAAAATATTAATGTGACATCATCATGTTACATGTAAAATAATTCATTGGAAAACTATTTATGTATGAAATGGGGATTAAAGTCAAAAGGAAGTGGAGGATAATACCAAAAAGAAATATGTCGCATTTAAGACTACCACCACTAAGCACAATGAATAAAGAAAATTGGTAGTCTATGTAGAATGTTCTGGCAGTGAAAAATCATCACCTATCAATGATGGGGAGATGACCAAATTATCCCAATGTTTTAAGAGATTTTAAAAGGAGAAAATGTTTTTTAGAAGGCCTATCATTAAAGGAAGATATGATCAAAAGGGATGCTGGAAGAATGATTGAAAAATAAGTGACAAGTTAGATGTGATAGAATGATATTAATGTAAGAGAAAGGGACATGTAAATGCTAGTTGTACCAAAATCAAGTAAAAAATGAAATATGAGGACAAATTTAGAAAGTATATAATGTCAATGAAAGAAACTAAGAGTGCTTCTAAGGACAGTTCAAATAACTCAGAATCATTACATGATGTACATAACAATAAATACAATATGTGTTTCATAAAAAACACATCTGATGTAACATTGAAATCTCAAGTACATAATTCCTATTATTCTGGAGATGAAGGTGATTCTGAGAATATGTCTAATGATGTAATGGTTGAGTAATACAATATGCTTGATGATACAGGTAATGAACTAAAAGATAAATACAAGTGTTTATTGTAATATTATGCTCTTACCTCAACTATTAAATATGTACTTAATATAGAATGTGATAAAAATGATCAACTAATCAATGAAAATAATGAACTAAATCTATTTAATGAGTAATTGAAAAAGGTCCTTGAACGGTTTACTAATTGTAAAGATAGTTTGGTACAAATTCTAGGTAAATATATTTCTCCTAAATATACTATGGGTATTGGCTATCAACCTGGTAAAAGTGATATTGGAAGAACCAATATAATTTCTAAATCTTCGACATAGAACCTTATTCCAAGTTCTGGAGAACATTCAGCTAGTTCAAATTATGATAAACTCTCTACTGTTTCAAGCTTCGCTAGACCAAATAATGTTTATTTGTCAAGCACATTACATAATGAATATAGTAAACCTATGAGACAAATGTGGGTTCCTAATGCACTAGTCACTAATACTACTGGACCCAAACAAACATGGGTACCACAATTTCTTTTTATTTGACTATTTTGTAAGAATGTTTCTTAAAGAACTCCTGTAAAAGATTATGGTACTGGGATAGTGGGTGTTCAAGACATGTGATAGGAGGATATTCATGCTTCATGAACTTAATAAAAATTTCTGGGATACATTTCACATTTGGTGACAATACCAAAGGAAAAAATTCAACGGCATTGGCCAAATTGGAAACTCTAACTCATTTTTAATATCCATTGTACTTTTTTAAATGGATTGAAATATAATCTAATTAGTATTTCACAACTATGTGATGATGGATTTCATGTTCAACTAGAAAATTATTCTTGCAATGTTTCAAATTCCAAAAAATAATTTGTGTTTTATACTTTATGAAATGAAAATTTATACAATGTTAACATGGAGTATTTAGTTTCTCAAAATGCATCATGTTTCAATGCATATCACAAAGATTCATGGATTTGGATTAAGAGACTAGGACACTATAATATTCACTCCCTTATAAATATAAATAGAAAAATATTAGTCAATGACCTACCCAAATATGAGTTTCCAAATAATAAAGTGTGTAATCATTGTCAAAAGGGAAAGCAACCCAAACATTCCATCAAACCAAAAAATGATGTATCTACTTATCAACCTCTCAAATTAGTTCACAAGGATATGTTTGGACCATCAAGAGTTTTAGTTCAGATGGGAAGCACTATGATTATGTTCTTATATATGACTTTTCTATATATACTTTGACTTTCATTTTGGATCAAAAAATTTAAACCTTCTCTCATTTCACCAGATATGCCAAAAATGTAGAAAACCTTAGTGGGCTTATTATGAAATCCTTAAGACGTGATAATGGTTTTGAGTTTGAAAATAAATCATTTGAATCTATTTCCACTCAAAATGGCTATAGTCGAAATTTCACTGCCCCTAGAACACCTCAACAAAATAGATTTTTATTAAGAAGAAAAAACCATGAAAGATATTGCTAGAACCTTGTTTATTGTATAAAATTTACATATGTATTTTTGGGCTGAACCAGTAAATACAACATGCAATATTATTAATAGAGTATTGATTAGACATATTCTTAAAATATCTCCATATGATTTTTTGATCAATAGAAATACCAAAGTAAGCTACTTCATTGTTTTTTATTGTAAAGTCCATATCCTTAATAATAAGAACAATATTGAGAAATTTTCATCCAAGAGTGATGAATGAATCATTATAGGATATTCAATCTCTATTAAATCATATATAGTGCCTAATAAAATAACTAAATGAGTTGAAGAATATGTCCATTTAAAATTTGATGAAACAGATCCTAGTGAGCCTAAGACCACTCTAGAGAATGTGGAGGATGATGTGTCAAATCTAGACTTCAATTTAAAATATTTTAACAATCCTATAATGGAATCTGTAAAAACTTATGGTTCTATAAATTCTTCTGATGTAAGTCAAAATGAACCTGAACCTGTTGATGTACCTGAAATCCTTAGTCCTTCGTTTTGTAGAGCTGTTATAACCCTTTAGAACCATATTTTAGATGTTGTTGTATGAGATTTAGATGAAGGAACTCCATCTAGATATTCTCTTAGAAATTCGGTTGAACATCATGTTTTCTAATCAAAACATGAACCTAAAGACAGTAATGATTCTATCAATGGTGAATTTTGGGTTATGTCTATGAAAAAAGAACTTAATCAGTTTCAACGGGACAATGTTTGGAAACATGTTGACATACTAAAAGATACATTTACCTTATGCACTAAGTGGGTGTTTATAAAAAAGGACGATGAATCCTATAACATATTTATAAACAAGGGTAGATTAGTTTCACAAGTCTATAGTCAGGATGAGAGAATTGACTATAAATATACCTTTTTAATAGTAGATAGACATGAAGCCATCAGAATTTGACTTGCTTATGTTGCACATCTGAATTTCAAACATTAACAAATGGATGTTAAAAGTGAATTCCTAAATGGGTGTATAGTTGATGATGTCATTGTTGAGAAACCCCCAAGTTATAAAAATCCATACTTTTCAATTCATGTATTTAAATTATCAAAAGACTTATATGCTTTAAATCAAGATCTAAGAGCTTTGTATGATATATTATGTACTTTTTTATTTCAAAAGTTTTTATAAATGGAATTGTTGATCCATCCATTTTTATAAAAAAATTCCCATTGATGTTTCAGTAGTTCAAATATATGTAGATGACATTATCTTTGGATCATAAATAAATTTTTTAGTGTTAATTGTTCTAAAATGATGATTTTTTTTAAATTAGTTAAATGGGAGAACTGAAATTAGTTATTGGTTTTCAAATCTCTCAACATAATGATGTTATTATTTTAAATCAATGAAAATATACTAGGGATCTTCTAAATATTTTTCTCTTGGATATCACTAATAGTAGTGACACTCCAATGACTACATCTTGAATGTTGGATATTGATGAAGATGGAAAATATGTTGATCAAACAACATAAAGATGAATTATTGGAAGCCCACTCTACTTAACTGGTAGTCGGCCTGATATTATGTCTCGTGTTTGTATGTGTGATCGTTTTCAATAAAACCCTAGGAAATATCATTCAAATATTGTTAAGATAATTTTGAAATACCTCAAGCATACACCCAATATATGATTGTTCTATCTCAGAGGAAAATCATTTGAGTTAGTTTTTTTGATTCTAATTTTGGGGGTTGTAAGTTAGATAGTAAAAGAACCACTGTAAGATGTCACTTTTTAGGAAAGTCTCTGGTATCATGGTGTAGTAAGAAACAAACATCTGTTTCATTATCTAATGTCGAAGCTGAATACATAGCTGTTGGTGGTGCTTGGGCATAAATTTTGTGGATGAAACACACATTACTAGATAATAAATATCAATTCAAGCGTGTACCCAAAAAAATTGTGATTATACAAGTGCTATTAACACCTCAAAGATTCTTGTTTCACACTCTATGACAAAAAATATTGATGTAAGACTCGACTTTTTGAGAGACCATTATCAAAAATGTGATATCACATTGGAATTAATTGGAACTAAATATCATCTCACAGATATATTCATCAAACCATTATATTTTAAAAAAATGGATTATTCCATACATGAATTGGGAATGATCAATCTTATGTTGTAAGTGTGTTGTTTCCCAGCTTACTATTTCACAAATTGTAGTTTCACAGGTCACTGTCTATAGATTGATGTCTGACTCTAATAGTTCTATAGTTTTACTGTCTTAAAAGTTGTTCTTTCATGTTTATGGTCTCACTGTGAAAACCTATTATGGTCTCACCATAAAAACATGTTATGGTCTCACTGGGAACATTTGTTACTATCTTACTACGATAGTCTATTCTTGTCTCACCATAATGAAACTTTACCATTTTATTTACATATTATAAGCCATATCACTTTAATTAATTTTGTAATTTTATTTACTTTCCGGCACTTTTGAATTTGCAATGCTTGAAATCTATAAATGATAAAAGACAATTAATTTTCACTCCATTCTTCACCCGAGCTCCCATCTCTCAAGTCGTAACCACTTCTTCGTCATTTCTCTCTCTATCTCTTGAACCTTTTTTGAATTCCTAGAATGAAACTCACATCCTCATCAAATCTGGAGAAGTATAGACCAGATAAGAAGATGAAAATAGCACCGAAGATAGTGCATGATTGTCTTCTGAATCTGTACCATGTGGATAGAATAGTGGTACCCAAAAAAAATATTCTCTAAGTGGATTCTACCAAGAATGTATTCATTATTTAATGTTATAAAATAGTATGTATTTATGTATTGGATCAAAAAAGAGGAAATACCAATTTATCCAAAGCATGTTTCTCAGTTTTAACAGTTCGTTCAATTATATTTCAATACAGAAGATGGTTTTGTTGTGAAAAGCAGTATTAATAACCAAATATGAACTTTTTCTTTGATATTATGGGATTCATACCTAAGGGTACCTCATGAGGGTATTTTTTAGGATTAATAGAGAGTTCATCTTCCTCCAAGTGAAATTTTTATTGTTTTAGAAGAATCCTTGAGAAGATTGAATGGTAATGAAACAAAGGGAAGAGATATTTCTTCATAGCCTGATGTAGAAAAAAACATTTGTTTATGTTTTTTCATAATCTGATTAGTATAATAAAATGATAATTTTCTACACTAAAGTATAAGGATGTATTTTTGATAAATATTATAAAATATGGACACTAGATTAACCTATGTAATTATGTTATACTTCATTTCTGTGAGTTTCTAAAGACAACCTCAAATTCCACCTCCCTCTTTTACTCATGGTTAATCTCATCTATGCTTGATTATAAATAGTTGGTTGGACTGGTTGAATAATTCATTAAAGAATATTAATTTTTTTATCTCAAATTTTACAATCAAAATAAACAAAATCAACTAGAATACATGGATAAAATCATTGGTGGAGGATAATTACAGGGTTTATGAAAAGTTCAACCCAATTGAGCATTCTTCAAGACATAAAGACATTTATGATCCTGGTTTGGAACCATTTGAAATTTTTTAATATCATGTTGAGGATGAAGAATACGATGTTGTAGCAAATATAGGGGAAACATACCTAGATAAGAAAGATATTGGATTTTTCCCTTAAGTCCTAATTGCAATGAATGTTCATGTTTCTAAAAGAACTGTTGTTTTGGAAGGAGAAACAATTTCTAAAGAATACTATATTTTTAATTTAATGGAAAAGGATATTCTGGAATTTCATTTAGAAGAAGAAATTTCTCTTGAGAAAGAATCTTCTTTTATGGAACATTTAGAGGAACAATTTGATCCTGAGATTATCCCATCCCGTGAGGAATGAATTGAGAAGGCCATTGCATTGGATAGAAAAGAAATTGGTGGGTCTATTGGGGATGAAATCATGGAAATAGATTAGTGAACGAAATATATGAGTACTATCATAGATGCACATGTTGAGGGGGATCATCACCGTAATCATGAAAGTGTTTAAGTGCCTAATCAAGTTGATCAAATTATTATAGATACACGGTATACATTTCCTAGCTGTTTTGAGGAGAATGGTTCCCATCAATTCTCAATTAAAGGTATAGACCTTTCTAATATAATTCAATTTAAATCATTCTCTGATCTTATCTCTGCAAAGAAACCTGCGCATGTCTCGGCTCCTATTTCTGATCCTTCTGATGAACCTTCTACCTTAGTATATAAGGATTATTTGAAAGCCTTTGGAGCTACCATAATGGATGATGTTTAAAATATCATGAGCACTCAACCAGATCTGGTAACCAACATGACTGAAAGATATGCTGACCTATTGTTTGAAAAGATCATATGACATATTCATTCAATGATGCTTCATGAAATTCAAGGGGTCAGAATTGGGAACCCACAGTTAGGTGCTAAGGTGAAGTCTCTTAGATCTATTGTTTATGATATGTAAAGATTGTTAAAATCAAGACCATATCCTAATTCTTATCTTATTGAGGATTTTAGTGGTCAGATTCCACAAGAAGTTGTCTCTCTAATTCAACATAATCTAACTTTTTTAGAAGACAAGGTTGATGATAGAAAAAAGAAAACAATTCAAGAAATGTGTGAACATGTAATTTTCCTTAACAAGTTGAATGATCAGTATATGGGATATCTTAAGAATGTTATGAATCAACTGAAGTCTATTGATTCAGCTGTTATAGCCTCTATTCCCTCTGGAAAGTCATTTCAACCCTCCATGGAAAGTTATATGCCTACAACGATTGTTAAGGAAGAAGTATATCCAGTACTCAGTAGCTTGGACAAATATTCTCTATCTGTGGTTGTCAAGAACAGAGAAAACGTTATTTATTTGATAATAATTCATTCAAAAATTTGAAAATGATTCTCAGGTAGAAATTACTAAGAAGGTGTATATCTACTTAAATCTTCTTTTATCAAAGCATCATATGACAAACCATTTCATTTACCTTGTAGAAAATCTGAAAATCCCTCCAGTATCTCAAGCTTTCAAAAATCAAGTTCAAAAGATGAAATATTTCACTCGATTGTTGGAAAAGCTCATGGAGAAAAAAATATGACATTGAGAAAGTGATGTAGTATGGTGGTCAGATTATATTTGACCTCATCATGTAATTAAGGCCTTATCATCATGTTCATAGCACTGCTATTGTGGCTCCGACAGCTGCACTCTTGTGACCTTATTTCCCTATCTTCTCAACCACTTCCATTGCCTCGACCTGTATGTCTATCTCTCAGGATCTGAGTCAAATCATACCTAGTACCCTTAATCAAAAATTCCCTCAATCATCTACCAAACCTAGCTTTCCCCCTTCTATTTTGGAAGGACTCTCTATCCCTTCTCCATTAGTTGGTTCAGTCAATTATTCTACATCTACCTCTGCTCCTGTGGCTTCTCCAGATTTTTATATCATTGGAATAGTGAAGAAAGCCAGGGATAAAGAGATGTGAACACTCTCTTTTGATAGGGATATTTTTGTATTTTTTTCATACATAATTTAATGACACATCTTCCACAATATAATGAACTATTCTTGTCTCCTCTCTTATTTAATTTTGTACTCTTTTTTATAATCCCAAAATGTGTAGATATATTCACTTTAAATGCACACTAAGGGAGAGACACATTCGTTAGGAATGGATATCTCACTCATATTATTTTGTATCATCAAATTGTTGGATATTATTGGACTGCTCTAGTATTAATCCTATTTTAATGACCCCAAATGCAAAATATCATGGAAATAATGTTTAATATGTCTCAAATCCTGTATACTAATGGTTGGTTTCTTTAGGCATTAAATAATCCTATACAAGATCTTAGTTGCTATAACTCATGTTTGATTATTGTAAACAATATTTTGATATGATTTGTAATGATATTATTTGATGAATTATTATGTCTAATTTATTCTGTGAATATCACTGCTTATGTCTGTATACAGAAATTTGGCTATGTTTGGGAAACCATGACCCAGTCCCCATAACCAGACACTGTGACCAGACATCGTGACCCATACACCATGACCCCAAATCTCTGACAACACACGGTGACCATAAACCATGACCCAGACACTCTAAACTGGACACCATGACCAGGCTACTTGACTGAATACCGTGAGCTGACACTATGACCTGGAACCATGACAATGCATTGTGACCCAATTACTGTTACCAGATACTGAGATCCTAATATCTCATTTGTGATAACAGATCATAATTTCTGTATTACCAGTGTATCATAACTGTCTCACTTCTCAAAGGCGAAGAATAAGAATCCATTTAGTTGTGACACCATTTCCATGTGACACCGTTTCTAGACAGACTGTGACACCATTCATTAATCTATTTTTTCTTATTCAATTTAATTTCAAACGGTCATAATTGGATCTTTTAAATGTACTAAGATGAATAATCTTTCGTTTTAGACATTTCACCGGACAGTATGAGGTATGAGGTGTAGAATACATTCATCATGTCTACTTCAACACATGTACTCGAAGAATAAGAAAAAAAGTGTGGCTCAAAAACAAAAATGTTTTTGAGCAGTAAGCACATGAGGATTCTTGAGAAGAGAATTGACACATGCAACAAGATACATCTGATGAACACATGAAGCATTCAAAATTACATAATCTGAAATACCATTAATTAGAGTCACTGACATCTTCGCAATACCAACACTATGAAGAACATGTGCCAGATCTAACTAGAAACTAGAGCATCAGACTGACGATACTCTGTTTCATAAAAGAGGACTCAGTTCTTCCATCTTCTTCATCCTATAAGTCTAGAGATACATAGATTCACACTCAAAGCACTTCTAACCTTATGTCCTCATTATTTCTCTGATGTGTGTTGTTATTATCTTTCTTGCAGTGTGTGTGTGAGTCTACATTAAAACACACTTCCACTTGTACTAAACTGAAGGATACAAGATATCATACCTATCATATCTTTTTACACTTGTTTACTCCCAATGATACGTGTGGAAGAGGTCCCTATGTATCCTAGTAGTTTATACCAGCAAAACATTGTGGAAGAGGTTTTGTGACCTGGAAAGTTCTGTGCACTGTTGTTTACCCCAATATAGTGTGCGGATCATATTTATTAATATAAACTGCTTAGTGGTAGGTGATCACAAAATGGAGTAGATTAGGTCTCAGCTTGAGACTAAACCACATGTTTTATATCCACTGTGTTGTTTAATTTCTTTTTCTCTGTCTTACTGTATAATTCATAAATCACTATATTTACATTGATAGCTACTCCTAGATAGAAGTTATAATGGGTTTTCTTAATTAGAATAGCTTAAAAAGTAGCATCAATAAATCAGATTGAGATTACTGAGAATTAATCAATCATCAAAGAATATATTTGAATATTAAAACTTTTATAACCATATTAAATTGATTGACTGGAATGTATTTATTTTTATTGGGGAACCATTTAAGAAAATATTACAATGGAAACTTTTTATATATACTCAATTCACCCCATGTTGAGTATTCTACTCTGACCAGTGGATATAGAAAATATATATGAAATAATACTTTTATTTGATGATTATATTTCTTTCGTAATCATCTAAACATGGAATCTATGACATTTTGTTACAATTGGTCCATGATTTTGACCCTTATAATATTTTATATAATGAAAATTAAAAAAAATCGCATTCTCTTTGTTTTATTATCTTTATATTTTCTGTATAGGGATTAAAATAAGGCATGTTTGGTTATAAATTATTTTTTTAATATAAATTATTTTTTTATCAATTTATTTTATTTTTAATTTTTTGTGATTAAATAATTACCTTAAATGCTTTCCTAACACCAAACATGTATTTATTTAACTAATAGAAAAATAAAATAAATTATTATTAAAATATTAAATGGAATATAATTTGTATTATTTATTTCATTATTAAAAACATTTATAGAAATATAACATGTTATGTAACCTTTAACTGATTACATAGGAATTAGTTTTCTTCTATGATGATATTAATATCAATGTAAACGAATTGTTTTAAATTTGTCCTTAATGATATTTTATAATAAATAATATTTTTTAAAATTTAATAAAATTAATTAAAATATTATCTATGGAAAAGTTATTATCCATTTATGGTCCATTTATCTATTGTAACTTCATGTCCCTGTAAAGGGTAAATAACTTTGTTATCACCGTATTCATCAATAGTGTTAATGGGGGTTAAAACAAAAAGACAAGGGTGAAAAAATAACTAAAAGTTGTATAATTTAAATTGGATGACATTTTTTTGACACATACATCTATTATATTTTAATTATATTAATTTGGATATGTTTGATCCTAATAATCAATTTATATTAATTTAATTCTTTTTGAAATCACAAAAATTCCCCTCCCATTATTATAAAAGGGAACATCCTCCCCTCTTCCCTACAAACTTCAAGAACCATTTAGTTCAGCAAATATTTTCCCAAATACCGTTCTAGGATCCATACCCTCATTATATAGGTCTTTTTTTGGTAGAATTCCAACCATAGAAGGATTATTGTGTACTCCAAATGAGATTTTATGAAGAAGCGTTATCATTCTTAACCGATCATTTTTTTATTATTTCTTTCTCAGCAGTAGTTAAATTTTATATATAAATTATGAAATAATAACATCATTATCTTGAAAATACTTATCATTTTTTAAATTAGTTATATAATTTATATCCATCTCTAACTTCCATACAATTGGAATGGAATCCATTGTTCATATTTTCGGAGGACAATTACCTCGCAGACTTTTGTTTTCCATCACCGTCTCTCATGGTTGGTTATAATGATGGATTTTATTATATTTATATCATAATTATATTTCTAAAAAACCAATATTTCATCTACCTTATTACCTATCCATTCTATGAGAATTTATAACGTTGTTCATGTGTATATGTGATCTACCACATCGACAGATCTATTTGATTTGATTTTCATAAATGTATCAAAGGGATGCTATATATTAGTGTATATAAATTAATAATATGTTATTTATGATATAATTATAATTATATAATGATATTATTATAAACATGTGTATGTAGAATCTATTTTCTTCATGATTGTAACATAGTTCATTTGTCATTATCATCTATCTTTATTGGTATTAAAATGTATAATTGATGTATAAATATGATAATTATGTCATTTTTATTAATATGGAGATTAAAAAATCCCACATTATCCACATTCAACCTATAAAAGTCATTTTTGATATATGAGATGAATATCTTGAAAAAATACAATGTGAACTTAATTGATTACGTTAATGTATATAACATGGTAATAAATAAAATAAAAATAATAGTAAACTTTAAAATGGTTTTTAAGTAATTAAAATAGTAATGTAACATTTTTATTCATGAATATAAAGATCATATGTGACAAGTCAGACTCATGGGACTTTATTTTAAAAATATTCATTTAATGTTTCACTTCTAACTCTTTATATTACTTGTACATGTTCCTCCAAATGATCCATGAAATTATTATATTTGAATAAATTTAGTATAAGGTTCATTTTTTGAACATATTTTACTTTATCTACTGTATTTTTAAAATTGATTTTTTTTATTTTATGTAAGTGTTACTTTAACATAAAACCTCATTTTAAATGTTTTAAAGATATATTTTAAAAATCATTATATTCCTAGTCCAAATACTTAATATTATTTAATGAATTAATTGATATGAACATAAAATAAGTATAAAGGACATTTTTATGACTTCTTTTACATTACTGTATTGTATTCCAAAAAGAATAAGTTTATTGAATGTTTTTATTTTCGTTACCAAAAGGAAAAATGAATTTTTTATTTTTATCATATATAAAATAAATGCATTTTTATGCTATCATAACCATTGTTTAATGTTTGGGTTCCTTTAAAAGATTCCTTGATTTCCTCAATAATACCCACATTTTTTGGAATTTTTATCATTGAAAATTGAGTTTTAAAATATGTGTTATTTTAATATTTGAAAATAAATTCATTTGAGTTTAAAAGAGTAATAATGGCTTTTATGATAAAATATTCAATCATAATTTTTTTTGGATATGATACATGAATATTTTATATGATAATGGGTGTGCCCAGAAATATATATATATATATAATAGGTCATCCCAATAACAAATATATGATTTATAGACACGATTTAGCTTATACAATGGGTGGGATATTAGTGGGGGTGGGGGGTATGACTTTCCCATAAGCGTTGAAGCACATGTGTGTGTATTGCGATGTAATTATTCACCCACATACTTAATATGTTCATATATTTATAAAATGATAGAAAAATATAATGTTTATTTTTTGATTCAAATAAAATCGTATATGTATAGTTATATATATAGTTTTAAAAATAATTAATTCTTAATGTTTTTTTTTGAAAAAAAAAGATATTAATATTAATTATATAAAGAAACAAAGAAAATGTAATAACGTTATATATACATGTGTACATGTATGTATGAAATTCTGAAGACACTTCTGTCAAAAATAATTGTACATATAAACAAAACAATTTCACTATAAATTTCCTATAATAAACTTTTATATATATATATTAGGAAATATATGAATTTTATAAAATATATATTGGAAATAAAAATTGAAATTTTAAGTGGAAAATTGAACTATAGAATTCTGGTAGAAATGTGCATTGGTACATTTTAGGGAAAATTGGAAATTCAAATTCCTGAGAAAAATTTAAATTACTTTTTAACCTATTAGTTTATCTTCATCGTCTAATCTAATTGTAAATTTCAATTTCATTTTGAATGTAAATTTTATTTCTAAATTTACATCATAAATTTCTAGTGGAATATTAGAGTTAAACTATTCTATGGAAATTTAGATTATTTATTTAGGTATTTATATACATTCCTGAAAAATTAAAATATCTATGTATTTAGTAATTGTACCAATCAAAAAATTTCAAGAAATAAATATTAGTGGAAATTTTTAGTGAAATTTTGTATCAAAAACTATAAAATTTTAGTAAAATTTTAAATTTATATATATAAATTAATATACTTATATATATATTCTTATAATGGAATTTTACTATAAATTTCCATTGATATATATAAATTTTCACTTAGAAATTTCATTGAATATGTTCAATGAAATTAAGTGGAATTCATTTGTAAATTTACATTTGAAAATTATATTGTATATTTTAATTTTCATTATATAAGTATGAGAATTTATATATATATATGTGCATTCAAAATTTTTATTTCTATTTGTCACTGAAAATTTATATTATAGGAATTTATTAGTGGAGATTAATAGTGTAAATGTAAAAAAATTAAAAAGAAAAATTTCAGAGTTTGTATATTAGTACTATAAATTTACATTATAAATTTTCAAATTTATGTTATAATTCTGTATTTCTATGTATATTTATATTATTATTTTTCTTTTTTTTATTTCAATGAAAATATCCATTTTACATTGAATTATTTTTGAAATTTTTGGTGCATTTATTCACTAAAAATTTTACACGAAAATGTCTAGTGGAAAATAAACATTGCAAAATTCCATCAGAAATTTTATTTTATTTTTGGACTAAAACATTCCAGTTTAGATTTACACTAAACATTTATAGTGTAAATTGAGAATGAAAAGTTCAAGGGAAAATTTTCAATTTTTTTATTTACTTATATATATTTAACTATAATGTTAAACATGGATTTATTTTACAGTATTGGAAATTCAATTTTTAGTATAATTATAATAAAAAATAATTTTGGATAGTAATAGGAAATTTTTATTGGAATTGGATCTAAAATGTTCATAGTGAAAATATACACTAAACATTTATAATGAAATTTTTTAATGTTGATTCACTATGAAAATTTATATTTTCTATTTATTTAAAAGTATATTTGAATTTTTATTTTCAGTTGATGAAATTTACACTATAAATTTCATATGGACATTTCATTTTATATTTACAATGAAAATTTTAAATACAAACTTTTATTATAAAATTATGTTGATTATTTATTTATTAATATAAATTTACTAAAAACATAAAATTGTATTTATTTTAGAATTAGTGTAATGAAAATGATTTTTAATTTTTCTATATAAACGTTCATTGAAGGATTGAGTATTTATTACAACTCAAAATTGTTAGAATCCAACAAAAATTCAGAATTTATGTTTTTTTAAAATATATTTGGTTTTAATTTAAAATATAAAAGATTATGAATTTTATGATAACTCAACCATGGTATAAAAACAACCAACCAAACATGTGATTCACTAGTGTGACCTAAAGTCACTGAAAATTTGATTTTCCTTCTTCCATTGTCTTTTTCTGAAAAAAAACATACATGAATAAAAAATATGGGCAATAGATAAGGTCTTGATAATTGGTAATCCTAATGTTAGGAATACCTTCTCTGGAACATGGATTGAGTTAGTAATGGTGTGTTATTTTGATTCCAAAATAATATATTTCCACCCTCCTCGATGGAGAACCGAAAAGTCTCATAGATGGGTTGGGCTTCAACAACCGATGGATCCCAAAAAAGAAAATATAGAATTTATGTTTGTTATATGAATATACCTATAATAATATATATGTATATACATATTTTAACTTTAATAATTATTTTTCAATGATAAAAATAAATATACAATGTAAATTTTCATTGAAACTGTTCATTAAATATTTATATTACAATAGTTGGAATTTCAAATGGAAAGAAAATATCATGTCTAAATTTACAATTACGGTTAGATATTTTCATTGAATATATTCCTTCTATATTTTTTTTGAAACTTTCAATTTAAATGTTTAGTGAAAGAATGATTTATTTATTTATGTGTTAATATATTTTCTCTTATAACCTTAACATAAATTTATTTTAATCATTTTTAATCGAATTTTTAGTATAATCATAATACAAAAAAAGTCAAAAATTATGTTGACATTTGATGTAAAATACTATATTAGATAATTTTTTAAAACAAATCTAATTAAATTATACAGTTATTTTTTTTATTTTTGTGCTAACATATTTTTATTATGATTTTATATGTAAATATTCCTAAAAAATCCCCCATTGAAATGTGGACTACAAAATTCATGTAAAATTTCCTTGGTAATAAAATTTTATTATATTTCTATGTATGTATGTATAATCGCATCAGATGTTTATAGTGAATGTATACACTAATAATTTTTAGTATAAATATATAATACAAATTTGAAATGAAAATTAGCAATGTAAATTTATAAGTTGAAATTTCTATTTTTTTCAAATTTCATTTCAAATATCCAATATAAACTTTTAATTAATTTTATATAATATGTTTGTACGGTTTTTTATATGTATACAAAGTAAAGAAACAAGTATATATTATATATATCACGATTTATCATGCAAAAATAATAAAAACTATATATTAATTTCACTATAATAAATAGTATAGTATATATAAATTTTCCAATATATATATATATATATATTTTTATATTATAATAATATTTTTATTATTAATAAATATCATATTTGGAATATCATATAATAAATATAATAATAACTAATTAATGAAGGTATTTCTATTTGAAAAAAATACTAGGCGGTTTATGGGTTGTACATAAGATTAATAAAATAAATGTTTGATGTATTTTTAGGATAATAAATTTTTGAATTATCCAAGAGATTAAATATTTTTGACATTATTTTATTTTAGTTCAATCCAAATATGTAAATTCATTTTATTTACATTAATTTATATGTATTTATGTTTGATTATCATAAATATATTGAGCTGGAAGTTTTTTATAAATGGGAATAATAATATTTAAGTAATATCGATAATTAAAAAACAAGTTTAATTTTTTTTGACAAAATATAATTTCTATATTTATTCATTGTAAATAATAAATAAGGGATGTTCCAATTCTTGATCGAGAATCATGTATAGGCTTCATCAATCAGATGGCTTCATCACTGGATCCTCGTACCTTTTTCTGATATTGGTTTATGCCTTACACTATCATGCATACCATTGTCGACATGGAGAAATTTTTTTTGGAGCTTAATCACCATCTCTAACAAGAGTTTGGATGTGCATGTATTTTCTCCAATCACTAAAAACCGGTTACAGTCATTTAGTAGAGCCGAACATAGCACTCCTAAAACAATATCGTTGGAATGGGTAGGGGAAATAAAATACTTTGTGTCAAATATCACACCCTCAATCACCATAAAATTGATGTTCATGTGTTTATACTAATCATCGCTTCTTTTAGATGATCAAAAAGTATATATAGATGTACCACTCAAAGAAGGATGTGGTAATGGGGTTGGAAGAGTATAATAAGTGGTTTTCAATTTAATTATTTTGTTTATGAGAGTACTGAAGTGAAAGCTTCTATCCTAATCGCGACAGATAGTAGAAGAACCTAGCGTCCCCCACTTAAAACAATAATTCGGAGATGGGGATGGAGTAGTAAATGAAGGGGTGTTAGATTTCATGCCCTGGATCACATGAGTATAGATGTTCACATGTTTGGCATTCTCACCACTTACATTGGTTGATGAAGTAGTAGATCCTTATATCCCACTCCTAAAAAATAAACTGGGAGTCAGTGTGGTAAGTAGAATAAGGAGTGTCTGATTTAGTTCCCTTGCTTACCAGAGTGATGAAGTGAAATATTCTTTCTCAACCATTAGATATATCAAAATACATTGGTGACCCACTGTTCAAAGAAGAACGTGGTACTGGATGGGGGAAGTAGAAGAAGGGGTGTATGATTTCATTCCCTTGGTCACTAGGGTACTAATTTACATTATTTTTACCTGGTTGACCTAGATAATAGAAGATCCTGGATTCCCAATCTTTAAACAAGAATGCAGGGATAGTGTAGGGGTAGTAGAAGAAGTGGTGTTTTATTTCATGCATGATAAAGGTTGAAAACCCTAGTTCACTATAGTAGATAAGTGCGATATTTTAGCCTAGTTTCCATAGAAATTTTAGGTTTTAGTATAAGATCCTGGAATCCCAATATCTAAACAATATCATTGGGATGGGGTGGTGGTTTTAAAAGAATAACCGAGTTTTATGGAACTATGGGAGCCTAAGAAAAGAGAATGTGTCATGTTCCTCAAACTACTATGCACTTTATTTAACCAATTTTTCTCCTTCACCAGCATGGGCTATTAGAAATTTTGTCTCTATGAATGGATAATCACTTACCACAGAGGAAGAATCGTTTTTGATATATAAACCCCAAAGGGTACACCGACTAAAATGGTGGAACTCGTCTACAGTTCTTCAGACCAATCCTTCAAATGTGACTCAACCTGGGTGGTGGAAGATATCTCATCTATATGCTCAAACCAGGGATATTATGAAAATTATGAAATTGTAAATTTTGAAGAGTTACTCCCCCCACAACGTGAACATGAACGAACACTTACTAGAGAGATGTCACCTGAGGAATCAACCATCCCTTCAACCTTTATTCTGATGACATAGCCAACCAATGTTGATAGTGGGAATATGTAATGGTACTATATGGTTGAGCTAATGAGGCTTCACTGTTATAGTTATGTGTTGAGGAGATTATAGTCCTCCCCATTAACATGATGGAATAATATGGTTATTTTCCTGTGGATATCATAACGAAGGTGGAGGGGTGTTAGAAAGTGGGATTCTTTTACTCGAGGATGGCATAGGTGACAAAAGGCATTGTTTGGGATATTGTGGTTAATAGAGGATGGTAGCGTCAATAAAATTGAGAGATGGAATAGATACTGTTGGAAGAGATAAGTCATATAGAATTTATATGATATGGGGATAATTAAATAGATAAAAATATGGGGATTTCATGGAAACAGATTGTGGTCATTATGAAGTATATGAATAATACATTAATTAGATTATCAAATTATACAATTAGAATGGACCAAATCAGTTTTATAAAAATCATTAAAATTTATTATAATAACAAAAATGTTTAAGAATAATAAATCATAACTTTTTTACCTCTTTGTATGTATATTTTATTTATGTATGAATTTAAAAATTTATTTTTTAATCACTTCCTAAACAATTAAAACATAGAAAACAATTTTTTGTTAAGGAATATTTCAATACTATTAAAATGATTTTTCTTATAATGTATTTTAGGTACTTTATAAATATGAATGGGTGCATTAAAAATATTTTAATGTTTCACAAAATATTAAAATATTTTATTTCATAATTGTTTTTTTAATTTACAAACATTATATAGAGTATTATTAGAAAAACAAAATTCCTAAATTTTACCACCACTTTTGTCATTTTTTTCTTCATTAATTATTTTTATATTATAAAATAAATAACTTAAAAGATATATAATATTTTAAATGTTAATTAAATTTGTTGCTGCACAATATTATATTTTTTATTCACCTTTTGATTAAAATATTTCATTCCCTTAAACAATTATTTCATGTTGCAATGACAAATTATTCTTATTTTATATTTAAAATGAAATTCACTACATCAAAATTATATATGATATTGAAACTACATATAAAATATATAATATGACCTCATTATCTATTTCACTACTAGTTTTTATAATTAATATATATAATTTCATTATCAATAAATATTTATTGTGTTGTTTTTTATAATTTTTACTAATTTTTAACTGTTATGTATATTATTTTTTAATCATTGAATCATTCAATTTTACTGGTGAAGTATAGACACTAAAAATAAAATTTATTTATTTACTGAGGATATATAAATATATATTTTAATTTGATGCCAAAAATTTAAATTTTAAATTGAAAATGTTAATGGGGGAATATTTTATTTATTTTAAAACATAGAATCTTATGATTTCTGATATTAAAATTTCATATCAATAAATAAAAATCAACATATATTATACCATTTTTATTACATTAATATTTATGCTCCAGGTATGAAATTTTTTTACTAGAACTTATTAATAAATAAAATTTATCTTATTCACGTAACAGAATAAAATTTCACAGAAAAAAACAAAAAACATTTTATAAAATATATAGTATAAATTTACTAAAAGTAGATATATATATTTTTATTAATTTATTAAATATAATGGTAACACAAATTATTCATTTTAACATATCTTTTATACTCCCATACAAAACTAATTTTTTCACTTGAAATTAATGGGAAACAAATCAACTTTACATGTATATTTTAGTGTGTGTGTGTTCATGTGATATATATAAAAAGGATATATAAGTGCTGAAATATATCATATTAAATTTCCTAAAAAATCTTAAAAAATTAGATAGAATATTTTTTTAAAATATATGAAATTTATCTAACGCATTGACTTCCATATTTCATGAAAAAGCTTGAAAATTATTATTATTGTTATTATTATTATTAGAAAGAAAAACATCAACTATGATATCATCCAAATCCAAAGTACATAACTCGAATGTAAAAGACAAGATACAACAATAATACCCTCTATAACTCCACAAATCCTCCATAAAATGAGTTGCACGATTTCCCACCCTCCCAACAAAGTAAAATCCACAAGAAGAAAATAAAGGATCCAATGATCTGATAATGTCAATAATAGACGCAAAGCATGGTTTCCACTTTCGCCCTCCTCTAAAGCATTTCTAATAACATAGAAATCATATTTGACCCAATAATCCTTTGATCCAAGAGAAGAAGGGATTATAGAATTAAATTATGATGTAATATATATATATATATATATACTTATATAATTATAATGTAGTAGTGAAAATGATATTGAAAAAAGTAAATATTTAATCAAATAAGAATTGTAGTTTCTAAATCAATAAACATAATATAATTAAAATTCTAATTACTATATTGAAAATAATTTCATAAAATAATAATAAATATAATCATTTTAAATCATTAAAAAAATAAAAAATATATTACTTAAAATATCATTAAGTTGGTATAGTGTTTAAGCCTCCATTTTTACATTTGGGAATGAAATTATTTTCTTCCAATTTGTTTCTAAATTCGATTAATAAAGTCAAGGATGAATCCTCACTTTGATAGAATAAATTAATAATTTTAATAAAAATAATAATTTTTTAATTTTTGAATTTTCATATATTAATTATTTACAATGACAAACAGAATACTTTTATATATTGTAAAACTATTTTGATAAATATCATAAATGTGGATCCAACAAAACAAATATTTATCTTATAAAAATGGTTAATGAAACCCAATAAATCAATGTTTTACTGAACAATAAAATGTATAAATAAATACAAAAAAGTAAAATTTGAAATAATGAGTGATCGTTGAAATTTTGATTTGTTCTAATGAACAAAAATATTTTATATAATTGTATGAATTTATAGAAGATATAATTACATATCACTTCCACCCATCTCTCGTTTTCTTTGAATACCATATATATAATGTGTTATAGAGAGAAGTTTCATTCATGATGAGCATTCTACTGTGCCCACTCATTCCATTCCCATTTTACTTTGTACTCCTCTAAAACATCATCACCATCCTTGAAGTGATTTGTAAAGGAACTCCTCGATGTCAGATTCAATAAGAAAAATAACCAGATTGAGGAAAAACACTCCTTACTCGATTCTAAAAAAATGAACACCCATTTTCTATCATTCCACCTGAAAAGACAACCCACCACAGTAGGTTCTCTAAAAAAATATGAACTGATTGAAGAATGTTTTACAATCAGTTCTCACCAACTATAGTGTCACTAAATAATCCACTCCACATATTTCCACTATGACTCTAACCCTAGTTTCAAGAGTAAAGGATTACATCTTTTTGGATTACAAAAGGTTAATTATTCCCCTTTTATTTTTGGGCATTAAAAATAATAGGCATTTTAAATTTTGTTACCACTATAAAGGTAAAATTAGTAAATTAAGATTAAAAATAATTCAATAAAGACTAAAATGTTACCATAACACATCAATTAATTTTATATTATGACTATATTTCTTCAATATCATTCATAATTATAAAATATGATATTTCGTTACAATTCGGCCAAGATTTTGACCATTATATAATTTTATGTAATGAAAATTAAAACAATTCATTGCCATTATTTTACTATACTTAAATTTTTGTAATAGAGATTTGAATTAAGTTATGTTCAGTTATAAATTGATATTTTTAATATATAATTTTTTTATAAAAGTATTTTACCTTAATTTTTTTTTGATGAAATGATTATTGTAGATGCTCACAAAACACTCATAAAATATTTATTTAATTATTAAAAAAATTAACTAAATTATATAAAAAATATTAAAAGGAATATAATTTGAATGATTTATTGTGTAATTCAAAGTTTTTATATAAATATAACTTTTAATATACTTTTTCCTTGATTAAATTATAATTCCCTTACTTCATTGATGTTATTAATGTAAAAGTATAAAAATAGTTCTAAAATTAACATCAATGATATATTATAATAAATTATAGTTATTAAAATTATATAACATTCATGAAAAATATTATATTTTTCCAAGATATTACCCATTTATGATCCAATTTTAATTTACAGTAACTATCTTTATCCCAAAAGGGGAAAAACATTGCTATCATGGTAATCGTCCAAAGGGTTAATGGAGTGTTAAAAGAATAAAAAAAGGGTGAAAATCACCTAAAATTGTCAAATATTAATTGTATGATAATATTTTTTCTCATGGTAATCTTAGGATAGAATTATATTTATTTTTATATCTTTGATCATGAAAATTCATTAAATTAATTAAATACTTCTCGAAATCTGAAAAATTCCCCTCCCCTTATTACAAAAGGCTACCACTATCACCATCTGTCCCCACATCATGAACCATTTCATTCGGCCAATAATTTTCAAAATACATTAATAAGATCCTTATCCTCATTATATATGTGTTTTATTGGTATAATATCAACCATAAAAGAATTATGATGTATACCAGAAGATATTTTCTGATGAAGTGATATCATTCTTAATAGAGTGTTTTTGTATTATATCTTATTCCACCTCATTTAATTGTTATTTAACAATTATCAAATAATATAATTAGTATATTTCAAAGAATATTATTTTTATGTTGATTTTATAATTTATATCCATCTATAACCTCTATCAAATGGGATGGTAATCCATCATTCATTTTTATTGCCGACTACTGCCTCACAAAATGAAGTAATTTTTTTCCATCAAAACATCTTAGGGATGGTTAAAATGAAGAATATAATGTATATATATTTATATATGATATTCATAATATAATTATATTTCTAAAAAATTAATGTGCCATCTACACTCTTATCATTATATTCATTGAAAAATTATAATGTTGTTTGTTCTTACACATGATCTACCACCTCTATAAAGTAATTTGGTTTTTTTCAACACCATATCATATAGACGATATATAAAAGAAAATTTATTGTAATAAAAAGGTATTTATTATATAATTATAATTATATAATTATAATATAATACATATGTTCTCCACATTATGATTATTGATAAATAGAAACATTACACATGCGTATGTATAACCTAGCATCACCATGATTGTAACACAATTCATTTTTCATTACCATGTATAATAATTGGATTTAAAGAATAATTTATATATAAAAATTATATTTATTTGATGATTATTATTCTAGATATTATGGAATAAATACCTCTTTGAACATAGTCAACCCATAGAATTAAGTTTTTATATTTGAACTGAATATTGTCAAAATATCTGATGTGAACATAATTGTTTATTTAATTGAATATAAAAATAACAATGAAATTGAAAAGGTTTATTGAGTATGTAAAATTTAAAATTATATTTTTTATATATGAATATAAGGAACACAGTAAGAAACTTTATTCTCCAAATATTCTTCTAAATTTTTTCCAATATGTATTTTTCTTATTTTTATAAGATCATTTGAACAAATTGTGAAAGTTATAATTTATTAATTAATGTATAATGTTTTTATTTTTTGACCATATTTAACATTATTTAGATATGTTTTTGAATAATAATCTCATTATGAGTTCACATAAGTGATACATTATGTTAAAACTTCATTTTAAATTCATTAATGTTTTTATTCACAAAAACATTATATTACATGTAATTGTCCTTATTATTATTTTATTAATATATTTATGTGGACATAAAATAATTATAAAAGACATTTTGTATGACTGCTTTGAATTTATTTTAATGTTTTTAAAAAATGAATAATTTTGTATTTTTCAAAAGGATTTTTAAAAAGAATGGGTATTTAAATATCCAAAAACTCCATATAGGTTCAAAAGAGTATTCAAGGGTTTAATAATAAAATATATAATCATAAAACGATTTTACTCTTAATATAAGAAATGAAAATTATATTTCATAATGAGTGATCTTGATATATCCTATTTGATGGGTGATCCCAATATAACTCATAAGATGGGTGGGAACAATATAATATATACAATGGGTGTGCCTAAATAGCACTCCAATGCAATTGGTATTGTTCATTAATTTTAAATATTTATTTTTAATACATATGAAGAAATTATGGTTTGATATATATATTATTTCAAATTTGTTACATTAAAATTATATATAATCATTTTTATCAAATAAATATATCATAATTTTAATACAATTAATTATTATAGTATAATTTTTATATATCCATAATTATATATTTTCATATTTTTTAAAAAAAATTTCCAAAATATTTTATATGAAAAAATATATATTATTTTAAGTGATTTATTGTAATAATAAATTTCAAAATAGTTTAAATATATGTGTACATTTATGCATTCAAGTACGAATACACTTATTTCAAAGAGAACTGTATATATACACTAAAAATTGTTTCCATAAACTTCTAATAAAAACATTGTTTATTTAAATTAAGAAATATATGTTGTGTATAATATCATTTTTTGAAATGAAAATTGATTATTTTATGTTAAAACAGAAGTATAATTTCCTGGTAGAAATTTGCATCGAAATTTTTTAGTGAAAATATTCATTGAAAATTATTGAGGAAAAATCACAACCCTTTCCCAGGGGCCCGTGCCATGACTACCCCAAGTCGGCCTTCCATAGGCCAGGGGCTGGCGACTAGCACCAAAGGCGTATATCCCTAAAATAGGAAGTCACTACCTTGAAAACATAAAAATTCACACAACAGAGTACGAGAAGCAAGAAAAACACTAAGTAAAATTGTATACAAAGAGTGTTCAAAGTTGTGGGGCTGAAATACAAGCCCAACATGAAAGTGAAAGTACACCAGAAAACAAGTACAACTGAAAAGGACAAAATAATTAAAAGGTGAAGAGCAGCTCCTGGATCGTCCACCACGAATCCTACCTGAAGGGTAGGTATTGATAGACTCCTCAACACTCCATATTTATATATCTCCTCCACGTACCGACATGTCATATGGTACACCTATAGGTACCATGCAGTCGTGGTACTCTTAGCCTCACTCAGCATTGTTCGTTGTCTGCAACCAACACAATGAGGTGTCGGCATAGCCCTTGTTGGGGTGAGTATAACGATACTCAGTAGGGACCCCAGGACCCTCGAGGTCTCACAAAATCTAACACGGATAATACACAAAGTATGAAATCAAATGATAACCCTGCATAGGTATATGACCATACATATACCTATGTTATCGAGTAATCCATCTAAATCAAGAGGTAAATAAAAATGTTACTGACTCAGCTCAACCATGATTTTATTCTAGGGATAGTATCTATCTGTACCCTCAGCTATTGGATAAATCCTCTTCTATGGAGTACAGTGGGCTTTCCATGTCACACAATGGCGCTTCCCACTAACCTTAGACTGGTGAGGAACTTCTCCTGTCGAGTACCGTGTGTCTACCGCATCACACAGAGGCGCTCCCCACAATGGGTTTGTCGCATCACAAAGAGGTGCTCCCCCTCATAGCCTACAGTGGTTCTCATCTTATTGAGTATCATGGTTCTTCTGCGTCACCAAGGTGATCCCTATTGTGGGTCTGATGCAACAAAAAGGTGCTCCCCACTAGGCCAATACAAAAATTCTGAGTCAACGGTCTGTAGTCGTCAGGTCTCAGCCAGCTACTAGGTTCCCGCACAAATGATTGCTCGTCTCCAGAAGATCTGCTCCACAAGCTATTGGTCGACGCTCCAACTTCCATGAAGGCCCACGAAGAAGAATCTCGATGGTATGCCACGTCATAGAGGTCTCAACGCAATAGACGTCACATCAAATGGACGCACGGTCTGTGAGTTATTATCCTTTTAGTCCTAGGTTCCCGGTTGGATTTATGTACGATCCTACATGTCCATATCTCACGTATACCCCAAACTCGAGTGGGGTATACTCAAATGGACTGTCACACTCCATGAAATCCAGTACTGTTGAAGGTTCATCAAATGGTCACCTGGTTCCAACGATATGGCCAAAGAATTTAATGCCTTAGTAGTGGGCATGGGTCTGGTCCAGTCCGACCCAATCGGACCGACTCGGACCAACCTAGTCTTGGCCAATATAGTCTTGGTCGACTCGGTTAGACATGTTGGGTATGGCCTAGCCCATTGGGCATGCTAGCCTGTTAGGTTCAGCCCGGCCCGATGGGCCCTGCCATGCAGGCCACGAGGGTGGTTCGGCCCGTGCTCAGGGCCGGTTCGCCCTAGAGCGTCGTGAGGGCATGTACCAGCTTAACTCATCCCGGATGGCATAGCTAGGCCAGTTCGTCCAGGGTGTTGTGAAGGGGGCCGATGGCCATTTTGCGATTTCAGGCAGCCGGGAGGGGGATGTGCAGGGCGCCAGGCGTGCCAGCGGTCTGCCGGGCATGGTGGTGCCAGGACGAGAGGTGGCCGGGTAGGGCACCGAGCGGGCCGACGGGCGGCCGGGCAGGGTGCGTCCTCGCTGGAAGGCGGCCTAGAAGGGCTCCTGGTGGTCTGGCGGGTGGCTGGGTAGGGTGTACCCATGCCGGAAGGTGGTCGGTAAGCCGGGAGGCCAGGCCGACCCGTTTCGAGCAGGCCAATTCGTCGTGGCTTGGGTCGGCATAGGCTGGTGGGGCGGCTGGGGCCCTAGGGAGGACGGCAGCGGTGCGGCTGGGTCAGTAGGGGGTTGGTGGTGGTTTGGCCCACAAAGAAGGCTTGGTCGGGGCACCGGAACGCCGCGACTGAGGTGTGGGTCGCAAAGGCCACGGGGAAGTGTGGTCGTTGCATGTTTCTTCGTAGCCTTCAACACTGCTTCATCGCCATGCTGAGAAACGACAAAAACAAGAATCGCGGAGGGGTCGGGCCATGTTTGTTTGGCCCACACCCTGCGCGTTTAGTGTGGTAACACCTGGATCATCAATGAGTAAGAAAGATAAACAACAATTGTTTTACAAGTACCCAATGATTCCTTTCTAATATGAGGAAGAGAAGAAGAAAAGGGATGTTACAAAAAATAAACCCCCTAACATTGATTATCGGTCATCGACGTTGAAGTAACAAGAAGAAGATGAAGGAGCTCGTCATTCGTCGTGTCTACCACACACTACCAATCCCGAGCTGCATCGGTTAATTGATAATGATGCAGAGTATAGGTCGGTTGAAGATGCCCCACATCGGTAGGATCCGAGGGAAGAAGTCAAAGAAGGTCGGCATTCTTCGCCGGTGGAGTATTCTTCATTGGAAGAGAGTTATTCGTTTGAATAACTTTTCTCCCAAGATATTCTCTTCCCAAGCTCCACAAAATGAGAAATTCCAGGAAAAATAATAATAGATTGATATTGTCTATTATTTAGTTACTGACACAAAAATCAAATTGGTGAATTAATAATTTGGGTCCCCTAATTAATTAATGAATGTTGGCATAAATAAATTGGGGGAGTTGGAACCAATTAATTAAAGGGGAGCTCATTAGGATCTCCCTTATTAATGAGGGAGAGATGAGAGATTTTACTCTCCTCCATCAATAGGGTGTTCTATCCCCGTGTTGTCCCCTTGTCGTAACCTCTCGCGGGTGGGTAGGTTCTAGTGGGCCCCACAACCATAACCTCTCATGGGAGGTTAAGGTTTGGTCATCCCACCTCTAACTTCCATGAGGTGGGTTAACCACCAAACACCCACATGAAGGCTCAAATAAAAATAAAGTGACTCTCACATTATTTTATTATTTTCCATGAAAACCCAAAAACAATCTTTTAAAATTGACCCACTGCCATTGAAGTGAAAGTCTTCTTAATAAAATACCGGTGTTGCGAGTTAAACAGTGCCCTCAAATTTCAATTTCGATCACCGATTCAAATGTTATAAAAACTTGCTCGTACGTTTACTAAATGTAGTCGAACAAAACCTCATAAATTGATTCCAGGAAAACTGGGCCTCAGAATCATGCACTGTCAGTTTTCGCGGACTCACAAAATTCTCGTGTATTTAAGAAAAAATATTCCACATAAATTCAAGGTCATTACATTCTCCCAACCTCAGGGATTTTCATCACTATAAGCTACAACTCAAACTAAGGTAACAAGTGGGGATACTGAGCACACATCTGAGCCTCCCACTCCCATGAGCTTTCTTGGAGGTTCTCATGCTTCCAGAGAATGCGCACCAGAGCTTTCAATCGTCCATAAAGGACCCGCTCCTGTTGATCCACAATCTCAACTGTAACCTTCATAAAAGTCACCCCATCGTTGACGTCCAACTCTCCATGGACGATTATGTGAGAAGGGTCATGCACGTATCTCATCAGCTGGGATACATGGAATACATCGTGCACCTAGTGAAACTGAGGTGTAAGATCTAAGAGGTATGCCACCTTTCCAACTCTACTGAGGACCTGAAAAGGTCTGATGAAACGCGGAGATAACATTCCACCTTGGCCAAATCTTTGCAGACCTCGTCGCGACTAGACACGTAAGAAGATGTGGTTGCCATCCTCAAACTCCAAAGTTCTCTGTCTCCCGTCAGCATACGACTTCGGCCTGCTCTGTGAAATCTTCATCTCCCCGGGATGATCTACACCTTCTCTGTGGTAGCTCATACCATATTTGGTCCCACTACTATTGAATCCCCATGTTCAGTCCAACACAATGGTGATCTTCAAGGTTGCCCATATAATGCCTTGAAAGGTGGTATCCTGATGGTGGAGTGATTTCTATTTATGTTGGAAAACTACAAAAAAGGTAAGTAATCCTTCTAAATGCGACTGAAGTCAAGGACACAAGCACGTAGCATGTCCTCGACGGTTTGTACAGTCTGGTCAGTCTAAACATCTGTTTGAGGATAGAAGGAAGTTCTCAGATGAAGTTGCTTCCCAAAAGCCTTCTATAACCCATTCCATAGCCAGGAAGTGGACCACGCGTCACGATCAGTGAAAATATAAGAAGGTACTCCATGTAGCCGTACAATCTACTGCACATAGAGACATCCAAAGATCTCTACTGAACCCCACTCTCTGATCGGTAGGAAGTGGGGCGACATGGTGAGTCGGTCAGCAATCACCCAGGTAGAGTCATGACCTCTAGATATACTTGGAAGACCCATCATGAAGTCCATGGATATACCATCCCATGTCCACTGTGGAACCTCTAATGATAGAACCAAGCATGCTAGTACCTTGTGCTCTGCCTTCACTTGTTCAAAATTGAGGCATCGAGAGACAAACTCTGCAACTGCTTTCTTCATACTTGGGCACCAATGATGTCATCGAAGGTCCTGGTACATCTTCACCACTCCTGGATGTACCACTAGAGGGGATGTGTGTAATTCCCTCAAAACTTCATCCTAAAGTGACACTGGTACCATAATATTCCATCTAAGAGGATGACGTGCTCCCCACCTTCAAAAAATCCATCAGGTGCCTGCCCTGTGGAAATCTGAGCACATCGTGTCTCGCAGTCAGTACCCCCATGTTCTGCTTCCCTAACTCGCTGAAGTTGGTGTGGAGGATCTGTAAGGGACTGAGGGAAAGCTACTCCATCTTGGTCGACAATAGATATTTGTAGAGCAGCCAGCTACTCTATCATCTCGCATAGCACTTGTATACCATATCTCCTACTGAGTGCATCCACTACAATGTTCCCCTCTCTAATAGTATTGATTATCTTGATGTCATAGTCCTGGAAGAACTCAAGACATCACTGCTGTCTCAGGTTTACGTCCTTATAATAGAAGATATACCTAAGAATATTGTGATCATATTACACGGTAAAACACTCGTTGATCAGTTAGTGTCCCCATATCTTCAAGGAGAAGACCATTGCTACAAACTCTAGGTCGTGGCTAGTTTATTTATGCTCGTGTTGTCTCAGCTGCTGAGAACCATATGTGATCACTTCTTGCTCCTACATGAGGACACACCCGAGTCAGGTCCATAATGTGTGACAGTAGACTACGTACCCTACACCTTCCTCTGGAAGATTCATGACAGATGCACTAGTCAGCCTCTACCTTAGCTCTTGAATACTCTTCTGGCATCTCTTTGACCACACGAAGGGTTTCCCCTTCTTTTTCAAGGATTATGGTGGTGCTGCAACTCTGGAGAAGTCTTGAACGAACCTCCGGTGTAACCAGCCAAAACCAGGAAACTTCGTACCTTCGTCACACTCCTCGGTGTCTCCCAAGAAGGTACCACATCAATCATTGCTTAATCCACTGCAACTCTAGCCTCTGAGAAGACATGTCCTAAAAAGATAACTTCTCAGATCCAAAACTATCACTTCGAGAGCTTACCATAAAGCTGGTGCTCTCATAGTGTGTCTAGTACTACCCAAAAATGGTAAACATGCTCCTCCTCAATAATCGAGTAGATCAGAATGGCATCGATAAAGACTAAGACAAAGCGATCGAGGTATAGCTGGAAAATCTTGTTCATGAGTCCCATGAACACTGCTGGAGCGTTGGTTATGCCAAAAGGCATATCCAAGAACTCGTAGTGGCCGTACCGATATCTAATGGTTGTCTTCTACACATCCTCATCTCGAACTCTGAGATGGTGATTGTCTAATCTGATGTCTATCTTTGAGAACCACTGTGCTCCCTTAAGCTAATCAAAGAGGTCATCAATCCTCTAGAGTGGGTACTTTTTCCTCACGGTCACTTGGTTCAGGAGACGGTATTCGACACCAAGCCTCAAGCTCCCATCACCCTTCTTGGTGAATAGTATCAGGGTTGCCTAGGGAGAAAAATAGGTCCAAATGAATCCTTTCCTCTACAAGTCCTCTAGTTGTACCGGTAACTCAAAAAGCTCAGTGTGAGCCATCTGATATGCGGTGGTAGATATCTGTGTTGTCTCGGGGTACATGTCAATATAGAATTCCACCTCTCTGTGAATAGGTAGTCTTGGAACATCTCCAGGGAAAATATCTATGTACTGGTCCACCACTACAGGATATCTTAGACTCTCCAAATCAACTACCCAAAGGTAAGACATGCCAACTGATGAGTGATCAGTTGTACCTTCCTCTGATTAAGTGCGTCATGTGCTGCAAAGGCTTCCATCTCAGCGGTGAATGTAAACCCAGTCACATCTGTACGGACAGACTGCACTTTGCACCTAATATAGTCAATCAGTGCATGGACTATAGATAACCAGTGCATACCAAATATGATTTTATAAGGCCTCAATGCTACTACTAGGAGACCCTAGCAGATGGTCAAGCCTCCTAGTGTAATCTCACACTATTGGCACCAGTGTATAATCATCGAGTATTCTCCCGTTGGAGTCTCTAGCTGTAAGGATCGATCCAATGACTTCTCTGGAATCTTTGATCTCTGAACGAGGGCAGTATCAATGAAAGAGTGAATTCCACATGTGTCTATAAGTACTATAGATAAGGTGGAGTAGTCACAAATCATAACTAGAATCATCTCCGGAGCGCCATGGTCGTATGCTTCAGCTGCCTCAAGCTGAGATCTCACCTATCCACATGCTCCCTATAGTTGGGGTGGACCTCCTAGTGGTGGTGGTGGTAACACCTCGAAATGTAACCCACCACCAGCTGCTCGACCAGCTCCTCTGCCATATCTGCCTGCTCCCTGTGGACCACCCCGATTGAATCTATGTCTCTGACTGGGTATTACTTTGATTGTCTCTAGATTATCCGGGTGGCAGGTCGGATAGTCAAGAGGATTGTGACCATGTTCACCACATGAGTAACACTACCTGATCCTTCCATGTGTGTCTCTACCCCATGATCCTCATAAAACTGATCCTGAGTTATGCGGTCGTCCACCTGTGGGTCTGGTCCCCTAGGACCTCTATGACATATGTCTACTGCCAACTGCAAAAGACTCCGCTGCATGTCGACCAGTGGTGGGTTTCACTACTGGATACTGCTCATTAAGGAAACTCTCCACCAATATGGCTCCCTCCAATACCCCTGTCTGCATCGGGATGCTGAGGGAGATCATCGAATCCCTGATCTCTCGCATGAGCCCGTGCTCAATGGTCTAGGCCCTAGAGAATGGGTTCTGCACCATATCTGTGTAGTAACATGAGTGTTCGGTGAACCTCACTGAGTACTATGCCACTATCATGCGACCCTGATGCATATGAAATCTCTCCAGTATATGCACCACACGAAGAGTCGCTAGAACATACTCCACCCGAAACCGGCACTTGATGTCTTCCCAGAGTAGCTTCATCTCTTCGTGAACCTAGATCATCAAGCACCCCCAACTACCCACTGATACCAGTAAATGGCTGGCAGAAATAATCACCATGATGTTGGATGGTGTCCCTACCAGTCTAAACACTCTCACCACAACCTCTTTCCAATCCTCATATGCCTGTGGGTCTATGTCCCCTCTGAACCTAGGCGGCCTCTGGAGTTGGAACTTGTGCAAAACGCTCAAGTGGTGTGCAACGTCTAAAACTGGGGCCAGTGGAATTGGTGGCCAATGGGGTGTGGTACCACTGGTACCTCCGCTGGAAAAGGGCCCTGCACAGAGGCCTCATCGCTCGGTGGGCAATCTGTGTGTACAACTATCATGACTCTCCCAGGTCATCTGCAGGGAGGCATCCTGAAAAAAACACATGTGACATGGTCAACAGATTATACTTGGTGAGATGACCAGATTCAACTGTCCTAAAGAAAACTTTTGAAAACACATAGGCAGTGAATGTTTTTGTGCACCAAGTCAGATGTTAGTAGTTAGGTTTTTCGTGTATTGATACGCCAGCCGCCACACCAACACTGGAATCCCAAAACTGAAAAACACACTCAGTACCCTTAACATTATTGCTTCAATGAAAAGAAAGATCATTGTCCTATGTTATGCGGTAGAACCGAATCCTATGATACGAATTTATCATGACTCATACCCCAGGTTCTGTGTTGTGACTACCCCAAGCCCTCCTTCAAAAGGCCAGGGGCATGTGCCTATCATCCAAGGAATAAATCCCTAAACCGGGAATGCATTGACTTTAAAACATGAAAACGCAAACAACAGGGTTTGAGTTGGAAGCAAAACACTAAGTATAACTATATACAATGAGTTTTGAATGTAGAGGCGATTGAATACAATCCCAACAAGAAAATACAGGTACAACTAAAAACAAGTACAACTGAAAAGGACCAAATAGCTGAAAGGTGAAGAGATGCTCCTAGATCATCCACCATGGATCCTACCTGAAAGGTAGGTACAAATTGTCTCATCATAAATCCTCATCTATCGGTCTCCTTCAAGTACCGAAACATCATATGGTCCACCTTCGGGTTCCGTCCAGTCCTGGTACTCTCACCCTCAGTCAGCGATGATTGTCATCTGCAACCAACACAACGAGGTGCGTGCATAGCCCATGGAGGGGTGAGAATAACGATACTCAATAGGGACCCCGACACCATCATGGTATCACAAAATTAAACAAGGATAGGCCACAAGGATTGAAATTAATAGATTACCCCACTTAGGTATAAGCCCATACATATACCTATGTTATCAAGTAATCCATCTCAATCATGAGGTAAATACAAAAACGTTACTGACTCAGCTCAACTAGGATTTTATTATAGGGAAAGTATCAATCTAAATCTTAAACTACTAGAGAACTCATCCTCTATCGAGTGTAGTGGGCCTTCCACATCACACAGAGGCACTTCCCACAAACCATGGACTGTTGAGGTACTCCTCCTCTTGTGTATCGTTGGTCTTCCGCACCACACCGAGATGCTCTCCACTGGGGGTTTTCCGCGTCACACAGAGGTGCTCCTCCTAATAGCCTACTGAGTTACTCCTTCTATCAGGTACCGTGGGTCTGCTGCATCACCAAGACGCTCCCCAATGTGGGTCTCCACATCACCAAGGTGCCCCCCACTGGGCCAGTAGAATCACTCCGAGTCAAATGGTTAGTAGTCATCAGGTCTCATCCAGCTACAAGTTTCCTGCACAAATGCTCGCTCGTCTCCAGAAGATCTTCTCCAAAAGATACTGGTTAATGCTCAAACATCCACGAAGTCCCATGAAGAAGTATCTCAAAGTTCAGCCATGTCATAGAGGTCTCAATACAATAGATAGCGCGTCAATCTAACGCCTAGTCTATGAGTAATTAGCCTTTTAGTCCCAGGGGCCCGGTTGGATTCGTGTATGATCCAACCTGACTGTATCTCAACTATACCTCATACTCTAGTGGGGTATACTCAATGGTACTATCATGCTCAATAAAAACCATCACCGTCGACGGTTCGTCAAATGGTCGTCTGGTGCAAACGATATGGCCAAAGAAAGTAAAGCGTTAGTAGTGGGCCTGGGTCCAGTCCGACCCGGTCGGACAGACTAAGCCCAACCTAGTCTGGGCCCACCCAGTCTGGGTTGACTCTGTCAGACCTATTGGGTCTGGCCCAACCGATTGGGTGGGACAGCCTGCTAGGTTCGGCCCAGCACTCTGAGCCCTGCCCTGCCGGCTGCGATGGCTGTTCGGCCCAGGCTTGGGGCCGATTCGGCCTGTAGCGTCGTCAGGGTGCAACCCGGCGTGGCTCGCCCTGGAGGGTGTGGCTGGGCTGGTTCAGCCAGGGTACCGCAAGGGGGGAGAGGTATAGTTAATGATGTGGGATGCCCAGGAGGAGGCTAGGCAGCGCGCGACCAGGAAAGATCGCGGCCCAGCAGGGCCCCAGGCTGGCCGGTGGGTGGCCGAGTAAGGCGTGGCCAGGACGGGTAGGGATCCAGGAAGGTCGGCATATGGCCAGGAAGGGCGCAACCGAGCCATGAGGCAGTCGGGTAGGGCACCAGGTGGGCCTGCGGGCTGCCAGGCATGGCGCGGCCAAGCCGGCAGGCGGCTGGGAGGCTGGGTGGCCGGGACGACATGGTTTTCGGGCTGACACAGATCAACACGGGATGGGACATCGCGGTCCGGTGGGGTTCAGCCGAGGCATGCAGGAGGACGGTAGTGGTGCGGTCGGGCTCACCAGAGGCTGGCGGTGGTATGACCCGCAGAGCCAGCTCGGTTGAGGCATCAGAACTCCATGGGGGTGGCACGGTTCACGGAGGTCGCGATAAGCATGGCCTTTTCCTATGCATTTGTCACCATCAATGCTGCTTCATCACCATTCTGAAAAAAAACACAAACAAGAACGATGGAGTGGTCATGCCATGTTGGTTTTGCCCACAACCTCTGCGTTTAGGGTGGTAACGCTTGGCTCATCAAATTGTATGAAAGATGAACACGAACTTTTTTACAACCACGCAACAATTCATTTCCCATCTGAAAAAGAGAAAAATGGAATTTACACAAAATAAACACCCTACCTTTGATTGTCGGTCATCGATGTTGAAGTCGCAGGAAGAAGACAAAGGAGTTCTTCTTTCTTCGCGTCTGCCACGTACTCCCAATCCCAAGGTTCATGGGCTCATTGATGACTATGCAGAGGGTAGGTCTGTTGAATACGCCCCAAAACAGTAGGATCTGAGGGAGGATGTCGAAGAAGGTCAGTGTTCTTTGTCGTTGGAGTGTTCTTCGTCGGTGGAGCGTTCTTCGTTGGAAAAACCCTTCTCCCAAGCTCTTCTCTTTCCAAGATCCACCAAATGATAAATGCCAAGAAGGATAATAATAGATTGAGTTTATCTATAATTTATTTACTAACCCAAAAATCAAATCGCTGAATTAATAACTTCACTCCACTAATTAATTCATGAGTGTTGGAACAAATTAATTAGGGGAGTTTCCACGAATTAATTAAAGGGGAGGTCAAGAGTCTCTCTCTCATTAATGAGGGAGATTTTAGAGGCATTACTATCCTCCATCAATATTGGTTTTAGCCATGTGTGGTCCCCGCTTTGTAACCTCTCGGGGAAGGATAGGTTCGGGTGAGCCCCACCACCATAACCTCTCATGGGAGGTTACGGTGTGGTGGTCCCACATCCAACATCAATGAGGAGGTTTTAACCACTAAACACCCACGTGGTGGCTCAAATAAAAATAAATTGAAGCTCACATTATTTTATTATTTTCCTTGAAAACCCAAAAACTATCTTTTAATCTCGACCCACTACCGTCGAAGTGAATGTCTTCTTAAGTGAATATCAGCGCTGCGAGTTCAACGGTGCCCTCAGATTTCAATTCTAAGCAGCGGTTCAAATGTTATAAAAACCTGCACATACTTTTACTAAACATAGCTAAACAAAACTTCAAAAATTGGTTCCAGGAACACCAGGTCTCGGAATCACGTGCCGTCAGCTTTCGCGGACTCGCAACATTCCCATGTATTTTAGAGAAAACAATTTCCATGGAAATTCTGGGTCTTTATAGGAAAATTAATATTGATTATTTATTTATTAATATAATTTCATTCTATAACCTTATTGGAAATTTGATTGGTAAATTTCATGAAGAAATTGAAATTGTAAATTTATGGGAATTTTTGGGCTAAAGTTTTCAATGAAAATTTACAATACATATTTTGGTATTAAATTATTTTTACATGATATTTAAATATCTTTTCATTTAATAATTATACCAATCAATTTTATTTGTAAATTTCAACAGTTAAATTTAATTGTAAATATTGATTGTAAAATTGTATCAACATTTATAAAATTTTAGTAAAATTTTAGAATTTATATATTTAAATTCACATAATTAAATTAATATATATGTTGGGGATTATATTTAAATATGAGAATGATTGTCCACATAATACTATGAAATTTCACTATGAAATTTCATTAATATTTTTAATAAATTTGGGTGATATTATAGTGTAAATATAAAATATGAAAATTTAAATTTTTTATTTATATTATTTATATACTTGTATATATGTATGTATATATATATGTTCATTCAAAATCTGTTCTGAAACAATTCAATGAAAATATTTAGTATAGATTCATATCAGTGGATATTTATAATGAAAATATAGAACACAAATTGACAGAGAAAATTTTCATATAGTATAAATATATGTAGGTAAGATTTCCACTATAAATTTTCACATGAAATTTATAATTCAATATTAACATGAATATTTATATATTCATGTCTGTTCTTTTTTTTAGTTTTCTGAAAAAATACATATCATACATTGAAATTTTTTATGAAATATTTCGTAAAAATGTTCACTATGAATATTAAATGAATAATTTTAGTGGATATTAATCATGGAAAAATTCCACAAAAAAATTTATTGTAAATTTGGAGTAGAAGTTTCCAGTTGAGGTTAACATTAAATGTTTATACTGTTAATTATCAATAAAACTTTTTAGTGGAAATATAATTTTTTTTATATACTAATATATATGGAACTAAAATGATAAAAATGAATTTATTTTATTACTAATGAAATCAAAATTTTAGTATAATTATAATATGATTAATTGGAAACATTCAGTAGAATGTTGTTTCAAAATTTGAAATAATATATTGATGTAGAAATATACACTATAAGTTTCTAATTCAAAAAATAAAAGATGATTCCCAGTTAAAATTTAAATGTTTTATTTATGTATTTGTAATTTTTATTTTTATTTTCTGTTGCATAAATTTACACTCTAAATTTTATATGTAAATATTCATTTTACATCTACACTGTATATTTTTATTAGAAATTTTCCTTGTAAAAATATTTTATTTATTTATTTATTAATATATATTTGGTAAAAAAATTATAAGTTTTTATTTTATAATTATCGAAATAAAATTTATTTCTTAAATTTCTTGTATTAAATTTCATTTCAAATACTGAGTATTTTTTTCTACTCAAAATTGTATGATTGTGATATGGATTTAAAATTTATGAATTATTTAAAAAAATTGGGGTTTTAATTAAATGATTGATGATCAATAATTATAAGGGAACCCAAATATGATGTAAAATCAAACAAACAAACTTGTGATTCACTAGTGTCAACTTGGTTCTCCAATAAATGAGCTTCCCTATACTATTCACCTTTGATGTAAGAGACCATGCATGTAGAGAAAATGGGTAAAACAGATTGAATCTTCAGAACTATTAATCCAAAATATTGGAATCCCTTATACATCACATGTATTACGTAAAAAACGGTGCTGTAGTATAATTTCAAAATATTACAATTCCATCCACTTTTGAGGGAGGGCCTCAAACCCTTAAATATGTCCTATGCTTTAGCAACTGGTTAATCCCAAAAGAAAAAATTTAAAATTTATGCTTTTTGTATGCAAGTTCATGTAATAAATAAATGTATATAATTATTTTAATTTTTTGAATTATTTTTCATTGTTAAAAATAGTTATTCATAGTAAATTCTCATTGAAACTTTTTATGGGATATTTTTATTAGAATTTTTGGTGTTTTCATTGTAAATTTAATCTCACGTATAAATTTTCACCGATGATGAGAAATTTTTAGTGAAATTATACCTTCTATATTTTTAAGTGATATTTTTTCATTCAATTTTATTGTGAAAAATACATTATTTATTTATATGGATTATATTAGGAAAAAATATAAATATGGATTTATTTAAACAATTAAAATAAACTTTTTAGTATAATAATTATAAAAATGATATTAAAATTAGTTAAGAAATTTGATATAAAAATTCCTGTAAAAATTTCTAATAACATTTTTAATGAAAAATTTTATTGAAAATTTTATTTTTTATTTATGTATTCGAATATATTTATTATAATTTTATATGTAAATTTTAATTGAAAATCCCACATGGAATTTTTTACTATATATTACATATATATTTTCATTGGTATTCAAATTTGTGGTTTATTTCCATGTATGTATGTATGCTGGCAAAAGAAGTTTTCTGCATATACATACACTAAACATTTACCTTATAAATTTCCATTGTAAATTTAAGGAAGATGGAAGGGGATATTGAGATGGGCGAGGAAGGGATAAATATAACCTAGGGTGTTGTGATTCACTAATCACAAGGAGATATGAATGGAGACAAATTTATTTTGTTTTTAAATAAAAAATCAGTTTAATAGACTCAATCTATACAAATGTATATATCTATAAATAGAGCACTCACGACTATTTCGAATATAATGAGATCTCCTGGATCATATATATTAGAAACAAGGATATATATGGCTTGAATGGTTGATCATTTATATCTCTGGAGGTCATCCTTTTATATTCATGGTGGACAGTGTCAACTATTAAACATCTCCCCCCCAATCCCTCACATACCAATCATATTGAACAATGAATCCATATACACCTTTGAAAACTCACATGTATGCCAAATTAATATTTTTTACACATTTAGAATATATAGTAATCATGATATATGTCCATGGTAGGTGATTTTACTGAACTACCCTTTAAAATATTGGGGGGTAGACCAGAAACTCCATCAATTCTCCCCCTGTTGCTACAATGCACTAGATCATCTGTAAAGGTCAATATCCCTTGAGAAAACACCTTTGTTAATATATCCATCATGTTCTCTATGTGGATATTAAAATTTCATACCATTTGTTGATATATAACCTCATATAATAAATTATATAGAATTTTGACATTATTCTTGATATCATTCTCAATCACCTTTATTATTCAGAAACATGTACACTTACCCAAATATTTTTTACGGGATCCTTATTCATGAAGATCATCAAACTAATGAAATTGTATTAGGGGTAATAACAACACCTAGATCGTATGATGTTAGTGAATCTTCATGTGTATTTTATTAAGTCTCTCCATATCAATATCATCCTCCTCTACATTCTGGTCCACTAATAATGAGACTTCTTCTAACTCCTCCTATACAATGACAAGTAGTGATGGTGTAGGTTTAGGATAAGGAATTTATTACTGAACACATTCCCTTATATAATTTTAGAGATTTTGAATGTTCTAAATAATATGGTTCTCATGAAACACAACATATCTTCTTCTTCTCACCTTCTTCACCTTTCGAACCCAGAACATGTAGTTGTACTACTTATTTTTATTTCCCATGAATATTTATAGTGTAGATATCATGTGCAGCATCATCATGAGCTCTTTGGATAATTTTAAAAATCGAAAAACCCCCAAATACGAATAAATTAGTGTAAGAGGGATTTTTAAAAGACCACCTCTTCCATTTAATATTGAAATTTTGAAGGATATGTGATGATCTATGTTTTAGTAATCATGTTACATAGAGTGATTCTCTATAGAATTTCTTAGAATGATTAACAATACTAATAATGCTTCTGGTTGTCTCTATGATACTTTTTATAGTCCTTTCTTAAAATATTTTGTGTTAGGGGGTGTGTGGGATCATCCTCCATGTTTTATGACCTGATTCTTTTAATATTCATGAAAATATCTAGTTTTTTACACTCTATTATTGTCTGAATGAATAAAGTTTGGATTCCTTCTATTTTCATTATCCACCATGGTATGGAACATCTTGAATTAGTGTAATACATTTTACATTTTCTACAATAATAACACCCACACCATTTGTGATATAACACCGTTAAATGATATGAAATATTTTTCTTACAAACCAGTGAATCCACCTCCATGGGACCGCATACAACACAATGCACCAGATACATAATCTTTAATATCCTTGATGAATAATTATTATAAGTTATTCGTTTTTTATTCCCATATAGTCAGTGATTAAAATAATTGAGTGATGCATATTTATCAACAATGATGTACTTATTCTTCTTCAGGGTTAATAACCCTCTTTCACTAATATAGACGAGTCTCATGTGCCATATGTTGGATATTATATCTCTTTCTACCATATTATATTTTTCATCACGTATCTTCACATGAGTTTTTTACAACATACCACATCTGTGTCCTTGGGAAATGATTAAGGATCCTTTTTTCATCTTGCATGATGTATTATTTAAGATGTTATCATAGCCTTGAAAATCAAAGTCTATTCTAGATATAACGTTGATCCAAATTTTTGGAACATGTCAAATAACCTTATTGTGATTCGGTATCCAATGGTCTTATTGAGATTTATATCAACCATTCCAACAATATTTTCTAAACTGGTATTCGACATATTGAACGAACCAAACTCACCAGCATGGTAAATTAAAAAATTCATACAATTTGGAGTGATGTGGTGTGATTTTGCAGTATCGATAACCCATTATATGTCTTGTAATGATGTGTGAAATAATTTTTATTCATTTTATTTTTTAAAAGTATGATTTTCCTAGAGACTGTCACATGTTTTTTTCCATTTAAACATTGTTGGTTTCTATATTGGCCATTTTATAATAGAAATATTCAATAATACTTATTTAAGTATCCCTCCATATCATAATGGTAGCATTATAAGACTAGCATCCTTCCATTTATTGATCATCCTCTAACCTTTGTTAGGCCTATAATTCCTACCCATAAATGACCCCCTTTTTGTAACTCTTGATTATTAAAGATGATAGATTATATATGGTTGTAACTTAGATCTTTCTCCCATGCCTCCTTATTTAACACTGCATTATTTACCATTTCAATGGTCTGTTTTCCTACTACAGGTATGTTTTTGAGGTAGGTTAAATGTGTATCATGACTATCAGGATGTGTGAATAGAACTAAATTCTATTCATCTTCATCAACCATAGTATTACTTATATCCAGCAATTAATTCACCAAGATTTGGAACTCACTACTGCATTCAATAATAGATATTTCGTTATGTAGTCGTTGTTTCATCAATCAATTTAACGAGATAATATTTTTTCAATTGATCTTTTTCCCGTACATACTCTCTAATGTTTTACAAATTTTTTATACATTTTTCTCTTGATCAATGTGGTGGTAGTTTATGTGATTAATCCACAAGAAGATTAGATCAATCATCTTATTATTTATCTTCTTCCACTATGCTTTCATAGTATAATTGTGGAGGATTAAATTATTTTCATTTCCGTCATATAGGTCCATATAATTTAGAAAATATTTCATTTTAGACTAAAAAAATAGAGTATTTAGAAGAATATAACATGATTATACCTCATATAGATAGACCCTCTATTGAAATTTAATTATATAAATATAAAAGAAGAATTTTGAAAAACATTGGGTATACCGTTGTATCAGGAATGATAAAAAATGGAAGAATAAAATACTAGGTCATTGAAATCAGTAACTTGTAGGTAAATATATAATCAAATCCATGTCACTTGATGAGATTAGATGACGACTTAGAATTGATGTTGCACTGATGTGGAGTTCCTAAGCAGTGACTAGTATATCATTATAAAGGTAATTGGTTTTTGGAACAATGTTGTATTCTATGGTACAAAGGTAATGTAAAACCCCAAACATTGACAAAAATTTTACCATGTTAAAAGAAAATTGTTTAACTATGTTTTGAATGTCATTTTTCATATTATAATCACCTCAACCTGAAATATTAGATTCTTGATTCAAACCATGAATCTGAGAAACATGTTTTTTTACTATAAAATCTCTACTGCTTCATGTCATTTCACTATAAATGTATCTAATGAAACTAATTTTTATTCATTGATGACAAAGAGAGATGAATGTAAGGGGAAGAAGGATTAATTTCATCAAGGATAAATAAAATTCAATGATTTCTCTCTCTACACATATATCTGTCTAAAAAATAGAGCTCTCAAATCTATCTCGGAAGCAATGAGGTCACTAAGCTCAGATATTTCAGAAAAATAGAGCCACCTAGCTCGAATTGTTCATCATATTAGGCTTCCCATTACCTCTTTTTATAGGTTTTATGGACAATTTCAAGTTTGACACACCTCTTACCAATCCCAAAACTATTGACGGCATAAAATATGGGAACATCCTACACCATTGACAACTCTTATAGCTTCCAAAGTAATAGATGCACCTCAAGTAGAATATACAACAACCAAGATAGAAGCTTATTGTAGGTGAGGTTTATGAACCGTCCTTAAAAATTGTTGTTGTGACCTAAACAACTCCATCATCGGGATGAGGCCATAATGTTAGATCCATGTTCACAGTGAGATGTTTACCCACTTGTAAAGGAAGGGACATGTCACCATATGAATTTATAATGAAACAAATTCATAAAAAAATATTTCACATTAATGATTCATACCAGAATGTAGTCTTTCCAAGTGTGTAAACCATTACAAAAGACAAATTTAGCCACAATATTTTAAAGGAGATTATTTTATTATAAAACATTAAAAAGAAATATATATAAAAATTTATAATTTCAAAAATAAATATTTAATAAATAAATTATAACATTATTTTTTATAAATTTTTATAATATTATGGATTCTTTATACATGTACAATAATTACCATTTCAAATATTTATATTTCAACTTTTATAAAATCTTGTAATTTGAAACTATATAAAAATATTATATTTATCTATTATATAATTTTTTAATTATAATAAAAATTCATATTATAAAAGAATTATTTTAACTCTATAATTATATATTATAATAATTTAATTAATATTCTGTCATTTATTTATTTCAATGAAATATATATATATATAGTTATATAATGTATTTAAAAATTTAATTCTTTTTATTTTCTTTGAAATAATATATACTTATATAATTTATTAAAAAACTAATATAATAATAATGGTGTATTTATACATGTACATGCATTCATGCATGTATAAATACACATATTAAAATGAGAATGATATGTATACACTGTATATTTTTAATATAATTTTCCTCTGAAAAACTATGTATTTTCTTATTAAATACAATAATATGGGTGGAAAATATATATCAGAAATCAGTATTGAATTTTATAGCAACAATGTGAACTATAAGATTCTTGTGGATATGAGAGCCAAAACAATTCAGTGAAAAATTTTACTACATACTCTAGAATAAAATTTACATTGATATTTATGTATAAATATATTTCCACTATATAATAAAGCATTAAATTTAAATTATAAATTTCATATAAAATTTTACCTTCTAAATTATTTGTATTATTTTGTACATAAATTTTTAAATTGAAATTTTCCTTAATTATATATGTATTTTTATATTTTCATATCAAGTTTAAATATCTATGTATTTCAAAAAATTTACATATTAAATTTTCTTTAAAAATTTATTGAGTTAAATTTAACTATAAATTTTGAGTGTAAAAATTTATCAATAATTATAAAATTTATATAAAAAGACACAATTTATGTATATATGCATGAAAATACTAAAATAAATATAAATATATATTTTCATATATAAATTTTAGTTTTAATTTACACTCAAATGTATAAATTTTCATTGTGAATTTTCATTGAAAATATTCATTTAAATTTTGTGACATTACAGTGTAAATATTCATGTGAAAACTATTTTTTATATATATTTTTATACATACACATATTTGTGTTGTAATGGGTATGTGTGATTTCAAATTCAATATTATAATTTTCTGAAAAATAATTCATTATAGATTTATATTAGTGGAAATTTACTATTTAAATGTAGAATGCCAAATTCCAAATAAAACATTAATATATTTGTGTATATATCTACTAAAACATTTATTGTAAATTTTCTCTTGTAATTTTTAATTCAATATAATCTAGTATATATGTATTTTTATGAGTGTGTTATTGTTTTTATATCTTTCATAGAAACTTCCAATATTATATTGATTTTTTTTCAAATTTTTAGTAAAATATTTTAGTTTGAATTTTAAATGAAAATGTATAGAGGAACATAAACATTGAAAACATCCTAAGGAATTTTGAATAATCATTTGGATGAAATGTTTCTAGTTGAAATTTAAACTAAATGTTTATAGTGTAAATTCTCAATTGAAATTTCAAGTAAACACTTAATCTTTGATTTATGTGTAAATATATTTTTAATAAAAAATATAAAAATGAATTTATATTAAAATTTTTGTAATAACAATTTATTTATAATTATTATAAAAATTAATTTTAAATTTTCATTGAAAATATTTGTTGAATTTTGACCAAATAATTCCATAAGGAATGTTATAATAAAATCTTATAATGCAAACTTTTTACTCAGATTCTCTAAGAAAATTAATAGTTTTAGTTTATATAATCGTAAATTTGTATTTTTATTTGAATTTGTTGAAATTTAAACTATAACTTTCTTATAGAAATTTTATTTTCTGGTTATATTGGAAATTTTCATTACAAATTATTATTTTCAAATGACACTATTTATTTATTTATTAATATATTTATTCTTTAAATATAAAAATGTATTTATGTTATTATTTTTATAAGAAAATTTATATTTTAAATGTTTATTATGAAATATAATTGCAAATATTGATTATTTATTTCCACTCAAAAATCTAAAAATATGATAATAATATATAATTTCTATATTTTGAAAAACAAATAATGGGTTTTATTTGGTGTTTGGTTATAAGTAATTATAAAGATAACCCAACCATAATCTAAAATACACTACCCAAACATGTGAGTAACTAGTGTGACCCCCCACAAGCTAGTAAATTGTTTCTCTTATTCCCCTCTCTTTTGATGAAATATAACTTTCATGTACTGAAAAGGTGAGAAACAGGGTGGCTTTCCAGACCCATTAAGGAAAAAGATTGAAATCCCTTCTATTGAACATAGATTGTTTTAAAAATAGTGTGGAACCCCAATAACAAAATGTATATTTATATTCTCTCTCGATGGTGAACCTCAATACCCTATAGAAGTCCTTGCCATTAGTAACTAATACTTATCAAATGAAGAAAAATATAAATTTATATTATTTATATGAATATAATTATACTAATATATATAATCGTATTTATTTTAATTTGAAAATTATTTTTGAACGAGAAAAATTAATATTTAATGTAAAGTTTCACTGAATATGTTCATTGAAAAATTAGATTTAATGTGTGGGAATTAACATTGAAAATGAATGGTAATTTCTAAATTCAAAATAATTATTTTAAATGTTCCACAAAGATATTTCTATGAAATTTTAAATTTATGTTTTTTGTGAAAGAAACATCATTTTTTATCTGTCAATATATTTTCATTGAAAATTTAAAAAATAATTTATTTTATAACTTTTCTAATAAAATTATTAGTACAATCATTATAAAAATTAAGTTAAAATTTATGTGAAACTTTGATGTAAAAATTTCAAGTATGAAATTACACAAAAACATTCTAATGAAAATTTACAATGAAAAACAACATTTTAATAATTTTATGAGAATATTTTTATTATATTTATATATATATATATATATATTTTTTAATTGAAAATACCCCATGGAAAATTGGACTACAAAAAATATATAAATAAAAGTTCAATGAAATCCAAATCTTTATTCATTGTTACAAACAATCTAATTAAAACAACAATTATATGATAAATGTACTCATAATCTTATCATCCTATGATTTAATTTATTCTTCTGGTTATATTTGTTTAATGATTAAATCCTTAGTATGATATTTATTTATTATCATTTTTATGATACTCGAAAGTTAGTTTTGTATAACTTTATCATGCACCATATTAGAGTGCACTGTAATTTTTCCTCTAGTAAAATAATATTCTAGTATAACTCTCATGTAGTTACAAAAAACCCTATGAATATACAATACTTGGTTCATGATGTAATTATCACGTTAACTGATTCTAACTCTATGATTCTAAAACACAAAATATTCAATAATGTGATGTATTTTGTATCTTATTTATTTCAATACTAATAGTCATCCTGCTTTTGATGGTAAAAGAAACACATATGTTAATTTTAGTCTTGATCTTTTTCATATGGAATTAATTTCAACAATCATATTTTCATCTTCCACTAATTCTTATTCTAGTTTTCTATTGATTTATGACACTACCATAACAAAACAATTTATTCCAATAGATCCTACTAGTATCAACATCTAGATTCATGGAAACTAAATTCTTAGATGATATTCTTACAAATATGAGTGAATACACACTACACTATACAAATAACACTCCAAGTAATTCCCTAACCATGGATAAAACCCAATTCGAGACCACACAACAATAATTCGTAAAAAATTATTCCTAAAACATACTTACTCTTATATTTTGTGATACAATCACCTAAATATATATCATTTATTCTATGTTATCAATCACATTAAATTCTATAATTCAATTGAGGACAACATCCTAACAAGACCATCAACTTAGTAACCAGTTCTACTTATTGATAATTTATAACACATGACTCAAAACTTAAGAGAATGTTTATTCCTACATATTAAAAACCACATGACCAAAAAAACTCTAATAATACAGACGATAAACCATTAGTGTGAAAAAAAATGATCCCCTATCAAGAGGTGTCCGCATTCCATGAAAAATGGCCATGGTCTGTTAGTTTAAATCAATGTTAACTCAACCTAATGCCACCCTCTTTCCACATATGAATATAGAGATTCCTCTCCATTATATATGAGGTTCACTATGTATCAATTCTACCAGCGACTTTGACTACCCTCATAGCAGGAAGGCTTTGTAATGAATCTGGGAAAAAAACCCTCATGACATTCAATCAAATCAAATATCCCCCCTTATATGGAAACTGAATGGAAATTCAATATAAACACTAATTGTACACCTTGTGGATCAGAGATGATCACCCCAGTGGATTCTTACTCAATCGAGGAGACCCTCACACATGGAAACTGGGAAAATATATTCTTTGACTTCTCATTACACACAATGACATTCTGAGATAGTAACTCTTATGGTTTATCGATCAACGAAGAAGACCCTCACATATGAAAATTGAGTGAAAACAATCCATGATCTTCCATTTCAAATCACATGATTGTAAAATATATTAAGTGGTTTCTATAGCCCATGTTTTTATTCCTAAGGTTAGAGGAGGAAAGTTAAGAATGGATGAAGATATAAATATATTTTTGAGATAATCCCATAGGAAATCATATGACCCTCAAAAATCTTTTTTCAAGCCCCTCCACTCACTGAGTGGATTGTTAAGGTTTAATTATCCATCCTCTAATTGATCTGGTTGAGATCAATCCTCCTTCCCCCTAAATTATTGACCTTGGTATACCCCATGGATCAAATACAATGTTACATAGACATACTGGCATACCAACCCTACAGTAAGATCTTCAGCATAAACATACCATGTGTTATGGAATTAAACATGATTATACCATGTGGTATGGCCTTTAACATGGATATACCCCATGGTATGGTTCTCACTGTACATATAACTCTCAGAATGGACCTCACCTTATTATATGTTCCTTACATTGTGATATTATCAATTTATGCAATTTGAAACCTAAAACCAAATATGATGGAAAATAACACTTTTTATCAGTTCTGATATGGATAATGTTATTTAAGAATCACTTCTAACCAAATACCTATAAATTCTCTATGATTTTTTAAAAAAATGATCCCAATTTCGGAAATAAGAGATACAAATTCCCCTTATAGAGAAACAAAAAAAAACCAAGTTACAAGAAATATCATTCTTAAGAATAAAAGAATATAAGACTCGTGAATATAATCATCTCACAAATTTATCTCCACTATGTGAAGATAAATTAATGAAATATGGAGAAAATATAAATAACCATAGGTAGTCATAAAACATATATAATTGAATTATTCTTTATAGAAACATTGAATGCTTCACGACCAAAATATTTTTAAAAATTCAAAACATTTCATTATTCATTATAGGTAACATAAGAATAACGAGAAGGTACCTCCTAAAGGTGATTGATTGAACATGTTGAAATAGTTTCATGACATTGGAAGGCAGATCTGGTTAAGTCAATCCCATATATGATTATGTATTACATCAACAAGAAATTTCAAAATCCACCATAAATATCATATCAAAATGATGAAGTCAACACAATGTCATGGAAACTAAAAATAGTCTAATAAACATATCCTTAATGTGGATCTTACCATTTTCTACGTCAGTCATATATTAAATTTAGGTACATTAAATATCTACAATGTTATATAGTATCATTCCTCTTTGATTTTACCCCTAAAACACTAATTCCACCAGATTAAATTCCATATCAGAGAAATTAAATACACAATATAATTAATAATATATTTATTATATACATCTTATAATATCAATAATCAAATCAATGTAATGATGATCACCATGTTTCTAACCTTTATGATACAACCTAAAACTATTGAGAGAAAACACCATATCCTACATCATATTCAAGACCTTGATCATTTAATTTTCTAGCATTGGATTATTTCTTAATTCATTATATTAATTTGAAGAGGTGATGTACATGATTTGATGAAAAAGACAATGAAAAAATAAAAAAATCAATGTTAATAAAAATGTTTTCCAAACAGAAAAATAAAAGCATTAACATCATTTCCATATTTTATATTGACAAACACAACCCCATCATTTATTTCATGGAATGGATATATATATAAATTGATACTGAATGACCACTATAGATCAATCCCGCGGATAAGAAAATACCTCCACAATCATTGTAGTTAATTGTGATAGTTCATTCGATAGATTTGTTAAGAAGGATTCATTTTTACTCTTCTATATAACTGGAATGATTTAAATAAACAAAATTCTATGAACATATACATGATACAAACAATAAGTCATTGTTTTAACAAGTTAAGAATAGGATAATATTTTTTATTTCCCTAAAAAATATGTTTAGAAACAAAAAAAAATTATTGGTGATTAGGAATTTGGAAGATTCAGGTTGATCATGAATATATAACGAGCACAGATATATATTCATTATTCAATATAAAATCACTATAAAAATTTGAAAAAAAACCTATAGATTTTCAAGAAAATTGAGAAATTTATAAACACAATTAAAATAGAGAGAAATAAAAGTCATCTAATCATCAACTCATCTATATAATTTCTAGTTTGTGAATTTCATTCCATTTGAAATAATGGTTAATAGGGAATCAGTAAATAATATAATTACTAGTTTTTCTATGATAACTAACTATGTAACATTATATATTTATAAATTTTCTACTATATGACCTTTAAAGTATTATAGAATTAAATAAAATAACGTTAATATAGTTATGACACCATCCCAATTCATATATGATAAAAAATAATAATTAAACGGGTATTATAAGGTATAAATATATGGAACAATTAATGAGTTTGATTATATTCAAATGATGAAATGGTTTAAAAAAATATATCATTATCAATTCATAACCTATTTCTGTATCCTCCATTCATATAAAATAAAGAGAATCAAAAGAAGTATGAAATGTTTTAATCATATTCTCCCATGTTGATCATCTAATATCCATGGCAAGAAAGTTGATTTCATTCCAAATAAAAAAACACATGATTAAAATTTGATAAAGTGAATATGAAATAAATTAATTAGAAAAGGAATCATTTATCCACCACCATCTAGAAACATCTAATGTTTTAGGTGTATTAATTTGAATAAGCTACTGAATCTTGTTCTAACTTTTACAAGTTCAAATGTTATTGTAAAAAAATAGAAAATATAGCACACTAAAATAATTATTTTTACAGTATTATCATTGTAACCCCAAGAAATAATTTTCATTGAATCCTCTAGATTCTGTATCCCAATATTAATATTTGAATTTCATTAAAATAACCATCTTAATAGATAAATATTATTTTGAATTAATTAAATCCATGTTCTTTATTGAGAAAATAAGTTGTGTTCAGTTATGAAAAATGTTTCTTTTTATTATCTTATCTTAAATACATTGAGATTTTTTTATTTATTTGAATTAAAAAAATCCAAATGAATAAGAAAATAATATAAATCATAAAAATGTAAAAAAATTTCATAATATTTGATTCCATGATGTTAGTGATAACCGAAGGTTGTGTTTTATTGATGAAAAAAATTTATACATTTATTTTTATAGATTTTATGTATTAATTGATGAATTAAGTAAAAAATAAAACACTATTTAAAAAAAATTTTAAAAATAATATATTTCAAGTGAAAATTAAAAATAAATACAAAGTTATAAACAATAAAATTTTTATGTATACCTATATTTTATTTCATTATAGAATAGGGTAACAATAATTTTGGAATGATATTGTGGATAATAATTGATTTTTTCCCAAATTCATGAAAATTAGTTATCTTGATAAATTTTAAATAAGATATAATTAGTCTAAAATATAAATATAAAAAATAACAAAATTACAAACTAAAAAAATTAAGTTGTCATGGGAAAATGAAAGAAGGCACTTTGAATTATTAATATATACCTGATCAATGCTCTGTAAGGATCCATGGTTGATAAGTATTATTTTCACCCCCACCGCATTTTAATTTTCTATTTTATTAATTTATTTGAGTCAGGTAGTCTTGGTAAACTCCTGACTAGAAATTTTGAGTTTTTTTTATTTTAAATGCATGTTTTAGCCTTGTTTTCATCCAGCTCAATGCGGTCGAAGCCGCATTGCCTCACCAGGGTCGCCGCGACAGCTCGCCCGATTCACTGCACGCCCTGCCCGATGATCAACTAATGAAATGAGATGTATTAATAATGGTTTTAATAATAGTAATAATATTGATGTCACCTTAGAATATATTAATAATAATAATTAATAGTGTTATAAATATAAAATAAAATTATTATGTTTTTAATATTGTAATAATAATTATTATTGTTATTATCAAAAAAATAATGTCCTTTATTTTATTTTATTTTATTTAGCATTAAAATATATTGATGAGGTGCAGGTAGAGTCTGATTAATATCTTGTGTTTTTCTGGTAAATAATGGTTTTTGGGTTTGTCATCCCTCAACGCATGGGCATGACATGAGTGAAGCTGCACGGCTTTTCTAACCCACCTTGTGACCTGCATGGTGCATGAATAATTAATTAATTAATTAATGAAATTATATAATTATGGTTTTTATAATAAAAACTTTATTGTTATTATTTACGAATAATATTTTTATAATAGTGATTATTTTATCACGTTATTATCATTTTTATTATTATTTTTATTATAAATATCATTAATGTTAGTATTAATATAAGTGTTAAGGTGATGAATTTTATTATGTTTTTATTATTATTACCCTCACATAAATAATAACTATTATCATTATTATAAAAATTATAATTCTTTCATAATTATCTTTTATTTATTTATCTATTTTATTACTTTTCCCTTTTCTTCTGTCTTGGGTTCAGACCCCATCCCTTTTTTTTTCTTTTTCTCTTTCCCATATACCGCTACACCCCCTGGTTTACCTTCTTCCCTTGTCCCATCACACCCCCTCCCACTGGTACCTCATCGCGCCACACCCCACCCATCCCTCGCTGCAGTGATCGAGCAGTGCTTCCCCCTGCTTGGAACTACCGCCCCTCCTACTTCTGGCTCGGAATCCCACCAGACCCCCCTGTTCCCCTTCCCATCACGAGAATCTCCTCCACCCCAACCCTACTCGTGGTTGTCGTCTTCCTCCCCCCTGGACTCTCCTCTCTGGTGGATTCCTCTAGAATCCTATCTGGTAGTCCCCAAGTCTGGTTCACCTCCGCTGATTGCTTGCGAACCCCTTTACTCCCCACAACCTTCTTCCATCACACACTATTTTCTATCTCTAGCGCAGCCCCAAACACTTCACACCCCCTCCCCTTGGCCTCCTTCCGCACACCACATTTTCCTCATAAATACGCCGGCCTCCTCGCTCCGACTGACATTCCATGAACTCCCCCCAAGTCTGGCTAGCCAGACTACCTTCACTCCGACATCTCATCTTCCATGCCTCGCATGAACCACTATTGCCCGAGGATTCCCAGACGACTTCCTCTTGCCCCTGTCGGTGCTACTCCCCTTCAGTGCAACCCGCTTGTAGTACCCCACTCTCCCTCGGCCCCTCACATGACTTATTCCGACAGTTCTCCATTATGGTAGGGTTTCTGATTTCTTTTTTCCCCAGTTTTTAGAGTTTTTATTTGTTTTAGGGTTCAATTTTGATTCGTTTTTGTTGGAATTCATGTTTTGGGTTCGAACTAGGTTACTTGATGTGTGGTTGAGGTGCGATTGTGATTTTCACACAATTTTGTGAAAGCTTCTTGGTTTGAGGTAGGTGGTTCCATGTATAATTATTATTTGATAAATTAATTGTAAAGATTAGTGTGTTTAACATATCATTTAATTGATTTTTGTATTTCGAAGTCTTTATCTTTTGATGTTTGATATGAATTTAACACGTTTGATAGCATGTCTATTTTATGTGTGTTCTTCTTGCTTAAAAACTAATATCAATTTAGTTTTTGGTGTTTTTTTATTATTTTATTGTGTGGTTAGGTTATTAATCTGTGCAAGTGGTGCGAACTATATTTTAGACATGGCGTTGTGTGCGTCTGGTTTTCAAAGAAGTTTTTGGTGTGGGGTTAGTCGATAACGCCATGTGGCCTATTTTAAATTATTTTATATGCTTTTATTTTTAGATTATGAAATTATCTAATTTGTTCAAAGGTTTTTTAGATGTGGTGTAAGGTCTTCCATTAAACTATTGGTGTGGTTCGGGCTGCACATTAAAATGGTATTTGAGGGCCTGTGATGTTAGAATGTGTTTTGAATGTAGAATTGGATAGTTTATTATGTGTAAATCCATGTGCCACTTTTTTTATATTATTTTATGAACTTTAGAAATGGATTATTAAATGATGACCATGGTGTGAAATGTTTTGAAATAAAATTATTGTGTGCGTCTTATTTCAAAATGGAATTTATATGTTTAAGTGGTGGTTTGTTTAATGATAATTGTTTTTTTATTGTGCAAATGGTTGAATTTCATATGTAACATATCCAGATTATTTTTTGAAAAGATATTAGTGTGAGTATGGTTTTAAAAAGGGTTTGGGTGTGCAAATGTTGTTTTGGCATGTTTAAGTACCCTGTTGGGATTTTAAGCATAATTCTAACATGTGACATGAACTTGAAACTTTCTTCAGTACAAAATGGGAAGCCCGGGTAGCTAGGAGGGTGGAATAGACTTGTGGGCTAGTGTTCCGGAGGTGACTCGACCCAGTTTCACTGGAAAGACTAACGATTGCCACACTAACTAAACATACACTTTTCTGATGTTGTGGACTCCTAATCCACTTTTTTTAGGGTCGTGGCCTCCTAATCCATGTTTTCTGAGGGTCCTGGCCTCCTAAGCCACGTTTTCTGAAGGTTCGTGGCCTTCTATGCCACGTTTTACTGAGACACATAGATATGGGGACCCAAGCTAGCTAACACCCATGAGGCCTCTCACAAATTAGTTGGTTACTTTACACTCATCAGTGTGACATGTTGGTGATTTTAAAATGTAAGGGTGTGTGTGTTTTAATTTAAGTTGTTCCATTTGAAACTGTTTACATTAATTCTGTTTTCTTTTAAACTGTTCAAGAATTTATTTCTTTTCTTTAGTTAATATTGAAAATATATCTATCAATTAATGTTTATACGTGGAACCTTTTTATTTGGTGATGTCTTACTGGGCTCTATTATCACATCCTACAAACACCTTTGGGTGTATGTAGACCTTCTTCCTTGTGTATTCTAGGTGGAGACATTGTGCTCAGTAATGGTGGTTTTGATCATTGATGGTCTTCTCGTTTAGGTTAGTGTTTGTGACTTGTGGATGTCACACCACTCTTGCTGCGTGGAGGTTTGAATTAGTGTTCTAGTTTATTTTGTTGATGTTACTTGTTGGATGTTGGTTCAAGTAGTAAATCTTTAAAAAAAATTCATTAAGGTCCTATTTTATTGCCTATTTCAGTTTTAGTTTATTTATCTTGTTAGTTGTTTTATATTTACTATTTCAGAAAAATTGTTCCCATGTGTTAGTTTGATACCCAAGAACTTGTGACAGCCCGTGGGTATTGGAAACGCCCCTCGGACCATGTTGCGGAGTGGTTCTGGCGCAGGGTCGGATGGAGACCCGGCCTAGTGCGTGACTGATAGAGATAATATTTCAAATATTTTTAATGTCTATTTAAATTATTTAAACCTAAAAAATTTAACAATTTGATCTTATTTGTAACAATTTTGGATTTATAGTGTGTTTTGGGATAAAAAGTTTAAATTTCATAATTCTGGATTTTTAACAGCTTTTTATCACAGGGGTATTTTGGTCATTTCTTTTAAAATATATTTCCAAATTTTGTGATTAGAATTTTGTTTGAACCCTTATTTTATTTCATTCAACTTTGTCTTCAGGAACAGGGGTTTAATCGATATTAATGGTGCCCAAAAAATCAATGAAGTTGACAATTTTTTCCGGGCGGACTACATTGACTCCACCATAGTAATGGAAGAAACTTTCGGCCTACACTACTCCAAATGATGCAATTCTACCTGGATATGACAGAGGACTCCCAGGCGCGTCTCCTCAATAAATTTCAAGCCGTTTGAAATCCTTTATGATGGCCGTTTAGTGATATATTTTTGAAGGAAACTTCCAGGAAGCTTCATCCAGAGAAATCTATTTTCAATAGAAAAACCATAAATCCTTCAATACGCGTCCAATTAATCTGATATTTTGAGGGTGGACGTCCACGACATTGATTAACAATATTGATGAAGAGTTCCACGCGTGAATTGGCCATATAATGGGTCTAAAATGAGAAAACTTGGTGAAGATAAAATCTGCCTATAAAAGGAGGGGAGCTCCTACCTCTCAAGATATTCTATTTTTCACCACACCATCCCTCACAAAAGGGAGTTGGAATGAGAGAGCTAAGTGGAAGGTGGATATTTTGATCCTTAAGAAGTTGAAATTCTTTGAATATTCAATAGAAAAGATTAAGGCTTCCCAAGTGATGGAAGGCTAAGAGGCAAGTGGTTGCGGACGGCGACACCCGACGGACACTCTCTTCCGAGTTTGGATTTTAATGTGTAATCTTTTTTATTGAATTTCTCTTGAACCTGTATTTTTGAATGAATCTGGTTGGTTTCTTTCTTAAATATATTTTCAAAAAATTTGTTTTGACCATTGTTCCATCTATAAAGTAGAACAATTGACTTCGCTATTTAAAATTCTTTGGTGAGGTTTTGACATTGAGCATAGCGAATTCAATTGGGTTCAATTACTTGGGGGTATTTAAGTAATTGAATCACTTATATAGGCGGGACAAAAATCATATTGAAGTCTTAAATAAGGTGTCTTTTCAAATTTGAGTGTAAACCTGGGGTCCTTGGGGTACATTTAGGGATTTAAAATAAGAGATTTTTTTTTATATACAAGGAAGAGGGAGGTGTCCGAGAGGGTAAAGCTTGTCTATGACTGCTATTTTTATTCTTGATTTCAATCCCACATTATCTTTCCTTTAAAATTATTTAAGTTTAGAATTTAATTAAAATTTTATTTTCAAATTGTTAATCAAACCCCCATTTTCATTTCATTAAAAACAAAAAAAAACAACAAAAGTGACAGTTTTACAACTCGAACTGCAACCTCCTCGAGAGACAACCCTGTGGTCACCACTATGCTACATAAAAAGGGAAAATATTGATTGAGGGTTTCATGACAAAAACGCTCACATCAACTGGCGTCGTTTCCGGTGAGGTTGCTAGAGTTGATTTTATTTTAGTTATATATATATATATATTTCCTTTCTCTTGCATGACCCGAACTTCTGAACCGAACTTGTTACCTTTAGATTCAGAAATTGATAGAACTTTTCACACTAGGGTTAGAGGTAATAATCCACAAGTTTCATGTTGTGAATCTTCCACCAATACACCTAGGAGGGACTTAGTTGAAACTGAAATCCAAATGGCTGAAATTAGAACTTTGAAAGAACTGGCTTCGTCCTATGATGAAAATCACGAGAATCCTGTTGAGTACCCTGATGCCCCTACTGGATTTGAAATCAAGTCTGGTTTCATCCACCAGCTTCCCAAATTCAATGGGTTTCCCGGTGAAGACCCACACAAACACCTCCAAGAATTTAGTTATCTGTGTGTCAATATGAAACCTCATGGAGTTGATGCCGATAAAATGAAGCTTAAGTCGTTTCCTTTTTCTCTAGATGGAGTTGCTAAGGAATGGTTTTTCTATTCTCACTCAACCTTGATTAGAAATTGGAATGAATTAAAAAATATTTTCCTTGAAAAAATTTTCCTTGCGTCTAGAACTGCCTCCATTCGAAAGGAGATTTGTGGAATTAGGAAAACACAAGGAGAAACGCTTCACGAATACTGGGAAAGGTTCAAACGTCTTTGTTTTAGTTTCCCCATCATCAAATCAGTGACCAGCTTCTCATTCAATACTTTTATGAAGGATTGTGTCTCACTGATAGAAGTATGATCGATGCTGCTGCAGGAGGAGCTTTAGTTGATAAGACACCAGTTGCTGCTAGGTTTTTAATTGCAAACATGGCCCAGAATGACCAACAATTTGGAACCAGAGGCCTTCTTCATGTCAAAGCTGCACAAGAATTCCCTACTACTAGTCCCGAAAGCAACATAATTGCAAGTCAACTATCTGATCTCACCACTATGGTAAGGTCATTAATGTTGTCTAACACCCCACCAACCCAACCCAAACCTTAAGCGGCTTTCCAACTATATGTACACTATGGGATTTTTTCTTCGAATGAACATTTTAGTGACCACTGCCCGCAAATGAAAGAGCCTCCTGAGAACTGCAATGCAGTTTTTCCTGGAAGACCATTTCAACCAAACCAGCAAAGACCATTTCAAAACAACCAAAATTTCAATCAAGGATGGAACAACAACTCAAATGAAAGATTTCGTCAACCTGAACAACCAAGAGGATTCTTCCAAGGACAATCAAGTAATTATCAACCAAGATATTTCAATGAGCAAGCGAATGCTCATTCTGGAAGCAATTTTCACCCTACCCCTCCCACTCAAAACTCGGATAGGAACCTTGAATAAGCAATGAGAAAACAACAAGAGGAAATGAGGGAACTAAAAGAATAAAAAAATAGCAAGATAACAAAATGAATACCTTGATGACTCAAATGGGTCAACTTACCTCTGGTATTAATTGCATAACAAATCAAATGAGTGGTGGTTTACCCTCACAACCACAAGTAAATCCGAGGAATAATGGGAAGGAAAATGTGAGTACAATTGAACTTAGGAGTGGAACAAAATTGAAAAATCCTAAGATTGAGAACATCAAGCCTTCTTCTGATACAGTTGATGAAAATCCTACCCTTGATAAAAATGATGAAAAATCTGAAGTTGATAGAAACTCAAAGTCAAGAGAAGAAATCTTGTTTGAAAGAACAAAGAATGATGGGAAGAGGATGTCTGGCCCTTATGTTCCTCCAAAACATACTCAGAATACCCCAGAAACATTCAAACCTCCACTGCCTTATCCAAGGTGTGATCCACCACCAAAGTCAAGTGCTGAAAAAGAATTGGATAAGGAGATTTTGGAAACATTCAAGAAAGTCCAAGTCAATATTCCATTGCTCGATGCTGTGAAACAAATTCCGAGGTACGCTAAGTTTCTGAAAGACATGTGTACCAACAAGAGGAAGTTCAAAGGGGGAGAAAAAGTAAACCTAGGAAGGAATGTCTCATCGTTGATTCAACATGCCCTTCCGGTCAAGTGTAAAGACCCTAGGACATTTACCATTCCCAATACCATTGGGAAATGTGAATTCAATGATGCGATGCTTGATCTAGGGGCCTCCACCAATGTCATGCCACATTCTGTCTACTCATCTCTTCAGTTTGGAGACTTAAAACCCTCTGGAATTATCAGTCAACTCGCAAACCGAAGTACCACCAAACCTGCTGGAGTTATAGAGGATGTTCTCGTTCAAGTGAGAGACACGCTTTTTCCTGTTGACTTCTATGTTTTTGATATGGAAGATGATCGGTTCAGCACACATGCTCCCCTCATCCTAGGGAGGCCATTTCTAAAAACGGAAAAAGCGATCATCAATGTTCACAAGGGAACACTTTCACTGGAATTTGGAGGAGATATTGTTCATTTCAACATTTTTCATTCAATGAAACACCCAGTTGAGGATCATTCAACTCCCCATGTAAACATGATTGATTGGTTTTCCTCTTGCATGTTGCCTAATTTTTTCTGTGATGAAATACCAATTGATGTAGAAAAAGAGGGATATTTGTATGATACCAAATCAGATAAAAATGAGGATGAATTTGGAGACTATGAAGAGTCTTGGGATGTTGAGAGTGGATATCTGAGAAATCATGAAGATGAATTTCTAGAAACCATTGAATATGTTAGTGGCATTCCAGGAGAGGTTTCCAATTTTTCACATGAAACAAGTCTTGATATCATAGAAAGATATAACCATGATGAACATGGAGCTTCACCAAACAATCAAACTTCTGAAGAGTTCGCAGTTATCAATGAAACCAACCCACCTGTGGTAGAATTGAAACCCCTTCCAGATAACCTCAAGTATGCCTTCTTAGGTCATAAGGAATAATTACCTGTAATAATCTCAAAAGAATTGTCAGAAGTCCAGGAAAACCAATTGTTGGAAGTTCTCAAGTCCCACAAGGAAGCCATAGGATGGACTCTCTCAAATCTAACAGGAATAAGCCCCTCGGTTTGCATGCACAGAATTTTACTAGAGGAGAACACAAGTCCGGTAAGGCAATTTCAAAGAAGACTAAACCCAACACTTTTGGAGGTTGTGAACATAGAAGTCACCACCTTGTTGGCTGCTGGAATTATTTTTCCCATATCTGATAGTCAATGGGTAAGTCTAGTCCATGTTGTTCCTAAAAATAGTGGATTTACAATCTCAAGGAATGAATTTGGTGATCTAGTCCCCATAAGGCTTCCAAATAAATGGAGAATGTGCATTGATTACAGGAAACTCAATTTGGTTACAAGGAAAGACAACTTCCCGTTACCATTCCTTTATCATGTCCTTAGAAGACTAGCTGGAAAAACCCACTACTGTTTTCTGGATTGATTCTCTGGATATTTTCAGATTCACATTTTACCTGAGGATCAAGAGAAAACCACTTTCACATGCCCATTTTGAACTTTTGCTTACAGAAGGATGCCCTTCGGTTTATGTAATGCCCCAAGAACTTTTCAAAGGTGTATGATAAGCATCTTCTCTGAATTTTTGGAAACTTGCATGGAAGTTTTTATGGACGACTTCACTGTGTATGGATCATCTTTTGAAAGTTGTTTGAAAAGCTTGGAATGTGTCCTGAAAACATGCATTGAAAAGAACCTTGTTCTAAATTACGTAAAATGCCATTTTATGGTTGCTAAAGGGATCGTTCTAGGACATGTTGTGTCCCGTGATGGAATTCAAGTTGATCAATCCAAAGTTGAGGTCATTTCTTCATAACCATACCCAAAAACTGTCAGAGATGTGAGATCCTTCCTCGGGCATGCTGGATTTTATAGGAGATTCATTAAAGATTTCAGTACGATTGCACTTCCATTGTCCACATTACTCCAAAAAGATGTCCCATTTGTCTTTGATGAGAATTGCATAAATTCGTTTCATGATCTGAAACAAGGATTGATAACCCCTCCCATTGTTCAACCTCCTATATGGGACATTCCCTTTGAAATAATGACAGATGCATATGATTTTTCTCTTGGGGCAGTATTGAGTCAAAGGATAGAAAAGAAATCTCATGTGATTGCCTATGCCTCCCGAACTCTTGATCAAGCCCAATCAAACTACACAACAACAGAGAAATAACTGCTGGCTGTTGTCTTTGCTATAGAAAAATTTAGAAGTTATCTGCTGGGCTCCAAGGTGATTGTTTTTACTGATCATTCTGCAATCAGATTCATGATGAAGAAACATGATGCAAAACCAAGACTTCTGAGATGGATTTTGCTTTTACAGTAGTTTGATGTTGAAATAAAAGATAAGAATGGAAGTGAGAACCTTGTTGCTGATCATTTGAGCAGGATACCATCTATTGGGAATAAGAAATTTCAGTTGTTTTCCCCAATTAAGGAAACCTTTCCAGATGAGGATTTATTTGCTGCTCAAAGTGAAATACCGTGGTTTTCTAATCTTTTAAACTATTTGGCTTCTGATGAACACCCCCATTGGTTTTCCAAAAATCAAATTGATAAAATTCCGAGCGATTCAAAGAAATACATTTGGGATGATCCTTATTTATGGCACATTGGTAGTGATCAAATGATACGAAGATGCATTCCGAACTCTGAATTTCAATCCATCCTACATTTCTTCCACAGAATAAACTGTGGAGGACACTTTGGACCACAAAGAACAGCAAGAAAAGTTCTTGATTCTGGATTGTATTGGCCCACCATTTTTAGAGATTCTTTTGAATTCTACAAAACCTGTAAAAATTGTCAATTCCAAGGAAACATTTCCAAGCGGAATGAGATGCCACAAAACCCACTTTTGTTTTGTGATGTTTTTTTTGTATGGGGAATGGATTTCATGGGGCCTTTTCCTAATTCATTTGGATATCTCTACATCTTGTTGGCTGTTGATTATGTTTCCATGTGGGTAGAGGCTATCCCCACCCGAACTGATGATGCAAAGATTGTGTCTAAATTTTTGAAAGGAAATTTGTTTTCAAGGTTTGGATTTCCAAAGTTTCTAATTACAGATCAAGGTACCCATTTTTTGTAATAGGACTTTGGAATCACTTTTGAAGAAATATGGTGTTAATTATAGGGTCTCTACGCCCTATCATCCTTAAACAAATAGAATGGTTGGGTTGTCTAATAGGGAGATCAAATAAATCCTAGAAAAAACAGTGAACCCAAATAGAAAGTATTGGAGTTTGAGACTTGATGATGCTCTTTGGTCCCATAGAACTGCTTTCAAAACCCCCATTGGAATGTCACCATTTAGATTGGTCTATGGAAAGGCTTGTCATCTACCAGTTGAGTTAGAACACAAATCCTTTTGGGCTGTAAAAACATGTAACATGAACCAATATTCTGCTGGGAAAGAAAGAAAATATTGTTTGCAGGAGTTGGAGGAGATCAGAAATAATGCATACGAAAGCTCCAGGTTATACAAAGAGAGAAGCAAAGCCTTTAATGATGGGAGGACTCTCAACAAAAACTTCAAGGAGGGAGACAAAGTTCTGCTATTTGATGCGAGATTGAAACTCTTCCCAGGTAAATTTCGTTCCAAATGGTCTGGCCCATTCACTGTTACTCATGTTTTTCCTTTTGGTCCAATACAGATTAAAGATCCAGACAAAGAGACATCATTCACTATCAATGGGAATCGGTTGAAGCTATTTCGAGAAAATTTTCATGATCCTCCAGGGGAGGAAATTCAACTTCATGACACAGAATATAATTGATTCCAGGTTGTGTCTTTCCTTATCATTTATTTTTGCTTTTTCTTTAATTTCCTGAATTTCATGCAAAAAAACTACACAATGAGGACATTGCATAGAATAAGTGTGGGGGGACACAATGCTGGGTAGAGTAGATTTTTCTTTAAAAGCTTTTTTTTGAAATTTTTTGTTGTCAAAATTTCTTTCAATTTTTTTCTTCTTTCTTGGTGTTTCTTTTTCAAAAAAAAAAGGTTTTGGAATTTCTTGAATTTCATTTGAAACTCATGCCATGGAGTGAACCAACTTATCCTTTGAAACTAAAGATAAATGAATGCTGAATATGACATTGTTTTAAGTTCAAAAATTTGGAAAAATCTTAAAATGACCACTGATTTTTAAATATCATGGCACATATCACTGGCATTGTGATTGAAATTCTCATTCCTGTGAGGCCTCTGGACCCATTTTTACATCTTCTTCACATTTACCTTTTTCTTGAGAGAACCAATTCGTGTTTGTTTAAACCAGAACTTGATTTATTTCTATCAAAACTTGAGGGCTGAGATACATGTGATTAAAATGATTGAGGAATTTGTTTGAATATTGGAGCCTCCTTTTCATGATTATCCTTTTTATTTTGGCCTTCCTTGAACATTTTATCCTTCGTGAGCCCTTAGTAGCCATGCATAGCCTATTAGGTGATCCACATTACAATCCAAATTTCCCTTTCCAACCTGCTCTGGAAGTATAAATGCATGATCTAGTTGAACTTAAGTGTGAAGGGGAAGATGACTCATGATGTGATAACTCATTTGGTGTTTCTTTGGGAGAACATTTAAACATTGAAGGCGTATTTGGGATGCTGGAATATATTTTTCTGAGAGCTGTGCCTATCTGGAGCTCTCAAATGAAATGGAGTTGTGCCTATCTGGAGCTCTCAAATGAAATGGAGTTGTGCCTATCTGGAGCTCTCAAATGAAATAATCTGTGCCTATCTGGAGCTTTTAAAAAAATTCATACTATCTACTGAAATATTGATGGAATGGGGTGGAAATCAGAAGATCAGAGCTGATTATTTTAAGAGAATATGTAGGAGACCATACATGAGTAAAAATTAGAATCATGCATTTCTGCTTCAAAAATAGCCAAACCCTCCTTATTCAACCACAGAATTTTTCACATTTGAAAACTACCAACCCCAAGACACAGAAAAGCCCAGTAAAGTCCTCATGATAATCACATGTTCTTGTTTCACATCGGGTGGAGATGTAGAAATTTATCAAGACTATGGTAATTCTTGCATCAGTTGGATGAGAAAGCCTTGTTGCAAATCTATATTGTGTGCTGAGAGAAAAAATGAATGTGAGGTATGTGTGTTGTGTCCATGAGAAGACAAAATAAGTGGAAATGGATTGAATGATTTGAATTTAGAATTTTAAATATTTTTCTTTAATGAGGCATGATATCTTTTTAATTCATTGTGGTAAATTGGTAAACTCCATTGGTATGTGTTTTATTTTTCTTGATACCGTGCTCACTTGTCCAGGAGTCTAAGAGCCAAGTGTGGGGGAATTGATGGAGATAATATTTCCAATATTTTTAATGTCTATTTAAATATTTTAAACCTCACAAATTTAACAATTTGATCTTATTTGTATCAATTTTGGATTTATAGTGTGTTTTGGGATAAAAAGTTTAAATTTCAAAATTCTGGATTTTTAACAGCTTTTTATCACAGGGGTATTTTGGTCCTTTCTTATAAAATATATTTCTAAATTTTGTGATTCGAATTTTTTTGAACCCTTATTGTATTTCCTTAAAATTTGTCTTCAGGACCAGGGGTTGAATCGATATTAATGGTGCCCAAAAAAATCAATGAAGTTGACAATTTTTTCCGAGCGGACTGTATTGACTCCACCATAGTAATGGAAGCAAATTTCGGCCTACACTACTCCAAATGATGCGATTCTACCTGTCTATGACATAGGACTCCAAGTCGTGTATCCTCAATAAATTTCAAGCCGTTTGGAATCCTTTATGATGGCCGTTTAGTGATAGATGTTTGAAGGAAGCTTCCAGGAAGCTTCATCCAGAGAAATCTATTTTCAATAGAAAAACCATAAAACCTTCAATATGCGTCCAATTAATCTGAACTGTTTAGGGTGGACGACCAAGACTTTTATGAAAAATATTTTTGAAGAGGTCCACGCGTGAATCGGCCATTTAATGGGTCTAAAACGCGACAACGTGGTGAAGATAAAATCTGCCTATTAAAGGAGGGGAGCTCCTACCTCTCAAGATATTCTATTTTTCACCACACCATCCCTCACAAAAGGGAGTTGGCTTGAGAGAGCGAAGGGGAAGGTGGAGATTTTGATCCTTAAGAAGCTTAAATTCTTTGAATATTCAATAGAAAAGATGAAGGCTTCTCAAGTGATGGAAGGCTAAGCGGCAAGTGGTTGCGGATGGCGACACCCGACGGACACTCTCTTCCGAGTTTGGATTTTAATGTGTAATATTTTTTTTGAATTTCTCTTGAACCTATATTTTTGAATGAATCTGGTTGTTTTCTTTATTAAATATATTTTCAACAAATTTTTTTTGACAATTGTTCCATCTATAAAGTAGAACAATTGACTTCGCTATTTAAAATTCTTTGGTGAGGTTTTGTCATTGAGCATAGCGAATTCAATTAGGTTCAATTACGTGGAGGTATTTAAGTAATTGAATCACTTCTATAGGAGTAACAACAATCATATTTAAGTCTTAAATATGGTGTCTTTTAAAATTTGAGTGTAAACCTGGGGGTCCTTGGGGGTACATTTAGGAATTTAAAATAAGAGATATTTTTTTATATACAAGGAAGAGGGGAGTGTCCGAGAGGGTGAAGCTTGTCTGCGACTGCTATTTTCATTCTTGATTTCAAACCCACATTATCTTTACTTTAAAATTATTTAAGTTTAGAATTTAATTAAAATTTTATTTTCAAATTGTTAATCAAACCCCCATTTTCATTTCCTTAAAAACAAACAAAACAACAAAAGTGACAGTTTTACAACTCGAACTACAACCTCCTCGAGAGACAACCCTGTGGTCACCACTCTGCTACATAAGAAGGGAAAATATTGATTGAGGGTTTCACGACAAAAACTCTCACATCAGTGAAAAAATGGAATCAAAGGAGGCTTACTACTTGGGTCATGTTCTTCTAGGTTAAAGTCATTGTAGATTGAAGTTATGGTTGTTGCGACTTGACATCTTGGATACGAGTAAGGTTCCTAGCTAGCACACCTCATTGAGGGTTCGAGTTACCGATGTAAGTTGAGTTTTGTCCTAGTTTTTTTCCCTTGCGGTTAATATTGTTTAGTGGAAATAGAAAAGGAGTTGGGTCAGTGGTCCTAGTGAGCTCACATGGCCATGCAACCCAAGTGGATCTACGGACATTGTCCTAGAATAACCTCTGTGGTGGTGGTGTGATTGGTGTATGTCCACCGACCATATGTTTCAATCACCACATACACTTGTCTCTTATTGCATCATTCCTCATCTCTTTGTTTTGGATTCATGGAAATCTGGTTATTAAGTTAAAATATTTTGGCCTTGAAATTTTATTCTGAAATGAACCGCTTTAAAAAAATGAAATGATATGTAAGGTTTAGAAAGTGTGGGTTAAATGTTTTTGTTTTATAAAATATAATGGTTTGGTTTTGATCCTTGGTGTTCTCATGGGAAACCCCATGCATGAGCATATATGGAAAGCGGAATGGTTAATTGTATGAGCGGATGAGTGCCTGGAAGGAAATGAGGTTGGTGCCGGTGTGGCATGGTAACATTCATATGCGAGCCCATGGGAAATCATTGGTGTTTGTGCAACCCACCAACATTTTTGATTTTCCAAAATTTTTGTTAAGAAAAAAAATATTTTTTATTTGAATAACTGGTGATTGTGTAATGAGTCCTTGTGTTTTGGGAAGTTCTGGATGTGAGTCATTTCGAACCGAGATTTGTTTTTGATTGATTTGTGTCTTGAGTTTGAATTTTTATTTATATGTTGGTGTGAAAGCACGTAGTCAGTGAATTATTTTGAAAAGTTCTTTGATAATCCCTTGCAGTGGTTCCCCCTACACTTTTAATATTCACATGCGATATGTCTTGGGCATTGGACCAATTTCACCAAGACCATGGTTTTATTTCTTAACAAGTGTATGCCCCCATAAATCCTTAACATTTTATTGAAGTGCGGCAATAGGTAATTCGCTATTAGACAACCCTTAGTTGATTAAAACACGGACTCTCCCTTTGGAGTGATAGTGCTAAGTGTATTACATTTTCATTTTGGTTATGTGGATCCTCTCACAGCGAGATGATAGGCATCGGGGAAATTGATAGGAGATTTGGTCTCTTTGAGTTGTCTTGGTTGTCGGGCATGGAGTTTGACATTGTTGCGTCTGATGGTTTCCCCCCTGTAAGAAATGAAATGAATTCCAGTAGGGAAGGGGGAAGGAGGTTCAGAATTATCAGTGTTAACCAGTTACTTGAAGTATTGTAGTGATTCCATTGGCCATAAGGGTCATGTTTGGTGACGTCTGCATAGTGAGTTTTCATGAAGAGGAAATATGTATTTCATAGGATCCTTTAGAAATCCTTGTTTTCATAGGAGTGTTTCCTACTCATCAGGAGTTTTGTTTCATTCTGTTTAAAGGAGAGTGTTTATCATGCGTCTTTCCCCTCTTTATGTCACCTGGTTAAGGTGATGAGGTGATGTGTGTGCATCATCTAAACCCTTGTTTTTGTGGATGTTCCGCAAGAGATCGGTTGGACGTCATGGTGTGTAGTGTCAGATGGTGTTTTCTCGGTTGTAGGATGGTTGCAAATGAAATTAAAAGGAGAGTCTCCATTCAAGATTCTTCAATATCTGACTGTGAGGCAAGAGATGCTTCAAGCATGAGGGCTCCAACCATAGGCCTTAGAGTGAAGCTGGTGTGTGGTCACGAATCATGAGAGTGTATGGGACCTCAATTTTATTTCTATCATCAGTGTTTAAAGTAGAGGCAGATTAAATTGTTTCTATGGTTGTTCTATTCCTAATGAACCGTCTAGTTTCTTATGGTTTCTGTGACTATGTGGAGGCGTGTTCGTATCATTTCCTTAAAGTCTCGAAGATTGTGTCCCAGTATATTTAATCTCATTAGTGGTCCTTATGGAGGTATGTTAGGTAAATCAGTGTCAATGTTTAATAGGGCTCATTCAGGGACATGGAGATGCCAGTTTTTCTTGGGTCATTCATTTGACACCCCGGTACTCGGGCCCCTACCGCCATGCCCTTTATGATGGGGTGGTTGGTCACTATTAAGAAATATTTTCAAGGTTTTTTATCTCCTGTCAGCTCTAATGGTGGGGAGACACTTGATAGGTCTCACTTAAATGTCTATGGAGTGAATCTGGGTTGCTCGTATTCATAATGGAGTGGAGTTTGCTCGGATCCCCCCTGTATTGGTTTTCTAGCCTCGTCCTGGGTGTTGGTAGGTTCTTAATGGTGGGAAGTCCCTCAGACTTCCCATGTTGACCTTTTGGTTCTGTTTCTATGGATGGAATGGTGATAAGTTATAAGAATGTTACTTGGATGTGGTTTGTCATTGTTTGTTCCTTCTAGACAAATGTGATGGCTTTCGTTTAGTACCGATTGAGATGTTTTAGAATGTGAAGTAGGCTTCTATGGGTGTGAGAGTTTCTTTCCTAGATCAGTCATCTAGAGGCGTTCTAGCTCTTTTGGGCGGGCGACACATATTATAAATTCTTTTTATGCAATTCTAGAATTTTTTTAGTTGCTTTCTCTGAGCATGATGCATTTTCTTCTTTTAAGTTGTTTACATAGGGATCCTCTTTGAACCTTAAGGGGCATCGTTTACTACTTTGGGTCTCAACCATAGCTGTGGCTTTCCAGGGAAAGAAAGTTTTATGGTGGGGAGAATTGTCACACCCACCAGATTTGAATTTTCTATTTTATTAATTTTCACTGTGTCGGGTAGTCTAGGTAAAATCACGACTTAAATTTTTGAGTTTTTATTTTTATTTTAAACGCGTGTTTTAGCCTTGTTTGCATTAATCTCAACACGGTCGAAGCTGCACGGCCTCGCGTAGGTCACCGCGCCAGCTCGCCCGGTTCACCGTACGCCCTGCCCGATGATCAACTAATTAAATTAGATGTATTAATAATGTTTTTAATAATTTTAATAATATTTATGTCACTTGAGAATATAATTATTTTTATTATTAATAGTGTTAAGAATAGAAAAGAAAATTATTAAGTTATTAATATTTAAATAATAAATATTATTATTTATATCAAAAAGATAATGTATTTTATTTTATTATATTATATTTGGCATTAAAATACTTTGATGTGGTGCAAGAAGAGTCTGATTAATAACTTGTGTTTTGCTGGAAAATAATGGTTCTGGGGTTAATCATCCCTCAACGCACGGGTAGGACACAAGCGATGCCGCACAGCTTCGCTAACTCACCTTATGACCAGCCTGGTGCATGATTAATTAATTAATTAATTAATGAAATGAAGTAAGAATGGTTTTGATAATAATAATAATAATGTTATCATTTAGAAATATTATTATTATTTTGGTTAATATTTTATAAAGTTATTATCATTATTATTATTATTGTTATTATAAATAACTTTAATGTTATTATTATTATCAGTGATGAATTTTATTAAGTTATTATTATTAACCTCACAAAAATAATAAATATTATCATTATTATAACAATTATAATTTTGTCATTATTATCTTTTATTTATTTATTTTATTACTTTTTCCCATTTTATTGGCTAGGGTTAAGATCCCATCCCTTTTTTTTCTTTTTCTCATTACCACGTACCACCACACCCCCTGGATTACCTTATTCCCTCGGCTCGTCGTACCCCCTCCTACTGGTACCCAGTCACGCCGCACCCCACCCATCCCCCGCTGTCGGCTAATTTTTTTATATGGGTTTTAAAAAAATAAAAATATGCCAAAAGGGGCTAGGGTTCGCATATTTTTAAAACTGGGTCTAAGATGCGTGAACCCCGTTCACGCATCACGGACCCCGGGAAGATGCGTGAACGGGGTTCACGCATCTTAACCGCGCTGAAGGATGCGTGAACCGTGTTCACGCATCCTTCACGAAGTTGATGAAGGATGCGTGAACGCGGTTCACGCATCCTACAGTGTCTTTTTTTTAAAATTTTTATTTTTATTTTGTTTTGTTTTGTTTTATATATATATATATATATATATATATATACATACGAACAAAACATAAAATTCAGCAGAATTTATCTGCTATTTAATATCCAGCAGAACTGCCATTACAGCAGTCTGGATTCTGACAGAAACCATCACCCATGGCTCTTTTTTATAAGAGGGCTTGCCCAGGAAATCATACTGCATTTCCGATGTGGGATTCAGGTTCTCTTTTCCTGCACAGAACATTCTGCATTTCCGATGCGGGATTCTGTTTCAAGTACGTGACTTTGAAGGACTGTAAAATACAAACTATACGACCAATATAAATGAAACTTAAAACATGGATTAAACATATAATAAATAGTTGAAAATGAAAAGAATTTCGTAAAAAGGGTTGATGAATATTAATTTATAAGCTTTCAAAACCACCAACTTGAAACTTAAAAAAGTTTCAAGTACGTGACTTTGAAAGACCATAAAATAAAAACTATAAGACCAATATTAATGAAACTTAAAACATGGATTAAACATACAAGAAATAGTTGAAAATAAAAACAATTTCATAAAAAGTGTTGATGAATAATAATTTATAAGCTTTCAAAACTACCAACTTGAAACTTAAAAATGTTTCAAGTACGTGTCTTTGAAAGATTATAAAATACAAACTATATGACCAATATGAATGAAACTTAATATACGGATTAAACATATAAGAAATAGTTGAAAATAAAAAGAATTTCATAAAAAAAATTAATGAAAAATAATTTATAAGCTTTCAAAACCACCAAATTGAAACTTAAATACGTTTACGTGCCTTTGAAAGCCTATGAAATACAAACTATAAAACCAATATAAATGAAAATTAAAACATGGATTAAACATATAACAAATAGTTAATAATTAATTAGTTAATTAGTAATATAATTATTAATTAGTTAATAATTAATATAATTATTAATTATTAATTTCTAATATACAATAATTAATTAGTTAATTAGTAATATAATTATATAATAGTTAATTAGTTAATTAGTAGTATAATTATTAATTGATAATTACTTAGTTAATTAGTAATATAAATCTTAATAGTAATTATTAATTATAATTATAATTATTAATTATTAATTATTAATTAGTTAATAATTAATTAGTTAATTAATAATATAATTATTAAATATAATTATTTATTATTTATTATATAATAATTAATTAGCTAATTAGTAATATATTTATTAATTATAATTATTTTTTATTTATCTATAATTATTAATTAGTTAATTTGTAATATAATTATTAATTATAAAATAACTAATTGATTAATTAGTAATATAATTAGTGATTATAATTATTTATTATAATTATTAATTATTAATTATTAATTATATAATAATTAAGTAGCTAATTACCAATATAATGATTAACTATTAAAAATTAATTGGTTATTTACTACTATAATTATTAACTATAATTATTATATATTAATTAGTAATATAATTATTTATTATAATTAGTAATATAATTAGTAATTATAATTAGTAATATAATTATTAATTATAATTAGTAATTATTAATTATATAATAATTAATTAGTTAATTACCAATATAATTATTAATTATTAAAAATTAATTATATATTAATTAATTAGTTATTTAGTAATATAATTATTAATTATTAATTACATAACAATTAATTAGTTAATTAGTAATATAATCATTAATTATATAATTAATAATTATAATAATAATTAAAAATTATATTACTAATTAACTAATTAATTATTATATAATTAATTATTAATTATTAATAACTAATAATTGTAATGAATATTTGTAATTATTTATTATATTACTAATTTACTAATTAACTAATTAATTATTATGTAATTAATAATTATATGTTTAATCCGTATATTAAGTTTCATTCATATTGGTCATATAGTTTGTATTTTATAATCTTTCAAAGACACGTACTTGAAACATTTTTAAGTTTCAAGTTGGTGGTTTTGAAAGCTTATAAATTATTATTCATCAACACTTTTTATGAAATTGTTTTTATTTTCAACTATTTCTTGTATGTTTAATCCATGTTTTAAGTTTCATTCATATTGGTCTTATAGTTTTTATTTTATGGTCTTTCAAAGTCACGTACTTGAAACTTTTTTAAGTTTCAAGTTGGTGGTTTTGAAAGCTTATAAATTAATATTCATCAACCCTTTTTACGAAATTCTTTTCATTTTCAACTATTTATTATATGTTTAATCCATGTTTTAAGTTTCATTTATATTGGTCGTATAGTTTGTATTTTACAGTCCTTCAAAGTCACGTACTTGAAACAGAATCCCGCATCGGAAATGCAGAATGTTCTGTGCAGGAAAAGAGAACCTGAATCCCACATCGGAAATGCAGTATGATTTTCTGGGCAAGCCCTCTTATAAAAGAGAGCCATGGGTGATGGTTTCTGTCAGAATCCAGACTGCTGTAATGGCAGTTCTGCTGGATATTAAATAGCAGATAAATTCTGCTGAATTTTATGTTTTGTTCGTATATATATATATATATATATATATATATATATATATATATATATATATATATATATATATATAACAAAACAAAACAAAAAATAAAAATAAAAATAAAAAATTTAAAAAAAAAACTGTAGGATGCGTGAACCGCGTTCACGCATCCTTCATCAACTTCGTGAAGGATGCGTGAACGCGGTTCACGCATCCTTCAGCGCGGTTAAGATGCGTGAACCCCGTTCACGCATCTTCCCGGGGTCCGTGATGCGTGAACGGGGTTCACGCATCTTGGACCCAGTTTTAAAAATACCGGAACCCTAGCCCCTTTTGGCATATTTTTATTTTTTTAAAACCCATATTAAAAAATTACCCCCCGCTGTCCCACTCGAGCAGTGCTTCCCCCTGCTTGGAATGACCGCCCCCTCCTTCTTTGGGCTTGGAATTCCACCATACCCCCTCTTTTTCCCTTTCCCGCCACACAAATCTCTCCCCAACCCTACTTGCACATATCTTCTTCCTCCCCCGGGACACTCCTCTTCGGCGAATTCCTCCAGAATCCCCTCCGATAGTCCCAAAGTATGGTGCACCTCCGCTAATTTCATGCAACCCCCCCTCCCCCCCTCCCCCCCCCCCATTCCCCTCAGCCGTCTGCCATCGCACCATCTTCTCTATCTGAGGCGTAGCCCCAAATGCGTCACACCCCCTCCCCTAGGCCTCCCGGCATACACCATATTTTCCTCGTAAATACACTGACCTCCTCGCTCTATCTGATAGTCTATGTGCACCCCCCACGTCCGGCCAGCCATACTTCCTTTAATCCAACCCCTCTTATTCCATGCATCATGTGAACCGCTGCTATCCGAGGTTTCCCGGATGACTTCCTCTTTCCCATGACGGTGCTACACTGCTCTGGTGTGACCCTTTTCTAGTACCCCGCTCTATCCTGGCCCCTCATGTGACTTATTATTGAAGTTCTCCATTATGGTAGGTTTTATAATTTCTTTTTCCCCAGTTTTTAGAGTTGTTCTTGATTTTAGGGTTTGATTTTGATTCGTTTTTGTTCGAATTCGTGTTTTGGGTTCGCTCTAGGTTGCTTGAGGTGTGGTTGAGTTGCGATTGTGATTTTCACACCATTTGGTAGAAGATTCTTAGTTCAAGGTAGGTAGTTCTATGTTAAATTATTATTTGATAAATTAATGAGCAGGTTTGTTGTGTCTATCATATCATTTAATTGATTTGTGTATTTTGATGTTGTTTTCTTTTGATGTTTGATATGCATTTGAACTATTTGATATCTTGTCTATTTTATGTGTGTTCTTCCTGCTAAAAAACTCGTATCTATTTAGTTGTTTGTGTTTTTTTATTGTTTTATTGTGTGGTTCGGTTATTAATCTGGGAAAGTGGTGTGAAATATATTTTTGACATGGTGTCATGTGTGTATGGTTGTCAAAGAAGTTTTTGGGGTCGATTTAGTCGGTAACGCAAATTGGTTTCTTTTAAATTATTTTATATGCATTTATTTTTGGCTTATTAAATTATGTGATTTGTGCAAATTTTTTTTACATATAGTGTAAGATCTTCCATCAAACTGTTGGTGTGGTGCAGGCCACACTTTATAATGGTATTTGAGTGCGTGTGATGTTAGAATGTGTTTTTAATGTAGAATGGTTACGTTAGTGTGTGTAAAGCCATGACACACTCTGTTGCTATTGTTTTATGAACTTTTGAAATGATTTATTAAATGATGACCATGGTGTGAAACATTTTGAAAGAAAATGTTTTTGTGCGTCTTATTTAAAAATGGTATTTATATGTGTAATTGGTGGTTTGTTTAATGATAAGTGTTTTTTTATTGTGAAAATGGTTTAATTGAGTATGTAACAAATGAAGAATATGTTTTGAAAATATTTTGTTGTGCGTATGGTTTTAAAATATGGTTTGGGGGTGAAAATGGTGTTTTTTCATGTGTAAGTGCCCTGTTGGGAATTTAAGCATATGTGTGACATGTGACATGAACTTGAAACTTTCTTGAGCACAAATCAGAAAACCCGGGTAGCTATGCGGGTGTACTAGACTAGTGGGCTAGTGATCTGGAGGTGACTCAACCCGGTTTCCCTAGCAGGACTGACGATTGCAACACTAACAAAACATAAGCTTTTCTGAGGGTTGTGGCCTCCTAAGTCATGTTTTCTGGGGGTCGTGGCCTTCTACACGACGTTTCACCGAGACACATAGATCTAGGGACCCAATCTAGCTACACCCAATAGGAATCTCCCATATTACTGGTCATTGGTTACTTTACACTCTCTAGTGTGACAAGTTGGTTATTTTAAAAAGTAAGGGTGTGTGTGTTTTAATTTATGTTTATCCATTTGAAACTGTTTTCTTTAATTCTGTTTTTTTTAAACTGTTCAAGCATTTATTTATTTTCATTAGTTAATTATGGAAATGTATTTTTCATTTAATGCTTATACGTGGAACCTTTTTATTGGGTGACGTCCTACTAGGCTCTATGCTCACACCCTACATACAACATTGGGTGTTTGTAGACCTTGTTCTTTATGTATTCTAGGTTGAGGAATCGTGCTCAGTGATGGTGGTTTTGATCATTGATAGTCTTCTTGTGTAGGTTAGTGTATATGACATGTCGATATCTCACCCCTATTGTTTCTTGTAGGTTTGAGTTAGTGTTTTATTTTCATTCTATGGCGTTACTTGTTGGATGTTGGTTCAAGTTTTAAATCATTAAAATTGAATTTTTTAAGGTCCAGTTTGATTTCCTATTTCAGTTTTTATTTATTTATCTTGTCAGTTGTTTTGTAATTACAATTTCTGGTAAATCATTCCCATGTTTTAGTGTGATACTCGAACACTTCTGCTAGCCCATGGGGATCAGGAACGCCCTTTGGGCCATGTTGCGGACCGGGACTGGCGCCTGGTCGGATGGAGACCCGACCTGGTTTGTGACAATTATCCCATGTCTAGATTTATTATAAAAATATATTTTATTTTTTTTTATATAAGAATATCTCAATATAAAATATAATCATGTAATTAGTGTTAATTAATTAGTCAAAACGTATATTTAAATGTGAAATTATCATGTGTGAAAGTAATATACTTGAAAATAATAAAAAACACAATTTTTTCATATGTTCATGTAATAAAATTATTTGTTTTCTATTGAATTAAACTAACAAATGTTTTTTTTAAATGTGTGAAATTATATAAAAAAAAATTTAACTAAAGACATGTAATTTTAAAAAATATGGACCGTCATATTACCAAATCATGTGAAGTGTGACAATAATGAAAGCCAATTTTTTTACCTTTAATGACATAAAATATAATAAAACACTAGAAAATTTTGTTATTAATTAAAAACAATTTACGATTAATCATGTTAAATGATAAGACATCATATAATAAGTATGTTATCGAACGAATGTTGCAAATAAAACCAAATTATTATATTATTTTGTTATTCAACAACGAAATAAACAATACATATAAATTAATTTAAATAAATACAACAAAATAATTTTTTTTTATAATTTTAGATGTAAATCATGTTTATATACCCCATTAATTAATGAAAAAATATAAAAATTATAAATATTGAAAACCCATTTTTCTAATAATCCAAAGAACTAAAGATGAATGAACAATGTATATGGTATAGAGAAAACATTATTCTAATACAAATTCAAACAATGTAACCCCTTTTATGATATCTTTCATGTATCTCACTAAAATTTATATAATAAGGTAGAGAATTAAAAATTGAAATGAAATATATAAATTAAATTTGAAAATGGAAGGTTTTGAGGGTAATAAATACTTTTTTCATACTTCAAGAAAAAGGTAAAACACATACTTTATTTTTATCTCATCTAATCCAAAACGTGTTCTGAAAATAATGAGGTGAGGAGATTTTGGACCACCATAGTTGTTTGTTGAATTGATTGGATTCAATAAAACCTAGGGATGAAATATGGTGGATACAAGGAATGTGGTGATGTGGAATACTTTTTTTGGGTGACCTAGGAGGATTTATTTAATCATTTAAATAGATACATATAACATAGTTTTCACCATATGTTCAGTCACATGATTTTTTTGAATTTAAAATATTTAGTTTTAGGGTTAAGATGCATAAAAATCCCCATTAATGAAACAAATTAAGTTAAGTAATATAGCCATTAGACTTTCCATTACAAATTGCAATAATTAATAGGGTCCTATTTTTTTTAACCCAACAATGAAATAAAAATAAGGTGTTTATGTTAATATTATTCCAATATATTTATTTATAATTCAAAATAACTCCACATTAAATTCAAATAATTGAATCACTTGGTATAAAAACAACTAATGTTATGTTTCTAGTAATTCATATACATGGTCAGAAATAAATAATAATCATTATAATAATACGTACACATGGTTTAAAAATAACTAATAAGGTTTTTGGTAATTTTAAAATAATATTTTATGACTAAAAAACATACTAAAAAACTAGTGATAAGAAAAAAATGAAATGTATTAGAACAATGTTAGAAAAAAAATCAAAAGGAGAAAAAAATTATAGTTGATGAAAATATATAATAAACCTCCACTTATGGAATTGTAATAATTTAATTAACTCAGTTTTTAGATGTGAATTAAATGACCACATGATAAAATTAAAATTTATCAAAATTCCAATCATTTTCTCTATGTATAAACCCCTTATACTTCATAGTTGAAAATCGAAAAATGGTATATGAACCAGGATGTGAAAAAAACTAAATATTTATACCAAAACATTTATTTTTATCTAGAAATATGGTCTGAAAATATTAACAACATGAAAAAAAACTTTGGTAAGACAACAATCTAAAATTTTGAAACACATTTAGTGATTGTTAAAACAGGAAAATGCCAAAAAACTAGATTTATAAAACATTTAGAAAATTTTACTATGCATACAAGTTTGATTTTGATGGTACATATTAAAAAAATTAGTATTGTTAATACATCCACAACTAAAGAAAAATTTTTAGGACAACTAAAAATTGAAATTGAAGAAATAATAAATTACAAGGGTCTGGTGGAATCATTGAGGTAATACTATACATTATAATGAATCTTATTACTATTTTGACGTAGAAAATGGAATCCAAAACTGAATGTAAATAAAAAGGTAAATAAAATGGGTTCATGGATTCAATATGAAACTGATATGTGTCTATACATGAAGTTTCATTTGAGTCAATGAAGGAATATCAAGGACAGAATTGTGAAATATCAATGCTCAATAAAGAGTTATATGTAAAAAACATTATAAGAAAAAAAATTAGATAAAATTAATAGTAATTTCATTATCATGGGAAAATAATGAGCTCACCGAGTGAACCCTAAGGAAAGTAAATGATAAATTTTCTTGGGTAGACTTTTCTGCAGTCGGTGATGCTGATGAACTAATAATTGGGAACCTCATCCAAATAAAATTATTGGATCTTAAATAATAATGCACTAGTATTTTGGATGTGAAAAAAATATAATGAGGGTTTGATGATTTATAGGGAGTAGTAAACCATGGATTTGTCCAGTGGTCATTGTGGGGATGATTAATGATTGAGGCTCCTGGTAGGGAAGATTGAAATTGAGGGATAAATTGGATGGTATTTCCGCGTATGGGAGGATAGGGAAGTCTCAGCAGGAGAGGAAGCCTTGAATAATGGATTTGTAGGAAGAGGTAGAGGTAGAGGCAGAGGTGGGGAGGGGAGATATGTAGGGAGAGGGAGCCGAATATGGAAGTAGATGTCGAGGAGGAGGTATAGGTATAGAGGGGATTCATATAGAGAGAGATATATATGGAGTTAGTGATAGAGGTTAAGGCCATAGAGGAGGTTTATAATGGTGTCAAAGAGGAAGATGATGCGTTCTATGAGGGAGAGAATGGGTGGTGGTGGCTTGGGTTTGTGAAAGGTGTCAGGGGTCCCAAGGATTTCAATAGGAATGGGGGAATATGAGTGGTATGTTATTCCTTTTTTCAAAGATGTCAATAACCATTGGTGGTTTCCCATTTCAATAATTAAAAATTACCCTTTTTCTAATTGTGGAACCACCATTGAGAATGGTTATAGGAAGCTGATGTTATCAATTATTAGGTTGTGGCTGGAATGTGAGTGGCCCGTTCATAGTGAGGTGTCTATGCACTTGGGAAAACAAGGCACATTTCACAATTTTTTTTAATTATACCTAATTACAAAATACTAATTATTTCATTTTAATAATCCACACGAGATTACTCTCCTACCTTGCTTGTAAACCACATCAAAACAAAAATTCACCCATAATATTTTTAATATATTACTTTTATTATAAACATTAAAAAGAAATTTATATTAAAATATAAAATAACAAATATAAATATATAATTATAATAAAATAAAATTATATAATATTGTTTATTATAATATTTTATATTTTTAGGTATTTTTTATACATTTCCAAAAATTACGGTTTGAAATAATTATGTTTAAATTATTTTAAAATATTTTAAATTAAAACTATACAATATCAATTTTTAAATTCAGTATTAATTTTAATTATAGTAAAAATTTATTTTATAAAATCATTTTTATAACTCCATAATTTTTTTATAATACAAATAAATAGAATGTAAATTGTTTGTTTCAAATAAAATTATTTATATATATAGTTATATTTTGTATTTAAGATTTTATTTCTGAATATTTTTGTTAAAAAATATATATATTAACATAATTTATTTAAAGAGGAAAACATAATTATGAAGAATATAAATATGCTCATGCATGAATGCATGTGTGAATACACTTATTTCAAAATGAAATGTATGTATACACAAAATTTTTCATTATAAATTTCTACTAAAAATAATGTAGATTAGTATACAAAAATATATGATTAGATGAAAATAATGTTTTAAATCAATATTGATTATTTTAAAATAAATTTGAACTATAAAATTCTGGTAAAAATTTGAACTGAAATTTTCTTACAAAAATTTTCACTATATATTCAAGAGAAAGATTTACATTGATTTTAATGTTTTAATATATTTACATTCTATAATATAACTGTAAATTTTAATTTAAAATTTTATTTAGAATTTTAAATTTTAAAATTTTAATAGAATTTTGGAGTAAAAATTTTAAATTACAATTTACATATTGATATTATGTATTTATATGTATTAATGTAAAATTTAAATAAATATTTATTTCAAAATCTCATCATTTCAAATTTATTTAGAAAATTTTAAATAATAAATTTAACTGTAAATTTTGAGTGTAAATTTTCATCACAAACTTTAAATATCAATAAATATTTAAATATTATGTATATATTCATGAATATTCAAATATTAATATATAGGTTGATTATTATAATGAAATTCGATTAGGAATTTCCATCAATAACTATAAATTTTCTGTGAGAATGTTCATTAAAAAATTTCATTGAAATTTTATGACATTCGAGTGTATAATTTTACTTCATTTTTTAAAATATTTATATTTTTATAGATTCATATTTTTTTGTATGTAAATATATGTGGTCATTCATATTTTTAAGTGTAAAGTTTTGTAGATATATTCTAGTATAGATTTATAAAATTTTATATTTATATTATAAAAATAAAATTAAATGCTCCGAAGAAAATTTAATAGATGCTTTTATATATGTACTAATTATTTCTACTGTAAATTTGAACATAAATTTCTTAACTCAATAAAATAGTGTATATTTTAATTTTTATGTGTGTGTTTATTTATATTCTTTATTGATGATTTTATTTTTACATTGATTTTTTTAATTATTTTATGAAAATTATTATTATGAATTTTAAATGAAAATTTATATAGGAAAATAAAAAATTAACTTTTCTATTATAAATTTCAATATAAATTTCCACTAAATGATATTATTTTGTAATTACCCTAAATGTTTATATAATAAATTCTCAAATAAAATTTATAGTAAAAATATTCATTTATTATTCATGTATTAATTTATTTTGAATAGAAAAATTAAACTTGTTTTTACTTAAGAATTTTGTTAATAAAATTATTAGTTTAATTATGATTAAAATTAAGTGGAAATTTGGGTTAGAAATATTTTTTATATTTGAACTAAAATATTCCTGTCAAAGTATACACTAAATGTTTATAATTAAAATTTTTAATGTATATTATACATGAAAATTAAAAACAATATTGTTTATAAATTATTATATTGTTTTCTATGCTATGTAGTTCAAATTTACACTATAAATATATTATAGAAAGTTTCATTTGATATTATATATGAAATTTTAATTAAAAATTTATATTTCCGAATGAAAATTTTAATTTATTTCAAAATATATTTGTGCTAAAAATTTAAATATTTATTTATTTTATAATTAGGGTAATAAAATTAATTTTTTATATTTTTATTATAGAATTTCGTCAAAAAAATTGATTATTTATTTCCACCGAAAATTTTAAAAATCCGATAAAAATTCATAATTTAGTTTCTTTATACAACTAGGGGTTTTAATTAAATGTTTGATGGTCGATAATTATAAGATAACTCAACCAAGAATGACAATCCAACAACCAAAAATGTTATATTATAGTGTGTTATAATTTCTCTTGTAAATGATTTTTCATACTCATTTCTCTTTTAATGAAATAGAACATGCATGTAGGTAAAAGGTGAAAAACAGAATGAATATTAGGAACCAGTATGCCAAACGATTGGAAGACCTTCTCTAGTGCATGGATTATGTTAAAAATAGTGAGGGAACCTAAATAAAAAATAATATATTTCAATAGTGTCTCCATGGAGAACCTCAAACCCCCATAGATGTCTTTCGCTTCAGCAACTGATGCTTCCAAATAGAAAAAAAACCAGAATTTATATTTTCCTGTGTGCATATAACTATACTAATATATAAATACATATATTTATATTGTTTATTATAATTAGTTTCTAATTATAAAAAAAATTCTCCATATAAAATTTTCATTTAATCATTTCATTTTATATTATTATTGGAATTGTGGGAATTTCAGTTAGAAATTAAATCTCATTTATATGTCTCCACTAATAATTAGAAATTTCCCAGGAAATATTATCTAAGAAATTTTTTCTATGATATTTGAAAATCAATATTTCTGGGAAAAAATACATTATTTATTTATGTTTCAATTTATTTTCACTAAAATCATAAACATGGATTTATTTTAAACATTTTATAATCAAGTTTTTATTTTATTTGTTATGAATATTAAGTTAACATTTATGTGGAAATATGATGCAAACATTTCTATTAGAAAATTTTACAAAAAATATCTAATGAAAATGTAAAATAAAAAATTAATTTTATCATTATATAATAAAATTTATTAATAAAATTTTATTTTTAAATTTTAAATGAAATCCCCCTTTTAAATTTTAACTACAAGTTCCATGTTAATTTTTACTAGTAATCAAATCTGTATTAGATTTCTATGTATGTATATATGATTTCCTCAAATATTTTTAATGTATGAATACACTAAAAACATCTATTATTAATTTCAATAATAAATTTGAAATGAACATTTTCAATGTAAATGTATCAACTGAAATTATCAAAAGAGTCATTTTTAATGCAAATCTATAATATAAATTTTTGATGAATTTCATATAATCGGGTGTGAGGTGTTTTTTTGTATATATATACAATATTAAAGACCCTTATATATATATATATATTATATATAATGACTTATCATTCATAAATATAACCATAAATATATTAATTTCATTATAATAAACTCTATAGTATAGATAATAAATATACTATATATATATATATATTTAAGAATATTTATATTATTAAGAAATATCATCCTCAAAATATCATATAATAAATATAATATTAACTAAAAATGAAGATATTATTATTTCAAAAAAATACCGAGGGGTTTATGGTTTGAAAAAAAGATTAATGAAATTAATATATGATATTTTTTTAAGATTATAAATGATTGACTTTTCTGTAAGATTAATGATTGTTGACATTACTTTATTTTATTATGAGATAAAATTTTAAATTAAACATATTTACATTCCTTCATATGTATACATATTTTTTATTCTAAATATATTTAGTTTTATGTCTATGATAAGTGAGAAAATTTATATTAAAAAATATCGATAATTTAAAATCATGATTATTTTATTTCAAAAAATATATTTTCAAAAAATATTTTTCTAAATAATAAATTAGGGTTGTTTCACTTCTAGATACAACATCTTGAACTGAATTCTTAGATTGGATGGCCTCATCACCAGGTCCCTGCAACTTTTTTGTAGGATGGTTTCCCCTTTATGCAGGTGTCTGCAGTATCATCAACATTGAACAATTTCTTAGTCGAAGTGTAATGGCCTCACTTTATGAATCAACCATCCCTTCAACCTTTTCGTCAAAGGAATAGAAGTGAAGATTATGGATGGAAGATGTAAAGTGTGATTCATAAACTCTAGTATGAAAAATGATAATAAAAGTGTTGTTCTAGACATTGAAGCTAATGAATATTATTAAATTGAAAAAATAAAATACAAAGTGGGGATTTCATGAAAATAAATTTTGGCCATTATTAAAAATATTTATAGATGGGATATCAGAGAATCTAAATATACAATTATAATTCTCCATCTCAATTTTATTCTTGTTTAAAAATAAAATAAAATAATGAAAGTATTTAGGAATAATAAATAATAACTTTTACACCCCATTTTTTTTATTTTTTATGTGTGTAAAAAAATTTAAAATTGTTTTTTGATCACCACCTAAAAAAATAAAATAGCCAATTAATTTTTTTATGAATGAAATATTTCAATATAATCAATATTATTTTCCCATAATGTATTTTAGGAAATTTGAAAAAATAAATGGATGCATTACAAAGAGGTCAATGTTTCAATTATTACAAAACTATTTTATTTCATAATTGAATTGAAATTATAAAATTACAAACATTACATTGTATATTCCTAGAAACATAATTATCATAAAATTTACCACCATTTTACCGTTTTTTACATCATTATTTTAATTTGTGATAAATAATTACATAAATAAAATATAGTTATAAAAATATTAATTAAAGTTTCTACTGCATTTTAAAAAATATATGATGATTTAATTAATTATTTTTTTGTGGACCGCAAAATTAATCATATTTTTTATTTCAAAATTAATAAGCATACTATCATTTTCATTTGAGATTTAAAATGTGATAAAATAATTTATTCTCTACATATTTACTATTTCACTACTAGATTCTAAAATTAAGGCATTTGGATTTTTTGATAAAAACATATTTATTGTGTTGTTTTCTGTAATTTTTTATAGCTTTTAAGGATATCATATATTATTTTTAAATCATTGAATAATTTCATTTTACTAGTTAAGTGTAAAAATTAAAATTATAATTTAATTTCAGACCAATGATATATAAAAATATATTTTAAATCCATGGAAAAATTAAAATTACAAATTAAAAACATTAATGGAGTAATGTTTGATTTATTTACATTTAAAGAATATCATGTTTTCTATCATCAAAATGACATATCAAAAAATTTAATTCCTCATATTTAATTAACATCTTATTACATTAAAATTGATTCTCTAAGAATGTAAAAAAATGTACAAGAAATTATCTATAAATAAAATATATTATTAATCACATAACATGATAGATTTTCATATAAAATAAAAAAAACTATATTGTTTTAAGACGTTTATTATATATTTTATAATAACATACCACTGTGTGTATGTTTATATATGCTAATCTGTATTTGTATGTGTATGGGTATGGGTATGTGTATGTGTATATACATGTATATGTGTGTGTGTATATGTATGTGTATGTGTGTGTGTATGTGTATGTGTATGTGTTTGTGTAGGTGTATGTGTATGTGTATGTATATGTGTCTGTGTATGTGTATGTGTATGTGTATGTGTATTTGTATGTGTATGTGTCTGTGTATGTGTATGTGTATGTGTATGTGTATGTGTCTGTGTATGTGTATGTGTATGTGTATGTGTATGTGTATGAGTACGTGTATGTGTATGTGTGCTTGTTTGTGTATGTGTATCCATATGTGTATGTGTATCTGTATGTGTCTTTCTATGTGTATCAGAATGTTTATCTTTATGTGTATGGGAATATGTATATGTACATGTATGTGTATGTTTATGTATATGTTTATGTGTATGTGTATATCTATTTTTATATTTATATATGTTTACGCAAGTATATGTGTACATGGGTATGTATGTGTAGGGTTATGTAGCATGTGTTTGTTTATGTATTATGTGTATGTCTTCATATGTATATGCATGTATGTGTATGTAGGAATATGAAATTGTACATATTCGTATGTGTATGAATGTGTGTGTGTATGTCTATCTATGTGTATATGCATGTATACATATGTATGTGTATGTGTATGAGTATGTGCATGTGTATGTATTTTTATGTGTAAGTGTGTGTTTATGTGTGTGTATGTGTGTATGTGTATTTATAGAGTGTTCATGCAAGTTTATTCATTTAATATTATTTATTCCTTTTTAATATTTATCCATTTTTAACATTTTCTTGTAATTTATTAATGTTTAATATTTTTTAATTTAATATTTTTTAAAATGTAAAATTCTAATTGTGTTTTATTTATTTATAGGTATTTATAAATCAATTAAAATTCTAATATTTCTATTTTTTACTAAAAATTCTAAAGGGAAATAAATAATTAATTTTTTTATATAAAATCATTATAATACATACATTAATAATTAGCAACATTTGTATTATTATTTTGACAAATAAAGCCTCATATTACATATCACTAGAATCCAAGTTACACAACCCTAGGGGAAAATAATAAAAAAACACAAGGTTCTTTGATATCAACTTAAAGTATCCATCATTGCGGAAGAGGTACCATATAATAATGGATGTAAACTGTTTCCATACTATATACCAATGGTTCTATTAACCATGGGGGGTAAAGTTGTTTCTATTCCTTTATACCATTGATTTTGGTTGAAATAATTAGAATATCCTATAGACATTTCTGAATACCATATTTTTTTTCTAAACCGTTGGAATAAATGTATACCAACATTGAAAAAACTATGGGTATAACATTCTCTCCCAACCCATGTTATACCAACCATTTACATTGAAACCCAGGGTATATATCTACATGAATAGTTCAAAAAAACATTGGTATAGATTCTTCTTCCCAGGAAGCTAAACAATCCCATCCAACACCTCCGCACAATCTAGACAACAACCTGTAAACGAAATACCAACTATAGTACACATTAAACCCAGTAAATATTTTGTATATTATGAATTAATCCAATTTATTGCTTTTCAAAATATTTCAAACCACTTAAAAATGCAAAAACATACATATAAAATCCACACCATTGACATGTTCTAGTCACTAAACTCTATCCAAAAATTTGTATTTTTACTGTCAAATCAAAAATATTGGGAATCAACATATCCCTTATCACCACCACTACCATTATAATCATCACTAACATCACATACATCCTTACCAATATCATTGTCTTGATATCCAAAAAATCCATCTTTAACATTTTAATCTTGTACATCAGCATTATCACCATGAGTTTAGTAACCTCGTCCACCACTAAGAACCTCATTTATATCACTTGACTCATTATATAAAGAGAAAATTATTACCACACATGAATTAGAAACCATAGTATTCTCTGACGGAACTAATGAAGATATGGCAACCATGGATTTTTGGAATTTCATAGTGACCAATTTACCTCTATCTTTCTTCTCTATAACTCTTATTTTTGACTCAACATCTTCTGAAAAACAATTTTACAACTCCATGCTATGATATCTTTGAGAGGTGCTTGATGGGAGGAAATACCGAGTGGGGATGAGGCTCTTCTCTGGAAGAGATTGAACTCTCTTCTGGTAATCCTCACCTAATACCAATCTCAAATGATCATTTGGATAAAATTACTCATATTATTTCTCATAAAGGGCTTCTATGGAAGACAATTGAAAATATGAAAAATATATTTAATTATTAATAACATTTAATAGATTAAAATATCAATAATATGTATTCAATATTACCATATGTATGTTCATTTACAAAAATTAATTTTTTTTCATTTACCACTATAAAAAGAATTTTTCTAGAGGAGTTACAGCTTCAAAACTAAAAGTTTCTTAATGAAAATGATTTTTAATTCTATGAGCCGGTTTATTGAATAATATTAAATTGGAAAAAAATACAAAATAAAATAATATTAAATTTCAATAATTCTTTTTTACTTATGATTTGGTATATTGAAATTATTTTTATTTAATTTTTGTATTGATTTTGGTTGGATTTGTTTTTTAATTTATTTGTAATCAATTATTAATATTTTATTATTTTAACTCGGCATGAGTTAGTTTGGTTTTTGGAATCAATTTTTGGGATGATTTAAAACTATTAATTTAGAAATAATTAAGTATTTTTTTAATCATATAATCTTGGTTCAATATATATAATTTCAACTTTTTTTGTTTCATCCAAATTCAATTTGTGAGTTTCGTAATAATCAATATAGTTTACATTATTTCAATTTCATTTCATTCATGTAAATTTTTTTTATAAATTTGATTCCATTTTTGGTAGGCTAGTGTGGGTGGGATTGGTTTCACATTGTTGATTTATGTTTAGGTCATGTCAATTTCACCTATTTAGTTTAAGTGGTTATTGTTCTATTAGGAATTGGATCATATATATGATTATCTCTAGTCTCCTTTTCTTCCATTTAAATTTATTGAGCTCTTTTTAGATTAGTTCAATATTGTATTGGTTTTATCGGTTTGGTTTGGTTCAGATCATTTTTTGTGGGTTTCATTCGATATGATTGTTACAATTTTGATTACATTAGTTTATTCAGTTCAATTGTTATTGATTCTATTTTTTTTACTAGGTATTATTTTGTTAGTCATATAATGGTTTATTTGGTTATGTATGTTTTGATTCTATTCCATTTTCTTCCTTAATTGTATTATTTCCAAATTCTTTAGGAATTAAAATATTTTATTTAATTACTCATATATGTATTTTTTTAAATTCATGTGGATTTTTTATTTATATATACATATTCAATTACGCTTCCTAGGGATGATTATTTTGAAAGGTGTATCTACTATAATTGTCTAAATATCCTTTGTTTTTTAATGAAACCCTAGGTTTATTTTTTTCATTTCAAGACTAAGACGAAATTTTTTAATTTTATGTTATCAAATGTCCTATTAAAATAATTCATAATGTTATACAATCTATTTTTTTTACCCTTGAGTTGAAATTTGGTCTTTTTTGGACAATCATTGTTCTGGTTTTTATTATCATTACTTTTATATGTTGGTTCCTAACTATCATCAACCATCCCTATAAATATAAACAATGACTAGTGGTAAAATTTTAGGTCATTAACATGTGAAAGAAATAGGTTTTATGGTTTTTAATATGAAAAAAATGATATCATTAGTATAAAAGGAATAAAGATAAACAGATAGGGTTCATCCCGCATAGATTGATTCGTTTGTGTTTGTGAGTGTTTCGTAGATTAAGCACAAGTATAGGTGGTTTCCTTTATGGGTATAAGATTAAAATATATTTATTTGTGTGTAAAAACTATATAATAGTAATGATTGGTTGTGTAATGAGACATATAAGTGGCTAGACTAATGTGAGAAATTTGGGCCTCGTGTGTAGTGAAGATATCTCAACAATGTGGTGCAGCACATATTATTCTTATGTAAGCTAGTTGTTTTGAGTGGTATCCATATGTGGAATGGATAGGTGAATTTAGTATGTTGAGATAAACATATCTTCAGAGGTTGGATCGATATTGAAGAAGAAAAATGATCTTGGGTTGTTGGTTGTAGAGCAGCTGTGTTGATTGGAGTCTTTTAAAAAATGGTTTATGATCACTTATTAGTTGTGTGACGTGGATTTGGAAGAGGGATAACATCCTTCCAATAATATAATAGGATTAATTCATAAAATATTCTGTAGCACTCATTGGAATTTTCTAACCCCTAACTGAGGTCCTATGTAGGTTCTGTAAACCAAACCTTGGCAATGGGGCAGTGTTTAGCCCATATTACTCCCACCGTTTATATATATATATATATATATATATATATAATATTTGGTGTATCAAATATTTTTATATGTACATAGGGACTAATATATTATATTATATTATGTATATAATATAATATTTATAAAATTATGTATATGTATATATGAGGTATTTGATAAACATGTGGATAGGAGAGTGCGAACTCTACGTTGTACAAGGTAAATGATAACAGGTTTTTAGTCCATAAATTGTGAAAATATAATTTTTTTTGCTTATAATCCCTTTTAAAATATAATTTCTTTTCTCATGCCCCTTGTTTATTTTTTTATTTTTGGGGCCAAAAAAATTCTTTAACGAGTAATGCTTATAAAGTACTTGGGAATGAAATACTATTGAAAGATATCCATTTTTACTATGTGTTTTGAACCTCTATAATAATATAATACCATGTTATGTACATCACGAGTCCTTGAGAAAAATATATTTTCATAGTTGAAGTTGGAAAAAATGATAATTTTTAACAATACATGATTTGGATTTGGCTAATAATAATTTGGGAGTTTCGGAAATGGTTATTGAATGTATATATCACTGTGGTATACTCATTTTTACTTTTTTGGTATATTTATTTTTGAGTATGTAGTAGTTTTCTTAGGGTTTATTAACATATTTCATTTTTTATTTCATATTATATTTTTTATTTTGATTAAAATTTATTTTTTTAAGATAATAAAATGCATGGCTTTGTTCAGCTGTGTTAATTCCTTTTAAAATTCAGTTATTTATAAAAAGTAACGAGAACATCTCATGATCATGAATTTTATTGCACACCAATATGTGCGTATTCTTCGTATAATCCTTGTACATTTGGTTTTTTTGACTCATAAAACAGAAAAAATCAACATAATTAATTAGAATAAAATTTTCAATATAAAACATTATAATTTAAGAACAACTCAAACTCAATACTCTTCAAATAAATTATCATTTCTTGGTATTTTTTACATGGATAATTGTTAAATATTGGTAAACCCTTTAACTCATCTCTTAATATACTCTTCTAACCAATTTGTAACAAATATTTATATAATCACCATAATTCATCATGATCCATCAAATAGGCCACTATCATTGCTTGACCATCGAGAAAGTTAAATCTACTCTAAAATGAATATTTTAGTTTATATATATAATATAATAATATATATTTTAATTTTAAATTTTTTCTTACCCATATCAACTCCCATGTATTATCTTTCTTTGTATTGTTGATTTTTCTCCATGATCCTGGTTTTACTTAAATGATATTACTACAATGGACTAATATTTCCATGAGACTTCAACATATTTATGGCCTTTTTAACTATCATGTAATTATATTTTTTTTTTGTAATTTTCCAAAAATTTGGTTTGAGTATCTTGGATTCATGCATGTGGGTGTTCCAACATCACATAATAAAATATCCCACTAAATAATATAAATGAATAAAATAGATTTAAATAACTATAAAACTAAAAAATGTTATGATATTAGTTGAAAAAATTATAATCATAAACCTGATCATGGATGGTAATTAGTATTTAATGGATTTGTAGGATATTTTGGATTGGTATCATCTAGAGGAATTTATTTTTCAAAATGATTTCATTATTTCCTCAACATGAGGTGAACTGGAAGCTGATGGAGCACAATGACCAGATACAGGACGAGTAAGAGTAAAAATGGAGGTACTGTAGACATGGTAGAGAAAGGATAGAAGGGTTTGAAATGTATAATAGTATATGAGAATGGGATATGAGTAGTAGAGCATATATAATGTCACGATATAAGCATATGTGCGAACATCCATGGAAGAACAAGTGTAGGTATGTCTTCTAGTGGGTCTAGTTCTGAATTGGTACGATGAGTGCTCTACGTATCTCTAATAACACCCCAACTCGATTGGTCATGCTACTGAATCCTAATAATAGGTTGAAAAGTTATTAACGTGGGATGGGATGAATTTACCAAAGAAATTTTCTAGAAATAATAATAACCTGAGATTTAATGAAATGCAGAATGACAATATTACATATATTATACTCATTAGGGGAACCAGAACAGGCAGACCTGGTCAACACATTCATTGATCATGATGAAATTTTATCTTTCAATGAATTTCGTCTGTATCATTCAGAATATACATAGGAATTAAGTATACATTTTCACAAAATAATTTTTAAACACAATGCATACAATATCGAATTCAAAAAAAAAATACATAAATAATATCCTAACATATTTTATAAACTATTTTTTCAAACCAAGTTATACATGTTTTCAAATTCCTTTTTAAACATAGTTTTCTAAATTAAAATAAATTTAATTAAATGAAATGAAATAAAAACCAAACTAAAAAAATAAACATTTTAAAACTGATACTAAATTATGGTAATTTGGATAGTACAACATTCGAAACCCGTGTAAAGAAAAAATAATTGAACTATGATATCATAAGTTTGATTCTACATGTTACCCACCACTACTTCAGTTTCAACATTAATTATCACGATTATAAAATTTGATTCATTAAATATAAAAAATTTACAACAATAATGGTGTATCAATGGTTTGAATTTCATCCCCAACATTATCAAAAAAAATTTTAGTATTACTTCAACAATGAAACTATAAACTGGTCTTCAATGAACATTCACATAAAACAATTGTTTTTTTTTCAATTTTTGGTAAAATATATTTTACATCTGTAGCATGAATTTTATTTATTTAAATAAATATAATTGATCATCAAAGGAGGATCCTTTACATATAAATACTTCATAATACATGGATTTGATAATGGGGTAGATAAGGTTATCAAATATCACTAAACTACCACTATTGGATCATCTACGATGAGAGGAGCTCATTTTAATGTCACTAATATTCTATGGACTGATAATGTGGAGACTGTGAAGAGATATTCTCATCATAATAAAAATGTAATTTAATATTTTAGAATATATCATTGATCTATGGTTTTATAAGATATTGGGTAAACCATCCATGACCTACGATGGTCTTGGACGATGAAGCTAGTGGGATGTGTTGTCCTGGTCCTATGGCAGCAGTTGTGGTAGTGTGTGGAGGATGATCTTGTTTGATAGCTTGGGAGAGTTCTCATTTGGGTTATTTGGTGATTGAAGTTGATTCCAATAGAAGACATTTTACAAATATGAATGTTGTTTTTCTTAATAGAATTGGTAATAAATATGACTCTACCAATATATTTTTAGTAGTGAGGCTATTCTTGGGAGATTCATGATTTTTGAGTACTCATTTCATGATTAAACATTTTATTCTTTACTTCATCCTATGGAATCATATGATTTTATATGATAATTCTTCTTTTATGGGAATCCCAGTCAAAATGGATTGGGCCACTAAGGTAGAAATTTTTTTCATTATTCTAGAGTCCTAGTTGATTTTGACATAATATCTATCTCGATTCATTATATTGTTTTATCAGTACTAGATGATGATATCCCTTTGAAAGTTGAATATGAAAGACTACCAAATTTATTTCCATATTTTAAAACTATTGGTCATGTCAAGAATAAGTTTTGTAAAAATATGTGTTTCTATTTTGTAAATTTAAAAATACATATTGTGGGACCATATAAGAAGAAAATAATAAGTCGAAATATGCATAATATTTAAAATTTACTAGAGATAATAAATCCACTTCTAATAGGGGTATAGAACATGTTATTGCAGAAAAAACATGTGTTTATGGTGGAATGAGGAGCTAAAATTTCTCTACCTATGATTCTTTACATGGTCCCTATTCATCTAATGGAATGTAGATGCAAGGTCATAACAAATTGGATGACCTGAAATGAGGTGTGGAACTACATGAATCAACAAATTAGGTTGTTTTTCATTGTGAAGAACCAAAGGTCACTACTTTAGTGCCTGATGGGAATGGTTTTATGGTAAAACCATTATAAATGGATTTACCATGACATGATATATATGATGATGGGTTTAGTCTATTTGATATTTAGTAAGATATGAATTATCGATAAAATATTTGGAAGGTATTATACTCCTCATGAATTGGTAAGTGTGTAACATTTCTAACGATGGTGTTGTTAAATAACAATGGTTGGTGTTATTGAACCCCACTCATCTCAACTATATAAAGGTTTTTCCTTTAAGTATTTTGTCATTGGAGGATGAAACAGAGATCTTCAAAAAATAATTTCATTGAAGGATTATTCAAATATACCCTGGAATATGTCTACTAGATCTTATTTCAAGGATTCAAAGGTCGTGCTCAACTCAGAGCAAGAAAGGTCCAAGGTATGGATTATTTGGATTCTCAGTCTAGGTAACTCATATTCATAGTGGGAAACAATATATCAAATTGATAATAACTATGGGAATGATCCCTATAATTAATATTACTAATATGTTTTTTATGAAGGAAAATCTATTTTTCGACATTCACCTCTCTTATTATCTTTTTATTTCTTTTAATAAAGGTTAGTATCTTTGCTTATGACTAGATATTTTCAAAAATATTTTCTCACAAAAACTATATTAAGACACTATTTATATCAATTAAAACAATCTAATTAACCGGCATAATAGTTCATTTATTTAGTTAATGTAACACTATCATGTTGTGTTCTCATATTCACTACTCGATCATTGATAACAAATTTACACCAATTGGTTATTAAATATTTTCTTTTCTGAAAAAAGTAATTAGGACCAAAAGATAATTTCCTTAATTCTGGAGAAAAAAATCAATTTTAAATTCAAAACCTAAAATATATTTTAATAATATAATTAAATGAATAAATATATTTTATGTTTATTAATGTAATGGACATAATTTGGATTTCAACCAAGCATGAAACTCTTTTCCATGAAATGTCCATATCCATCTCAAACTAAAATTATAATAAACTCTACTTATATTTATTTGTGTTCAATTTATAAAATTATAAAATATGTTTAATATATATGTTAAATTATTTTGTATGAGATCACATATACATGTTGAAATTAATTACCTAATGTAGTCATTAAACAAACCATAGTGAATCAAAACTGTACGATGTGACATATCTCAATATTGAAGTAATGATATAGAAAACATATATGACCTAAAAATTGTTATTTTTTGGGGAAGAGACGTGAACAACAGATCATTTTCCCTATACTTATCATCTTTATTTCACATTGGAAATTTATATTTTACACTCACATTATACCGATACATTGAAAAAAATCCATACATACTTGAGCTATATAACCTATAACATTGTAACCATTAGTATTACTAATATTCTAGACGTAATAAATTTTTAAGAACATATTTATTTTAGTATGATACATCCAATAAATATGAATCGTTTCCATAAGAAGTTGTTTTGTTGGAATATGGATAGTTAAATGAAGCATGTATGTGAAAAATAATGGAGGAAATGTTTTCCCCAACTCGAACAAAATTAATGGTGTCACATGATTTATTTTCATTAATAAATACTTGGATAAAAATTTACCATAATGTAATATATAAAAATTGAATAATATGATCACTATCACCCAAACATTTTTTGATAATAAATGTTAGATTTGTATTGGAATAAATTAATTAATTAGGAGGTGGTAATAATGAATTTTAGGTATTTTAACTTCAACTATCTTCTATTAATTTTTTTAGATATGTTGAATTAATAGAAGATAGGAAAATTGATATTCTCCTATAATTTTAAAAATTATTTTTCACTAAAGGTGTCATCACATAATAAGCATCAAGAACTTTCAATTTATTTCAACGATTACAAACATGATGCAGTTCATGTAGAATACCCCAATCCCACAAGTCGTGATGAGATCATATGTAATATTTAGTCTTCACCTTTAGATTTATAAATACAAAAAGAATAATTCACATATATTTTTCAATGTGCATTAAATATAAACATTGATATAACAAATTGGTTCACCAATATGCTAACTCGTAAATGATATTTCTGTTCTTCCAATTATAAGAGGATTCTATGCCAAAATTATTCGTAGTTTTATATTTTATATTAGCTATCCCAAATAAAATACCAACATATTTCAAATAATTATGAACAGCAGTTCAAGAGATATTTCTATGTATCTTTTCGGTGTAAAAAATATTTGAAAACCCTTTACGATTCTTATTGTTTAGAAGATCTATTGAAAAGAATAATTGATTACCCATGAAACATAAACTATAATGATATTAAAGTTTCCTATATATTTTTTATTCATATAAATATTACTTGTTAGTTTTCTGTTAGTGATCCTATGAGACATAATTTTAAAAGTAGGGATATAATTTGTAGTCTATAAAGGGGTATCACACATGTGAAATATTGTTTTTTAGAAAGTATCAAATTTGTGCACACCCACATACCAAAGTAATTTCAACTATTTTATTAATTATTGAAAGTATAAATTTATATCATTTACAGGATAATATGGCAATGATATTAGAATAATTAAAAAAGTAATTGGTTTTTTATACACATTAATTGAGGAATATTTTAAACCGTAATAAAAAACATACATATAATCTGAGAAGTAAGTGTCTGATCATATAGATTTAAACTATCAAATGATAGGCCCAAACTAAATTTATTAACATCATATGAGAAATCATGATGTCGTGTATATAATTTATTCCATATTAATATATATGTTTTATATATCAATTCATCATTATCATTAATATCTTAGAATCATGCCACAAAACATTTGTTGAGATTTTTCTAAAATGAATATATTTTGAATAATGGGAATCAATAGAAAGTGCCACATGAAATTATGTGAAACACGAGATAGTGTTTCATATATGTAGAGGTTATATTTAGATATAATTCATATAATCAGTCATTAAGGTATGCTATTTTTTCGTAGAATAATATTTAAACTTGCAGGTAAGCATGAACTTTATTAGTATAAAATCCAATATTTTTAATTAACTTCTACATAATATAATTATATGAGGGTATATGTACATTATTAGAATGTTATTCCTTAAAAACTTCATAATATAATAATTAATTTTTTTATAAAATCCATATATAATATTTTCTTGATATGGTGGAGTTAAAAATTCCTAGTTTGTCGTCATAATACATTCTTAATATATAAGACGGCCTAAAAACATACATTAATTTTTTCACTCTCAAAAAATATTCATTTTCAATATTTTCCTCATGTGTGATGTTATCATCATCTATTTACATTTTCATAGTATCTTCTTTATGTTGATGTAAAAATGGAAGCCAATCAAATATCAAATTCTCCATACAACTACATTTATTTTTTCATGAACAATATAAGACTGTCTCTTTTATCCATTGTGATACCAAACAAAATAGTTGTTTAATCCATCATTTGTTATATTATGGATATCTTATTCCTCAGATAACCATGCTATTACAACACAATTGTAACATGATAAATGTATAATAACTATATCCAAAGCATTATGAAATAAAGAAAATATAAAAAGGCTAAATTCTTTTGACACTTTGTTGAGATCTAATAAGTAAGACAAATCCTTCATTTATCCATTATATTATAGAAGACAATTTATATTCAAATAAGCATACTAATTAATAATTACCAAATTCATTACAACGAATTTTATTAGAGAACTAATTAAAGAATAATTGTAGCTTGAGAAAAAAAAATAAGTGAAATGACATAAAATACAACTCGTTCATAAAAATAAATATCCAAAAATTATAAGAAATGGAATAGGAAAAAACAGTTTCATTATTTAATAAAATAAAAATGAATTTACAAAAAAATTATTTATAAAAAAACATATTATTTTAAAATTACAAAACCACCAAAACATGTTATAATTAAATAATGGAATTTATATGAAAATTTTATATATATAAATATTCAACAAATACTAATATCATATAAAATATGATTTATATAATAAGAAACATACAACCAAATGGTATGAGTAATAATCCCAAAGATGTATGATATATGCAATGCAATATAACAATTGTTAGAAACCAATTACACATCTCTAAGTGGAATGAACAATTATATCATTTGTATCCTTCTATAAACCTAGGAAATAGTCAACGATCATTCCCTATCTAAAATAATAACATAACACTACTAATAACAAAGTAAATTTGTTCTACATACATATATATCATTCATACATGGTGAAAATGATGATATCTACTAGGACTACACTACAATATCAATTCTTAATAAATATAATGTAGTAACTGCTATTCTAGTTTGAAATAAAATTAAGAAAAAATTATATCAATAAATAAATTCAATCCTCAAAGAAGTAACTTTTATGCTTCTCTTAGAATACATACATGATATCCACTTTTTTAAAAAAATATGCACATTTGTTTTTTGATATTTAATGAATGATGGACATATAAATAAATCTACTTAAATTTATGAGGTGTAGAATTATCTTTTAAAGAACATGTTAATGATAATTATGGAATATTAGGAGACTAAGGTCAAATTTTGATTCATATAAGATCAACTTTGGGATAAATGGAAATTATAATTTTATATAAAATATATCCTCGTTGCCAATGAATATGATTATAAAAAATGAAAATAAATTTAAAATTTGAATTCATATTTATACAAAATTATTATAAAAGATAGATGAATTAATAAACAATAACCCTATTATGATGAACATAGGTTACCAAAAATAAAAATAAACTATCAAATTACATAGTAAGTATTAAATGAAATTAGAATATATTAATAGAATAACTCATAATATTTTTTCATGATATGGATCATGGGTATGTAAAAAAAGAGATAAGGTTGGGAATAATTTGATTCCATTTAGAGCTTTATGTTCATATAATATATTTCAAATGGAGAACCATGTCCACATTGATCATTTTTTATGGGATTTCCATAACATTATGGTGTATTTTCATTGGATAACAATTTCATGGTTCCATTTTTATGGGATAACCACATACCCAAATTATTTACTCCAAAGGAGCGATATATCTTGATAAAAATCTATATAATAATTTAAATCCTATCAAACCCAAATTCACATAGATTAACAATAATGTATCTATACTATGTTCCCACGAATGTGTCCATTTTATCTCCCATGAAATATTCTATATAATCATAGGAAATGTAATAACCTCATAATATTTTGACACCCTTATATATTAATTGGTTAAAGAAATTATATGAATAATTTAATAACCCCCTATTATAGAACCTCTTCTATCCATGGGAACTAAAACATGCTCGAGTACTACCAAACTCGGACACTATGAGTATTTTTTTAGGGAAATCAAAACCCATTTCATTGTTCAGTAATATGTGGCATTCTTTAGGCTTGGATGGGGACCCCTGTTTGGGTTTGATCCCTATACACTCGTTTTACAGTTGTGGTTTCACATGAATGGTAATACCCATAATCCTATATAAAAATCATTAGTGTTTGAATCATATATAGCTACATGAGGTATTCAAGATTCAATAATGATGTAGACATTATGCAAGCAGGGGATGATTCTTGCTTATCATGGGCCTTGTGATGCAGGAATGATGATGTAGGCATGACACTACACTGGGCCTCCATGCCATCATTACAAGAAACATTTCCTTGGACCTACAGGATACGTAATGGGTTCTCCTCTACGTAGATGTAAAATAGTTCTTTGATATTATAATAAATAAAAGCTTAAACCACAATATTAAGAAAATGTTAACATATATTATAAAAAACATTATACTATATTTATGTAAAAGTATCGAATAACTAATTTAAATAACCTATATATATATATATATTACATTCATTATTAAATATTATGATAAAAATAATATAAAAAACCATTTTTATAAAGAATCGGGAAGAATTAAAACCAAATTTGAGCTCAGTTAGGTTTTTATTCATAGATAAGAATGACAACAATGCTCAACTCAATAGATGGGGGATTTGGAACTCACAATTTTTATGTGAAAGGAGGAAATAATTAAAAAAATACTGGATTGAGAGGAGATCATATGAGGAGAAGAGTGGGGAGGCCTCTATTAAAGTAAATGGAGATTATAAATCATGGTTAGGTTTGAAGGAGGGGAGGCTGGAGTTATTATATTAAGACCTATCACAAACGTGTTTAAAATACTATTGGTATTTACTATTATATACCAGTGGTTTTCAAAAACTACTAGAATGGGCTCGTATATACCAAATTATGATAAAAATAATTGGTATAGACTACTGTAATTGACTATATAACAACAATTCTAGATAAACATTAGTATTAAGGCTTATTCATTTCCACATATAATAGATGTTCGTTAAAAGGGCCACAAGAATACCATATCTCCCAATAAAGGAGAAATCATAATAAGAAAATAATGGTTCCAATGTCATGAAGTTATCTATTGTAGAACTCAATGTTTTCTAACATATTTCAACATCTTCAAAATCATTAAAATAACATATCAATAATATTAAACTGAAATATTACTATAACCATCAAAAGTTGAAAGCTCAAAGAAATTAAAAAATACCCATTTCTTTTTCCAAAAAGAGAGTCCAACAGGCCATAATCGTGGTATATGGAACCATGACTAAAAAGATTACATGGTTTTAAATAACATTACCTAGACAAACATTAGCATCTCTTCAAAGAAATGCATCAATATTAATCATAAATTATCCAATAGTGGCAGGTATCCACTTTGAATAAATATTTCGAACTAAAAAATATATATGATTCCTCACCTCATCACTCCACTAAAAAATCTATTCTTGTATCATATCAAGCCATACCATGTCACCTTTCAAAATTTATTATATCACCAAGGAAGTTTTTTGATACCATTTAATACATATATGGATGAAAAAACCTATAGCATCTTTTACTAAGAGTTATCTAAACCAATCCATCAGAAAAAGATTTATGTCCTCAAGATCCCTTCGCCGATCACGATACCTCTTATCATAAGACCACCATAACAAAATAATCCAAGTACAAGAGGATATTTTACAAAACATTGTATCCATGGTAGTATTACAATGTGTTCCTAAGACTTTTTAGGTAGGATTTAATCATATATATGTGAATGGGTAGGTAGAATTTATCAACCCATATTTCAATATAAGATTTTGACCATCGATGAATCTTTAATATTATAGTGTTTTTTTCATGGTGGAAACCATAAAGTGTATCAATACATGATGACATACATTAATTGTGATTGCAATATTAGCATGTGTTAACAAATTATCAGAACAGATTGTATATTTCTAATCTGAATTCATTCAAACAACTAAAATAAACTTTTATTGATTCTCATTAATCTAGATATAATGCTTCCCAAATCCCATACATTAAGGCCATTAAACAGATGAATCCTAACTGAAGCATGTTTTTGGACTAGTGAAGGGTTAAAGGTGTGTCTCATGCCATAAAAATTTAGAATACCAAAATCACCCTAGATATTAATATTTTATCCACTTGAAAGTATCAAATAACTATCTCGGATTAAACAATATTCCAATCCCATAAACTTTTCTAAAAAAATATCGGTTGTGGTCATATACTGGAGGATAAAAAGTAGTGATGGGGGAAGTACTTGGATTGGACAAACTTTGGAAAAAATGGTCAAATTTTGATAATAGACACTAACCATGATTATACAAGATTGAATTATAGAACACATTAATCTCCCTATATCCGATACAACTTTAATAATTGGGTATACAAATATTATCTTATATGCTCTAGTGTAAATTTATTATTCCATTTTCACAAACGAAAAAAATAATAGATGAAGATGAATGGATTTGATAAATAAAGAAATAAAGTGTCTTGAAAATAAAAATTCTATAATATGGAACTTCTTGATCCACCACTTTAATAAGAACATCCTTCTCGACCGAAGATATCTTCTTTCATGGCCATTAATGAATCCTAATATGAGCCTTATCCCAAATTAAGGATAATAATTCAATTTTAGAACACTCAATGACCATTAGAATAACCAACTATTTTTTATGTTTCCCAAAAATCTTATTTCCAAACATAGTAATGATAGTTTCAGTCTTTCCAGCTTTCAATCACCATGTAAAATAACTCTATGGGTTTGTAAATTCAACAAGTTTTACTAAAGCGCTTGTAAAAACCTTAATAATTTCATGAGCTCCCTAACATTCCTAAAGAGTTTCCCTTGAAAAAAAATTAAATAATCAACTATATATAATTAAGAATGGGGAATATTAGGATAAAAACATAGACCCATTACTGAGTATATCCCCTACAAACATTGTTATGTGGTGTGAAAAAACCAGCAAAAAAGTGTAATGAGTATTAGAATATAGGGTTTTCCAACATTAATCCTCTGATTAGTTTAATGTTATTTATGAGATAACAAATATCCTCAATGATGAAAGAAATTTACATAAAATAGATCATCGTCAATCTTATACATTTTGGAATAAATTTCAATTTCATTACATCCAATTTAATGAAATCCAATTACACCCCATTATAATATTTTTTTCATAAAAAATATCATTACTAAAGTTCCCATCTCAATGTTAGACCAATATTTCTTTGAAAAGTAATATTAAATAATAGTACTATCTATAATGGATATCTTGGGGATGAAATCAATCAGAATATTCGATATAATTGATGGAATTGAAATACTCAACCAGTAGGAATGAAATTTTTAAAATATCCCTGAAGGTGTTAATACTATCATAGATGAACTGATATCAATCAAAGGACCAGATCAACTTCAAATATCAAAACCATGAGAATTTTATACTCCATTCCCAACCACTAATATATCAACAGAGATATTTTTTCTTCTAATCATTTACATTTTATGTAATTATTTGGGGTTATAGTCGCCTTGTTTGATTAAAGCATCACTTGATCTAATTATCCAAATGAATTATTTGTCTCTAAAGGCTATGTTTGTTTTCTTTTCCATACTTATTGAATCCAATAATGGGGTATTAAAATTGGGTCCCTTATAACATATATTGAGGGATTCCTTAATACCGGAAATCCATTGATCGATATTCTTATAATGTTAACGACTCTAGTGTTGCAGCTGAGAAACTACCTATTTAGTTTTGATGCATAAATGAACTTGTGAGGAGGACCAATATATTTTTATTCTTATGGAGCCACGTTCTTTCATATCTGAATCCTCATGAAGGCTTTTTTTAATGGGGAACAACCTAAGACTATAGAAAAATAGTGTAGTGATCAGAAGAAATCAAAGCGATGTGGGAGACCTAGAACCTCATTAATAAAAACTTCTAGTCGGCTGAAGATGGAAATCTATCCATATGTTTAGATATTCTAATGACCATGTCATTTCTAGGAAAATAGGTTCAATTTCTGTTAGATAATACCAGATCTAATAGACTCATGTGAAGGATGTAGTCCCAGAAATGAAAGCTAAAAAAATAAATTCACCTGGTATCATATCACTTATCAATGTGGTAGAGCATTTCATTGAAGTTCCCAATAATAATAACGAGTACATGTTTTTTGTTCCTAATTTATTTTATTAGATCAAAATATCTCTTCTTGTTACTTGAATTATTCCATCCATATAATCCCGCATAGTTAAATTCTTGTTATCGACTTTCAAAACTCATAATTGAGTTTTAGTTTTTGAAAAAACAAGCCACTAAAACATATGATTCCACTCTCAACATGATTAGAAGAAAACCTATATAGATCATCCATCTAACCAAAGAATATTTTTGAGAACCAAATTTTAAATTAATACCCCCATATCATTATTTTTATATATATTATTGGAAAAAAAGTATATATCGGGTTAATATATTGTTCTCCATAGATAGTGGAAACGAACATATCATTGGTTTCCAGGTCTAATAAATTTCAAGCTAAATTGATTCATGAAACTATGATAAACTGGTATAATCTATTCTTTTCCTCTAAAAATTTACTCCTTGCACCACCCTTTGTCTTCCTTTATTGTTTCAAGGAACCTTAAGAAATTTTATCCTCCAACATTCTATAAAGTCTTTTATTACTAAAAATTTTGTTTTTATGGTCCCAACATTATAACTAATATTATACCACCACTTACAATTTTTCTACAATGTTTGTTTATCTTATATAACAATAAGAGGAGACCCTTCCATATCTATAATAAAAATCATCAAATGGGGAATAAAGGATGTGCCTCATTACATGTAGTAGTTGTAAAAATAAACATCTTGAAGGACTCTCTCACATGCATAATTTAAGGATTCTATCAATTTTAGAATCCTTATAAAGGGTCATGAAACCATGATGAAGCTAATTTAGGATATTTTTCAAATAGTTTTTCCATAGGAAATAAATCTTTAATCACAAGGCTCATTATCCTAAATTTGATAATCCATGAAAGCCTGACATTTTAAATTGGAGATATTATTCTATATAGGATTTCATAGATTGGAGTTGGGTCTCATTATGTTGTGGTTTTTCCCATTATATTGTTTTCTTTAAATAAGAACAATCTATGAGAAAAGAGTAAATGTTGTATTTTCATGAATCTTGTCTTGCCCCACCTTCAAAATCCCCACTAGATTTTAATGTCTTGTATGTGAGGAACAATTTTTCCCACATATGGATTATATTAAATGGCCTCAATTGAAATATTTTTCATACAATGATCTTGAATTATATTTCGATGGATATTATGGAACCTATCCACCTTAATAAAGGAAAATCAATTCTAATGTTGTATCTATGCCAGAATATTTTTTGAGTTTAATCTCATTATCACTATCCTTTATAAAGTAATTCTCTCTACTCTCATGGATTATATGAAAAATATTATGATTATTATAAGGATTAGATTTTTATGTTGTCATCATGGTTATTAGACACTCACTAGGGGACTTTGACAAGAATATATCTAGTTATGATTGTGAATTAAAGGGCTATCTGGAAAAGGTATTTCATTGAAGTGCATAGTTGGATGGTTTGATTTTTAACTAGACAAACTATTATAGTACATGAATATAGGGATGATCTTGGAAGGTATAGTTAAATTTCCAATATGGTGTAAAAGAATAATATTATGGGTGATATTCATAATTATTGATTTGAGGATAAGAGTCTAATGTACAACATGGAAGTATTTAGTTTAAATGGTTGGAATACCTAATTAGTCTTGGTAATATCTTGCAAAATAGGGTGATAAAATTCATCGTAATCAAAGAGAATTAGAACTATGTAATGTATTTGATCATTCACTTCAACAAATGTCTTGGGATGATGTATTAATACACAATTAACTTTCTCTTTCTTTTATAGATTTAATAGCTCATAGATTAGATGAGGATATGAAAGTTGATTCATTGGGTAGTCAATATGAAGGTGAATGTGAGGTACAATCCATGGATGATCAAATTTTATGTCTAGTGAAAAATAGATCAACTCAACGGGTCATAAGTGTATGAAGAAAATTGGTTTTTTATTTAGTAATGGGATCTATCATAAATATAGTCTATAATACTAATTTTTAAGCTAAAAGGATGTATACCTCAAAAATTCCTTCAATTACTCCTATTCTCTATAAGATATTGGGAAAAAAATGTGGCTCCCCAGCTGGATTTTCCATTGGACAATATTCTGGTCAAGTTGGTGCTATATAAGTTTTTATAGCTGGTACACCTACAAAAGAAGACTCATTGACGATCTCTAGGTACAATCAAGCTGGGGTGTTTATTTCTAGATATTTCATCACCCCTATGATAGTAGCTTCAATAGGTGAAGTTAACTTAGACATTTCTCCAACTCAAAATGATGAGACATCCAGACCTTCTATTTAATAATTTTTAGGTTGTTGAAAAAATGGAAGGTGAACTTAAGATGTTGTTATATTAAATTATTCATGGTTCCTCACATTAAAACATTAATAATACATAGGTGCCTACATCAATAACTTTAGAGTGCTTCAGTCGATTAATGTCCATGAAGACCTTTCTTTGAAGGAAAAATGTAGTGTGGATTCATTTCATGATTTGATCAATGATGTTCAAGATCACTATAGGAATGAATAGGCCCATAGTGTCTCTAATGTCATAAAATTTCCATTAAGGGAGGATATAAGTTGCAATGAGGCCACACTTGATGATTTCAAGAAGTGGGAAGTAGTTCAGACAGAGGGTGTTGTGAGTGACTAATAGGGCTCAAAGAATTATGACGATTATTATCAACATGTGAAGACCTATTGAAGAGGTGTTAATCCATGTAACTAATTTATTTGGAGTAGTGGAATTAATGAAGGGGCTCATCAGAATTAGAGCTTTGATGCATATAAATAGATTCAAAAAAACATGGTATGTGACTGATATGCCTTTGTTGTGGTTTTTTTTTTCTTACCCCATCCTCATCGGTTATTTTTTAATTAAAGGTATTTGAACTTAACCTTTTAGGAATTTGTATTAAATCAATATTTTTAATATTTTGTTAAATTTATTCAAATTTATTTATTTATTTTAATTTTATTTCATTTAGTATTAATTCTTTCATGTTTGATATTTCATAATTTCTAATATTTTTTAGAAATTATTCCTTTTTGAAAATTTAAACATATATAAACTATGTTTACATATTTTCATATGTTGGTTATTTATATGAATAATATTTATTTATATTTATCTAATTATTTTAATGTTGTTATTTGTTTGAAATTTATATAATTATTTTATTTAAATAAAATTTAGATTTTTTATTTCTTATAGAAATAGTAATTCATTTTTAAAAAATTTTGTTTTTTAAATATTAAAAATTATTTATTTATTCATTTTTATTCATTTTTATTCATTTTTATGTCTTTATAATTAACGTATTTAATGTTATGGATTAACTTTTTAAGAAATTTTTTTAATTAATTCAATTTTATTTACTCAATTTTAATATTCATTCAATAAATATTAATTATACATTTTTTATATTTATTAATATTTAATTTTTTGGAAGGTATTTATTTTTTAATATTTGTTTATAAAAATTTATTTAAAATGTTTTAAAATGTTTTATATGTTAGCAATTTATATGATTAATATTAATTAATTTTATGTTATAATTTTTATTATTCATAAAATGTTTGAAATATATATTTTTTATTTATTTTAATTTATTGTCAATATTTTTTATAATTTATATTAATAATATAATTCATTTTTAATAATTTTGGTTATTATATAATTTATATTACATTTGTATTAATTTTTCTATAGTTATTATATTGTTACAATTTATGTACTGAATCTAAAAGGATCACTTATTTGAATATTTTTTAAATTTATTAAAAAAATAATTTTTAATGTTGTCTTATTTAATATTTTTTTTCATTTTTACTTTTTATTTATTTTTGGAAATCATTCACTCTTAGTGATTGTTAATACATCATCATTTACTATATTATTGTATCTTAAAAAAGTGTGTAATTTATATGATTCTAATTTAATTATTTTTGTTTATTAATATTTAATATTTATTGTATGTTTCAAATTTATAAAATCATTGATTAAAATGAATTGGTTATTATTTGTATAATTTAAATAGTTAAATTTAATAATTTCAAACCAGTTTCTTATTTATATAATTAATACTCATGATTTATTCATTTTTATGGATTTTTTATGGATTTGATATTATGAATTCACTCTTGTTAATATTTTTTAAATTTATTCAAATTTATTTAATCATTTTTAATATTCAATATTTCTATATTATTTATGAATTTTCAATATTTATGAATTTTCAATATTTTCCAAATTTATTCGTTTTTAAGGCTTGTTTATACATATTTAACTATTCATTTTTAATAATAAAAATATTTTTTTACCATCTATTATTGTTTTATTTTTATATATATATTAAAAAATTTTAAATTTAAAAAGTTAGTTAAATTACTTTTTAATAATATTATTAATTATATAATTAATATTTTTTATTATTCAACTTTATTCATTTGTATTACCTTTTTTGGACATTTTTCAATGTTATATTCAAGACTCTTAAAATAGTAATTTTTTACAAAATCATATGCACTGAGAAATATACACTTTTTAGTGCTTCTTTCATTGATACAAGTTATAACATATCTTCTTTAAGAAAGTAATGGAAAAAGTTCTATTCAAGAACACTAATAGTTATAATATGGATAAAAGGGGGTTTATTAAAACCTTTTTAGTAAGAACTCATTAAACATGATGGCTTAGTTAAAAAATTCTTTTTTTAAAAATAAAAAATCACGTGTATTGTATTTTTAACCTATATTCTATTTTACGAATGATATTACAATTTCATGAAAATAGTGAAAAAAATATGTATGTCAGGAATCGACCCCACTACATATGGATCAATTGTATGTTATGCGAGAGAAAGCACAAGAAAACCCAAACAACTACACATAATATCTCAAGATAATGCCATAATCTAGTTTTTCTAAAAGGCATGGATTAACCACATGTCATGTGGATTGACCGCATGCCTAATAGATCGACCACAAAGGCTTTTGGAAGCCACCATGTTTATCAAAAACACCTCTAGAAAAAAGTTCCACCATATGTGAAATTTGGATATATATGAATGAATAGAATCGACTACAAGACATAATAAAGAGACCATAATCAGAAGTCATCATCTGGTAAAGTATTGGTTTAGTTGTATGTATAATGTGATTGATCATGAATTAAATTAATTGAACATAAGTACGATCATGTTAGTTATAATTTCAAGAATTCTATCATATGATCTATCATGATATTCCACTAGAAATATCGAATCATTTCCATGATCATGAATGCTTACCTGGAACATCTTTAAATAACTACCTCCATTTTAATATTGACATGACATACCTTATAGCAACCATACCTAAAATTATGTTTTATATTTTTAAATATATTAATTCAACTAACATTATATGTAGAATTACATTTTGGTGATAATATTTTATTGAAAATGGGATTCTAGCTGATCTACAGTGGCCTTTAATGATAATTTCTTATGGATATTTTGAATGAAAGTTGTTTCATTTTTTTGAACCAGAGAGGCATGGCCTAGATGGTTGTGATATAGAATGATATAAAGATATCAAAATTTATTCAAAGAAGAAGATCTAGTACTCTATTTCCAAATATCAATGAATATATTCTCACCTAAACATCAAAAAAATTTCATAGATCATATGAATGCATTTGTGCTTTAATTCCAAACCGACATATGACAATGAGAAAAGGAGAATATCTTGTTGAAAAACAAACTACATACTTTTCTGCATCGAATTATACACCTAATATTAATATGATTTTGTCACTTTTGAGTTGTGTGTGCTCTATGTTGAATATATTTTAGCACTAGATCTTGTATTATAATTGAGAGTGGGAGACACATAATCTCTTATTATTTTAAATTTATTCGCATTTAGAACTATGGAAGAGGCTGTGTAGCCTCAATTTCATATGTGTTGCTTCTATCCTTTTTTTCTTGCACATAGAACTATGAAATAGGTTTAGTATTTCCCAGATATCCTTGCGAGCATTTCTGTAAAACATCATCTAGGATGTGGATGTGTTTATTTATAATAAACATCTTCACAGCATAAAAATTACAAGTGCATAGTACTATGTCTTGTCTTGTGACTAAAGCACTTTTTATTCCACTGTGTGTTTTAGCTATTTTATTTTATTATATTTTTAATCAGACTGTTATATATTTTCTAATCTATATAAAAAATACTTTTACAGTTATCCTTAATATTTTTTATATATTGTGTTCGATTCTAGTAAATTTTTTTCAAAAGTTAATGTGATTTAAAATTTATTTTAACTTACTTATGATCAATCTTTTAATAATAACATGGAATGATAAAACTAAAAATTTCTATTATTTTAGTTAACTCATGCATATTTTATAAATTTGGGGATTTATGTTTCATTTTTTTTACAAAAAATCAAATTGTAAACTCAATTCACTCCTTTTTTAGTTTTCCACTCTCACCAACATTTGGTTTTAAAAATTTATTTTTCATTTATTACTATTTATTATAAGAAATTGTGTTTGAAATATCTATTTAATTTTTATTTCAAATTTGATTTCATGGAGAATATGTCGGAAGGTTATGCTACCAATAGACATTTTTATTTTCTTGGTCAAAATTATGCTCAATGGAAAATAAAAAAGGAAAACCCATTTGGAGATTATGAACTCTGTTATTTTTGGATCTATTTATGATAAATTATAGAACCTATAAACTACTATAAAATAAATGGATAATACTATTAATGATGTGTATGATTCAAAATAAAAGGATATGAAAACATTATTCAATGTATTATAAGAATAAAAATTCAACAAAATATCATCATGTGATACTACTTATCTTATTTGGGAGACAACTCAATATCTCATTAAATAACATATAATGTGAATTCAATGAATTTAAATTCATATACAATTAATTATGATACATTAAAATTTAAAATATAAGAATCTAATTTTTACATTTGTCTTAGGTTCAGTGGGATCATAAAAACTAAGATTAGTCTTTTAATGATGGTGGATGATAAAGCTCTAGTGATAAGAACCCTGATATGACCACCAGAAATATGGTCAGTTGCTATTATCTCTATCCATGAGCAATGAAACATACATAAACTACCATTAAAATACCTTATTGGAAATATAAGGGTGTATAAATAATATATAAAGGTAAATAATGTGGATTTTAAAATAAAATGAAAATCTGTTTCATTTAAAGAATCATTGTCTGGAGAAAAATAAATAGTTAAATATGAAGATACATTTGGTTTTTATGGTGACATTTAAAGTGATTAGGAAATTGATCATTTATCAACAATTTTTTCCAAGTTCTAGAAAGTGAATATGTTTTTCAAAAATACTAACTACCATGGAATATATGAAATGTAAAAAAATGGGAAAAAATATATGAAAAAGGAAGACTCCTCTAATGAGATCACATGTTAGGAATGAATAAAAGGTCTCACAAATGCTGATTTCTAGAAGCATAAACTAAAAAATAAATATATAGATATAGATCAAAGACCTAAAAGATCAATGAAATCTACATGGAGTTCATATGAGGTATCTCCAATGACTCATGTTCATACTAAGAAGATATAAATTAAAAAAATAACTTTTTATTTATAAATACTAACAATGAGGTACATTATATTTATTATAATATTCTTGATGATTATAAAATTTCAAAATAATAATTATAAGAATATTTTTCTTTGTTAGAATAAAATATGAATAAACTAATTTAGAAATAAAAAACTAAAAATGGATCATCTATTATTTGTTGTACAAAAACATTCTTGTAGAGTTGAAAATTGAAACAATGCTTATATATTAAAATAAAATATATATTTGCATATAGATACTGAAAAATTAAAAAATTACATTGATGTTATTTTTATAAGAGTATAAAAATTAAACCTAATTATGGGTATTATGGTTGTACACAAACCAAGAGGTAGTTTCAGTATTCAACCTAGAAAACAAAATAAAATGCACAAAAAAATTTAGTTCAACATCCAAAATAGAAACATAGTTTCTAACAATGATACTAGTATTAGAAATCATTCTAATAAATTTGGAGCTAATGTGGATTTTGATTCTAAAAATGTTAAATTTCATTCTGATAATCTGGTTAAAAAATTTATTATGAAAGCATTGATTGCTAACCTGGCTGCACCCAAGAAGATATGGGTAACAAAATAAATGTGTATTTTATTAATTGATAGGGAAATTATTAAATTCCTCCATTAATAATTATTATAATCTAGATTACAGACATTATAGATATATGACTAGAGACCATTCATGTTTCAAAAACAATATAAATGTGGAATGTTTGGATGCTTATTTTGGTGAAAATGCATGAGGAAGTCATTGGCCTTTGACAATTTGGTAACTCAGAATCTATTTTTATTTTTATAGTTTTATTTTTTTTTTAAATAAAATCATCTTATTAATTATAAATAAATTATTTTTATATTAATGTTTTATATGAATATTATTCTTGTAAAACATTTGATTCTATGTAGTCTTGGGTATTTTTTTTAGAAATGATATTGTTCGTTCAATTAATTTTGATTCTTTATTCCCTCAAATGATTCTTGTTTGAGTTATTTGTATAGATGTTGTTGGATATGACATTTGATACTATATCATTATAATATACACTCAATTATAAAGATAACTATGAATGGTTTAGTCAATGATCAACATAATCTATAATTTCAAAAATAGAAATGGTATCATCATTGTTAAAATGAAAAACAACACAGAATATATTTCCATCTATAGAAATGAGTATCTACCTCTCAACCACTAGAATCAGTTCATATATATTTATTATGAAAAAAATATTTACTATTTTAGAAATAAAACATTATTCTCGTGATATACTTCATTATTATTTAGGATTAATATGTTTTTTTCTTTTCTTATAAAAGATATTCACCTTCATACTTTTAGGTAGGCTAAATCCAAAGTAAAACATAAAATAATTACCATAAATATCTTGAGATTTGATTGATGTTATTAATATTTTCATGACTTATTATATTCCCTCTTTACTGATTTTATATGAAATGTGCATAATTTGTGTGAAATATTAATGTTTTAATATTAAGTATAATTTTTGAGCATTATTAGAAGTAGTCCGATTGATTCAGTTTATTGTTTTAATAATACCTATAACTATACTAATCCAAATTGTGTGGTTCTTGTTTTTAGGAATCTCATTTCAATATAAAAAATTTCATTAGAAGGTACCATGAGCCAATTCTGCCATTTGAAGGGTCATATGGTCCTCATAAACAAGACCAAAGAATCTGTGAACAAACTGGACCATCCTTGAAGATTGATTTACTGGGCTCAATCCAGAAGTCCAAAATCATTACCTCTCCACCATAATTCTGGGGGCACTACATGTCATCTTGGATAAAAATTACAGGGCCCAAATCCTTGTACAAGGGTCCCAAATGAATCATTGAAGTCCAACCCACCATTCTGGCCGATAAATAAAATCAGTATAGTATCCATGAAATATCTCATGATTTAAGCATAAACTAGAGCTAATATGTTTCAATTTGAAATAGGGGATATAGGTGTCTGATTTTGTTTAAGACATCATTTTTATTTGAAGGCATCTTGTTATTCCAAAATCCATTCACATTTTGGCCATCGAAAAAGCATGGATAGAAATGGACAGGTTACCTTTGTTTAATAAAACTGCCATAACATTCGCTCCACTTGTCCAAATGCCTCCATAATTTGATAGTAGTCGGCCAACTGTATTATCTACAACTTTTAAGAAGGAGATATTTGGAGATTCAGATTTCTGTATAGCCAACATGGCGATGCAAGTGGATGGACAGATTGGGAATGAAAACAGTCCACTCCTTGGGCTATAAATACTCTCCCCTTCTCTCCTTGAAAGGGGTTGGCATTTCAGAAGAGAGGAGAATATATTGGCACGAACAAAGCCTTTAAAAAGTCTTGGGAGGACCTTCCATACATAATTTTTTACTTGAGAGACCTTTCCTCCTCTCTTTTTTTCACTTACTTTTGTGTTCTTCGTTTTTGTAATTTTGTAAGTCCTTTCTTTTGTAATTTTGTTTTAATGAAAGTTTGTTCTTCAATATCTCTTATTCTCCTCCACCTTATGTATTTTAATATTTATTTTCTTAAAGCAGTTTAAATTCATTTAAATATCCTTCCCTTATTTTGCTTCCTCATTCAATCAAAAATCTGTTTTTAATTATCATCATTGTTCGTGTGTGTGTGTGTGTTCGACGTACCACTCTTTTCTAATTCCTTTATTTTTCTTCTATTCTTAATTTATTATCATAATTATTATAACCATAATATTAAACACCCAAATGGATGAGTAAATATATCAATGGGTTGAGTCAAAATTTATGGATGTTATGTGATTGAGAGTATTTCCTCGATGAGTATTCGTTAATTTAACATTGTGTATGTTGGACTTAATATGTCATGGATTAATGAAATCATTTGTTTAGCATGTGGGTTTCATGGATTATTGTAACCATAAATACACTACCACAAACAAGTACTGATTCATTTTAGAATCCTAGTTAAGTTAAGTCTTGGATTAAAGCTTTAACACTTAGGAAATATAATCGACATCAACTTGTGAAGTGGGTGTTAATTTAAATGCAATATAAAGCAAAGCTCAAAGATATCACAAGATTAACTCCCTAATAATGAACTCACCCAAATATTTATCAATTTGTTAAATCAATTATAGACAATGAATCATTTCAATTAAGCTTGGAAACAAACCCCCTAATCAAAATACAATCAACTAAAAACAATCGACTATTAAGAAGTACCATCGCCGAGGATTCGACCCGAGTGTTGCTATACACATTAGCAGTGCACTGGAACCTTCACTGGTCGATAAGCGATAATCGGCCGCGTGTTTCAAATGGCGCAGTTTCTAGGGATGATGCTTTAAGTAGTCATTAGTTTCTGGTTATTGTAAAAAAACACAAAAAATATTTAAAAAAAATTAAAAAACACAAAGAAAAACACGTCTTCACATAAAATTCATAAACTGAAAAGAAAAATACAAAGAAAAAAACATCTTCCTCTTTCTTCCAAAATCTCTCTGAATTCCCTGTAGCCTCCCAAAAAATCCTTCAGATTTGTTTGAACCAGAAATTGAGCGAACACTTCACCAACTTAGGAGGAACAGAAGAGATACTCAAATAATTCAAGAACCAGTCCTCATCCAACAAGTAGAAATTGAAATGGCCAATACTAGGGAACAAACCCTAAAAGAACTCGCTGCCCCTGATATGAATTACCAACCTCTTGGTATTCTATATCCAAACATATAAGCTGAATTTGAACTCAAATCGGGTTTGATTCATCTTATCCCTCATTTTCACGAGCTAGCTGGTGAGGACCCACATCTCCACCTTAAAGAGTCTCAAGTTGTGTTCTCTACCATGAAGCCTCAAGGGGTTTCTGAGGAACAAATAAAACTCCAATAATTCCCTTTCTCCCTAGCTGACACTGCTAAGTCATGGATCTACTACCTTCCTCCTGGTTCCATAACTACATGGAATGAATGAAGTGACTATTCTTAGAGAAAATCTTTCCTGCTTCTCATACTGCTTCTATCTGAAAGGAAATAAGTGGTATCCGTCAATTCCCAAGTGAATCCCTCCATGAGTATTGGGAGAGGTTCAAGAAGCTTGTTGCAACATTCCCAAACCACCAAATTCCTGACCAACTCTTGATCCAATACTTCTATGAGGGGTTATTGGATACAGAGAGAACTCTCATAGATGCTGCAAGTGGCGGTGCTCTTGTTGATAAAACTCCTACTGCAGCAAGAGATCTCATAAGTTACATGGCTGCAAACACACAAAAAATCCATACTCGAGCACATGCTGACGTTAAACAATCAAAAGATAATCAATCAATTGAGCTAAACAAAATGACCGAGTGGATGAGTGAACTTACAGGTATTGTGTGACAGCTAGCTGTGGCCTCCAAATCCCCAACCTCGTCTTCTCCACAATCAATGTTTCGAGGAAATATCAAAAACTGTGGAATCTGCAACTCTCTATATCATCCAACTTACACATGTCCACAACTTCAGGAGGATCAAACCGATTCATCTGGACCAATGGAGCTCAATGCAGCATATGCTCACCAGAACACCAATCCTCAACTATCAGGTCAGTTTGTTATAAACTTTAAACAACCTCACTCTGAGCCCTTCTCTTCTTCCTATAACCAAGGCCTTAGGTATGGTAATCCCATATCTCACTACCCTCAATTACCTCCTCAAAACCCAAACCAATTCTAATATAGTCAAGGTGGTGGTAACTCCCATTAACCTTATCCTTTTGTTCCTCAACCTCCATGGAACAATCCCCATCCTGGATTCCATTATCCTAGTGAGCCTTCCCAATTCCAAAACCAATACAATCGATTTCCCATGAACCAAAATCAGGGAAATCCCAACTAGGGACAAGCCTCTTCTTCCAAGAAACCATGGGAATGTGCAGTGGAAGATATTGCCTCCTTCAACCATTCTAGCCTTAAAAACATTGAAACTCAAATAGGTCAACTTGCATCCCACCCGAGCCAGCAACAATAATCAAATTCATCCCAACTCCCAGCTCAACAATTACCCAACCCCAAGGGTAATTTAAGTGTAATTTCACATAGATCAAGAAAGCAACATACTATTCCTCAAGATAAATCCTCAAACCCTCCTTTGAATGTTGACCTAGAACATGAAAAGAAAAAGAAAATTGAAAAGGAATCTGAATCCACTCCATCACCTCCTTCCATTCCACTTAGGAATCCAATTACTTTTCCTCAAGCTGTTTCTAAACCAAGGAAGTCCTTTGAACCTGATCCTGAAATTCTCGACATGTTTAGACGTGTTGAATTCAACATTCCCCTCTTAGATGTCATAAAACAAATTCCTAATTATTCCAATTTTCTCAAGGAGTTGTGTACCCACAAGAGGCAACTTTGGACCTTTGAAAATGTTTTTACCCAGCAGTATATTCCCATAAAGTGCAAAGATCTAGGGACCTTTACAGTTCCACGCCAAATTGGATGTTCGAACTTTGATGATGCACTCACAGACCTGGGAGCCTCAATTTATGTCATGCCCAAATATATCTTCTCAAACCATGGTCTAGGTCCCTTACATCCAATATGTGTTGTCATTCATTTATCCAATTGAAGCACAGCTAGTCCCGAGGGAATAATTGAGAATGTCTTTGTCTGATTCAATGATCTTATCTTCCCTGTTGATTTCTATGTCTATGACATAGAGGGTGAGACAAAATCTTCTCTATCTCCCCTAATTCTAGGAAGACCATTCCTCATGACTGCGAGAACCAATATTGACGTCCATTTAGGAATCTTATCCATGGAATTCAGTGACCAACTTGTCAAGTTCAACATTTTCCAAGCCATGCGATACCAATCTGAGGATCACTCTGCATTCTCAATCCATGCTTCTAAGGACACTTCTAAGAGTCAATCGAACCCCAATCCACCATGTTCATCATATTCTAATGATAAATAATCTTTTGAAATCTGTACCATGATTAACAAAGTCATAAATGGTTAAGTTGATGTGGAATTTTCATTCATAGACTCCATCAATTTAGAGGATCTGGAAAACTCTATTGAATCCCATCTCAACTCTAATATCTACTACTCCACCTTGTACAGTATTAAGGAAAATGAACCCGAAGCAACTAAAGTACATTCTTCCATTCCTGAGTTGTCGATACCAAAAGTGAAAGATGAGACTGATCTGAAACCTCTTCCTGCACACTTGAAATATGCATTCCTCTTCCATGATCACTCATATCCTGTCATTATCTCTGCCACACATACTGAAAATGAGGAATCCAAACTTTTTCATGTCTTAGAGGAAAACAAAAAGGCCTTAGTTTGGACCCTAGATGAAATACCAGGAATCAACCATGCCCTTTTCATGCATCACATCCATCTTGAGGAGTCATCAGATCCAATTAGACAACCACAAAGAAGACTCAATCCACTCATCCTTGAAGTAGTTAGGGAATAAATCACCAAGCTTCTTCAAGCTGGTATTATCTACCCAGTTTCTGATAGTGAATGGGTTAGTCCAATTCATGTTGTACCTAAGAAGGGTGGGATAACTGTTGTCACAAATGAACATGGATAGGTAATCACAACTTGAGTGAAGAACAAATGGCGTGTGTGCATCTACAATAAGAAATTGAATGTTGAAACCCGAAAAGATCACTACCCTCTTCCATTCATTGATAAAATGCTAGAAAGATTGGCTGTAAAATCACACTATTGCTTTCTTGATGGATACACTAGCTATTTTCAAATCCCAATCTCCCCTCATGACTAATAAAAGACTACTTTCACGTGCCTCTTTTGATCATATGCATATAGAAGAAGGCCTTTTGGAATTTGAAATGCTCCTTCAACATTCCAGAGGTGTATGATGAGTATCTTTTCATAATTCATTGACACTACATGGAAGTATTCATGGATGACTTCACCATTTATGGTGAGTCATTTGAATCTTGTTTGCATTCACTCTCTCTAGTCCTTCAAAAGTGTGTCAAGTGTAACCTTGTGTTAAATTTTGTAAAATGTCACTTCATGGTTTCAAATGGGATTGTTCTAGGGAACATAGTTTCAAAAGATGGTATTGAAGTCGATCCTGCCAAAATTGATGTGATCCAATCACTTCCTGAACCCAACTCTGTTCGAGACATCCGTTCATTTCTCGGTCATGCTGGTTTCTATCTGAGATTCATCCATAACATTAGTAAAATTTCCCTCCCACTCACTCATTTGCTCCAAAATGATTTCACTTTCCATTTCGATGAGGTTTGCAAGAGATCCTTTGTTGAACTCAAAACTGCTCTAACATATGCCCCAATAATCCAACCCCCAGATTGGTCCTTACCATTTGAGTTGATGGGTGATTTTTCTGACAGAGTTTTTGGGCCTGTTCTTGGTCAAAGAATAGAAAAGATTCTTCATGTCATCTATTATTCCTCAAAAATATTGGATAAAACTCAATCTCACTACACTGTGACTGAAAAAGAACTTCTAGCAGTGTTTTTTGCCTTAGATAAATTTTGGCCCTATCACTTAGGTGCCAAAATCATAATCTTCACAGACCATTCTACTATAAAGTTCTTACTCAAGAAAACTGATTCCAAACCGAGGCTAATAAGACGGATCCTAATGGTCCAAGAGTTTGACCTTGAAATCAAAGATAGACCTGGAAAATAAAACCTTGTGGCTGATCACTTGAGTAGAATTTCTAATTCTTCTCAATCTGAAATTATCGATCCTGAATTCCCCACTGATAACCTTTCATCTCTCACTCCAAAAATACCATGGTATTCCCCAATGGTAATTTACTTGGTTTCTGGTGTTTTTCCTGAAAATTTTTCAAAAGAAAAAAAAAATAAAGTTGAAATGTGATTCAAAATACTATTTTTGGGAAGAAAATAAACTTTGGAAAACTGGGGCTTCCATGGTAATTAGGAGATGTGTTGGTGAAAATGAGAATTCTTCTATCTTAGAATTATGTCACTCACTTCTCGGAGGTGGCCACTTTGGACCACAAAGGACCTCCCGAAAGGTTCGAGACTCTGGATTCTTCTGGCCTTCACTCTTCAAAGACTCACATGAGTTCTGTCAATCATTTCCCACTTGCCAAACGTTTGGCACAATCTCCAAAAGAAATGAAATGCCCCAAAAGCCTTTAATCTTTAGTGAAATCTTCGTTGTTTGGGGCATTAATTTTAGGGGACCATTTCACCATTCCAATGGATTCTCATACATTCTTATTGTGGTCGATTATGTTTCAAAGTGGGTTGAGGCCAAACCCACTAGTAAGGATGATGCTCATATTGTTAGTGAGTTCCTAAAGACCCACATCTTCCAAAGATTTGGCACACCACGTGCCTTTATCAGTGACTGAGGAACCCTTTTTTGTAATAGAACCATGGAAGCTCTTCTGAAAAATAATGGGGTTGTACATAAAACTTCAACTGCATATCACCCCCAAACGAATTGCATGGCTGAATTCTCAAATAGATAAGTGAAAAGGGTACTTGATATAATTGTTAAACCCACCAGAAAAGATTGTCCTGAGAGACTTGGTGAAGCCCTTTGGGCTTATCGAACTGCTTATAAAACACCCATTGGGATGTCTCCTTTTAGGATAGTTTTTTGTAATGCATGTCACTTACTAGTTGAAATCCAACATTAGTCTTTTTGGGCTGTGAAAACCTGTAATTTTGATTTTGAAAAATCTGGTGAAGAAAGATTGTTGCAATTGGATGAACTGGAGGAGCTTCGACTTGAATCCTATGAGAATTCTAATTTGTACAAAGAGAAGGCTAAGGTAATCCATGACAAACACATCCTGAGAAAGGTATTTCATGAAGTTGAAAAGGTAATGCTCTTCATTTCTTGATTCCTACTTCACCCAGGTAAGCTTAATTCTATTTGGGAGAGTCCTTTTGTTATTACTAATGTTTACCCATTTGGTGCAGTGCAAGTCCAAGAACCCTCTTCCAAAAGGACATTCATGGTTAATAGACAACATTTAAAGCATCACCATGACAGGACACATAATACCAGATCATCATCGACTTCCCCTAGATCTCCAACTTCTCCAATCGACCAACCACTAGATGGAGATGGCGACCCGCAAAATCTAAACCAGGGGGCACCTCTTTACCTTTAACTCTCTCTCTATCTCTTCATCACTCTACCTCTTTCTTCTTCTTCTTCTCTCCTTCATTATTTACCACTTTTTTTCAAACCCTTTTTTCTTTCTTGTGAGGGTGTGTATTTTATAAAAAACCTTAAAAACTAGAAAAAAACCAAAAAAACACAATCACTTAAAAAAAATTAATGAGTCATGCTTACTCTCCATCGAGTTTTGAAATTTTGTACAACCATTTTAGGGAGTTAACATAAATGTTTTCATCTCAAAAACTATGTATTTTCATTATGACTTTGGTTAAAGAATTTTGTTTCAAAATAAAAACAAATTGAATGCTCAATTCTTGATTTGGAAAATTCTTTTCCCGAACCATGAGAAACAACATTTTCTTTCATGCCAAGGACACCTATGGCCATCTTTTCAAAATGTGTATTTTCAACCCCATTCGTGAGTCTTGAGTTTGTGGACCTTCGGGCTGAATTTACTACTTTAGTGTGTATTAATGTGATAGAGGCATTTTTTGAACCACATGAGAATCACAATAGCCAAATAGCCTCCCATTTCCCTTACATTAATCCTAATTTTGAAATACCCTTCAAGACTATGAAAACCTATTATTTTATAGCCACATTACAAGCCCAATACCTTATCCCACTCAATATCAACATGGATTTTCATTGCATAAGTTTTTAAAATTTAAGTTTGGGGGGAATGGATTTCATTTTTGGGTATCATTTCCTTACTTTCTGGTGTGTTATCATATGCTTGAGGGAAATCAACAATTTTAGTGTGGGTGGGAGGTTATCATTCAGTCGGATTTTGGAATTTATTGTACAAATGATATTGAAAATTGTTCAAAAAAATAAAAATAAAAAAAATCAAAAAAAAATGAAAAAATGGGTTCTATCTTGGGTAGGTCAAAAACCACTCTTCCTAAAACTTTTATCTTGTTATAACTATTACAATTAGTGTCGTGAGGAGATCAAACATGGGTTGGGATATGAGTGTGAGATCTATTTCATGGTCAAATTTTGAAAAAAGAAAGAAAAAAATGAAAAGAAAAAAAAAACAACACATGCATTATATTTTTATTGGGAGAAGTTCTGTGTTTTCTAAATATTTCATCTTATCATTACCTTCATATTTTCTTCCTATATTTTTTCTTTCATTACACAATAATTCCCTTGTAAATATGTGTTTTCATTTCCTTCAATGTTTTATTTAAATAAAAAATTTTCATTGCTTTTTCTATGTTGGTATTTTAACCCTCTTCTTCTCTCTCTTGGACATTATATTCCTACCATCCCATAGCCACAAAAAACCCCATTAAAAAATCTTCTTGAGTCTTGTTAACTATGTATGGGGATTGGAAGCTGAGAGCTCTTTTCAAACTCTAATATTTTCTCTTTTGGTTGGTGAAAGAGTGAACCTCCACAACTGAATTTTATCATCTTGAGAGGTGTGAGTTTTGAGTGTCCACATTTTCCATTTCGAAATTTGAGCATGAAAAAATGAATTATTTTTGGAACGTTTTTTCTATAAAAATTTGTTGTGTAATTCAAAATGGATGATTGAAATAGTCTAAACCTCCCCTGATTAGAGAAAACAAAATTTTAAAATCTGTTGGTGGGAAAAATGATTTTGTCATGTTTTTATATTTGTTGCACATGAGGACATGCACAATACTAAGTGTGAGGGATTTTATGTTATTAATATTTTCATGACTAATTAGATTCCATATTTACTTTTTTATATGAAATTTGCATAATTTGTGGGAAATATTAATGTTTTAATATTAAGTATAATTTTTGAGCATTTTTAGAAGTAGTCCAATTGAGTCAGTTTAATGTTTTAATAATAACTATCACTATACTGATCCAAATTTTGTGGTTTATGTTTTTTAGGATTCTAATTTCAATATAAAACATTTCATTATAAGGTACCATGAGCCAATTCTTCCATTTGAAGGGTCATATGGTCCTCACAAACACGACCAAAGAATCTGTCAACAAACTAGACCATCCATGAAGATTGATTTACTGGGCTCCGTCCAGAAGTCCAAAAACATTAAATCTCCACCATAATTCGGGGGACACTACATGTCATCTTGGAAGAAAATTTCAAGGCCCCAATCCAAGTAAAAGGGGCCCAAATGAAGCTTTTAAGTCCAGCCCACCATTCTGGCTGATAAATAAAATCAGTATAGTATTCATGATATATCACATGATATAAGCATAAAATAGAGCCGATATGTTTCATTGGGAAATAGGAGATATATGCGGCCGACTTTGTTGAAGAATTCATTCGTATTTGAAGGCATATTCCCGTTCCAAAATCCATTCACATTTTGTCCATCGAAAAAGCATGGATAGAAATGGACAGTTTACTTTGGTTTAATAAAACCGCCATAACTTTGGCTCCACTTGTCCAAATGCCTCCATATTTTTACAGTAGTCGTCCAACTGTATTATATAAAACACTTAAGAAGGAGATATTAGGAGATTTGGATTTCAGAATAGCCATCATGGAGATGCAATTGGAAGGACATATTGGGAATGAAAACAGTCCACTTCTTGGGCTATAAATACTCTCCCCTTCTCTCCTTGAGAGGGGTTGGAATTTCAGAATACAAGAGAACATATTGGAACGACCAAAGACTTTCCAAAGGCTTGAGAGGACCTTCCATACGCAAGTTTATACTTGAGAGACCATTCCTCCTCTCTTTGTTTTCACTTACTTTTGTGTTCTTCATTTTTGTAATTTTGTAAGTCCTTTCTTTTGTAATTCTGTTTTAATGAAAATTTCTTCTTAAATATATCTTATTCTCCTACACCTTCTGTATTTTAATATTACTGTTCTTAAAATAGTTTAAATTCATTTAAATCTCCTTCCCTTATTTTTCTTTCTAATTCAATCAAAAATCTGTTATTAATTATTATAACGACCCATACTTTACATACATTGTTAATACTTCAAAATTGAAGCACACTTATTACAACATATGATAAAACCACAAAGGACCGTATAGGTATAGTGTCTTTAGAAACTGGGAAACATAAACAACTGGTTCATAAATCTTCTACAGTGTCTCCCATTTATTTCATCATATCTAGGGTCCCTTTTAGCATATTCTACTTAATATCCATCTTCCTGACCTGGGGAAAAGAAAACATAAAAGGGTGAGCTCAAATGCTCAGCAAGGGCAAATAAAGGAAATAAAAATCATATCATATCTTTATGAAAAACAAAACCTGCAAAAGAGATCATAATATCTTAACATGGAATAAATCATATAAGTGAAAATGAGATCCCCATAATCATAACATAAAACTTGAAACTTTGTGGCATGCACACATAATCATGGAAAATCATTTCTTGTTAGTCATGACTTATTGCCAAGACTATCTTAGTGGACAAAGTCCCTTTCTGAACCGAGTTCACTCCTCGTTTCAGTCCTGTATCACTGAACCGAAATAACCTTCCGTTCCAGCCATGTCTATCTCATGAGATATAAAATCTTTACCCAATGCATTGGAGGGAGATATAGGTCCCACCCATCTTATAATGAATCCTTTCTTATGTGTGCCACATAATCATAAAACATACATCATTGCATAACACATGTAACAAAAATGGGATTCTTGAAACATCATGACATCATAAATCAATTCATATAAGATAAAGGAATTCATAAACATAATTCCATCACAACATAGTCAAAACAATGTAAAAATATGGATAGAAACAGAACCCTTTATTATCTTAGATGGAAAATAATTTTGATAAAACACTTGAATTGAATTCTTGAGGAAAATATCCTTTCTTCTTCAAAAACATTTTTCCTTTCATAACATGTCATACGACTTTAAAATAAAAGAAGTTGATTAAAAATAGACTTGAAAACTTGTAAAGGAATCTTCTTGGAAATAATGCTTTAAAAATCCATTCATGCCGTATAAGTTAAAAAAAAACATTCTTCGTACTTTTGTCGGAAAAGTCAAAAAAGTACCTCGTACGGAAAAACGACAAAAGATTCCTTTCATATTCTTTACTAAAAACTCACCTAAGGGTAAAATTGGATTTAAACTATTGCAAGTGGATGGAAACAATATTACATATTGAGGGAACATGGATGTGGATGATAAAATACACCCCAGTAAATACTTACGAATAAAAAATCTCGGATAAAAATGAGATTGTGATATTTCCCTTACCTTAGGTCCGATTTGCTTTGTACGTGTCCGAAGCTCCTGTATAATGGTTTAAATAATGTTATTGACTTATTCCAGAATCATACATGTTGATATGATATCATATATGGTCATATTATTAGCTTTTTGTTAGTAATATTTCATTGTTACTTGTTACTCGGGTCTTTATAACTTTTTGTTCTTATGCGTGTTTTGTTGAATAAATTCTTATTCTTATCTTTAGGTTATAGATAATTCATTTACAGAATGGTATTAGTGTAGTATATACCATATTCATTCATTCAATTCATTTATATAATCATTATGAAATGAAGATCATGTAGAACGAGTCGCATCACATCGTGGAGACGGTATTCCGTACGTACGCACGAGTGATGATATCGTTCCTATGATCGTGGAATTGTATTGGAGTATATATATATATTATTTCAGTATCAATATTACTTCATAATAATCATATATAGTTACTTATTACACCATTATAACCATCCTTGTAAGGTGATGGTGGAAAAATAGATTACACCACGGCGTGGAGACGGTATTCCGTACGTACGCACGCGCGGTGATTTCATTTTTCCGTAGGATGGATAGAAGGTGAATTAGGGTTGTTTCATATTTATAATAACATATCAGTATGTAAGTAATACTGATGTTATTACTTTGTCATGAAACAACTAAAGAAGAAGAAGTTGAAGACGAAAGAAATTGAAAAGATCGGTAATCGATATTACCTCTTCTTTGGAACGCCTCTTTGAATCCTCCACTTAAGGAACTAAGATTGGTCTTTGGAGAAGACCAGGACCTCTAGGATTATTCTAGGGAAGTGGAGAGGAGAAGATGGCAGGGGTTGGCCGAGCTTGAGTGCTCAATTTGGTGTGAGGAGGAGGGGGAGGAGGTGCCCTTTTATAAGGGAGGAGAGGGGCACCTTAGGAATATCTCAAAATATTATTTTATATTAAAGTCAAAATCGGTTTATAATGGTTCCAAAGGGTCTTATTTCGAAGCTAAAGTGGGGATGGGTCGAAATCCCATCAACCAATAGAATTTAGACAAGTTTAGGATATTATTTTAACCTTATCAATTAGATTTAACTCTAAGTTAAATAATTTAACAATTACCGTGTCTTTTTGTTTTCTTTCACTATATGGTTAATACACTTACTATAACATGCCAAACGAACCCCAAATTGTTTATTATTAATATATATATCTTTATCTAAGTCATTTGGCCGAACCTTAGATTTTTAGGAATAAAATAACAATTAGTAATATAATATTTGATTTAAAAACTATTTTGTGTCAATTTTGACACTATTTGATATATGATTTTTGTGAAAGTCATAACAGAATTATATGTTCGATCCAAATTGATTAAATCAACACTAATATATCATAGTAACCTAGAAAATTAGTGGAATTCATAAAAAGTGTCAAATTACATTTATTTTGGTGTTTATAACATCAATTATGTCAATATTTTGTTAACAAGATAATTACTGCATCATCTTTGTGTCATAAATAAATTAAATTATTTGATGTCTAAAAATTACAAATAAAATACCATCATGTAGGAAATCCTTTTAGATTTCTAATGAATATTTACAATCGAATTTATCTTATGTATAACCCCATATTAAAAATGTTTTAGTAAATAAACTTTGATTTTAACTCTTTTAACCCTTCTTTAAATAAATTAATAATAAATGTCCTAATCTAACCCAAGTGGGCCTAAATGGTCATATTTTATTCCTAAGTTTGTCTTTGGTCGAAATACACTTGTCCAATAGAATTAGGACATGTGTTAGGGTAATATTGATATCATATTTACCCTTAGTTACCCTATTTACTATTAACCGCGGTAAAAATAGTAAAAAGTTACTATTCACCAAAAAATTATTTTCATCTCATTGAACCACATTTTAGTCCTTGATATTAACCGTGTCTCTCGGATTTTTGAAATTCCATTCACAGAAGCGGTAAAATTAAGTTTTATGCAAAATTCGGTTTTTAACCTACCACTTAGTGGTTTCACTATTCATCAAAAATTGAAAGTTTTCAGAAAAATACCAAAATTTCACCCTAGGCTAATTTCGATATTCTGAGTCCAAAAATGAAGTCCATTTTGAAAAATAAAATTTATAAAATTTCAAAAAGTGGTTATTACTATTCATAACGGCTAGTTTTAATAGCATATTGTTATTTAGTGAAACTCGGTATTGCGTACGACGAAAGCTATCGAGGAAGGTCGCGATTGCGTGTAAAGCAAGCCAAGCAAGTGCTGTGTAGAAAAAGATTCCTTTGATGATTTATATAACATAAAAGTCTCGGGTGTTACATTCTACCCCCCTTAAAAAGAATTTCGCCCTCGAAATTCGTCACTTTGTAACAAACAGATGAGGATACTTCTCCCTCATCATATCCTCAAGCTCCCAAGTAGCTTCTTCAAGTTGGTGGTTCCTCCATAAAACTTTCACCAAGCGAGTGGTCTTGTTTCGTAGGACTTTTTCGCTACGATCCAGAATCTCTATCGGCTGTTCTTCATAAGAAAGATCTTGCTCCAGCGGTACAACTTCTGAGCTGAGTACATGTGAAGGATCTGGTATGTACTTTCTCAGGAGAGATACATGGAACACATCGTGAACTTGAGAGAGATTCGGTGGAAGCGCCAATCGGTAAGCTACCTTCCCAACACAATCCAGTATTTCAAAAGGACCGATATATCTAGGGCTCAACTTCCCCTTCTTTCCAAATCTCATAACCCTCTTCCAGGGAGATATTCGTAAGAACACTTTATCGCCCACTTCAAACTCTAGGTCTTTTCTTCGGTTGTCGGCATAACTTTTCTGTCGACTCTGAGCTGCTCTTATGTGTTGTTGAATAGATCTGACCTTTTCTGCCATTTCATCAACGAGATCAGGTCCTAATAGCTTTCTTTCCCCAACTTCATCCCAGCAAGTTGGAGTCCTGCATTTTTTTCCATAGAGAGCTTCATAAGGAGCCATCTGAATACTGGAGTGAAAGCTATTATTATAAGAAAATTCCACCAAAGGTAGGTGTTGATCCCAACCTCCTTTGAAATCCATAGAGCAAGCTCTCAACATATCTTCTAGGGTTTGAATTGTTCTCTCAGACTGACCGTCTGTCTGGGGATGATAAGCAGTGCTGAAACTCAACTCTGTATCCAGAGTATGCTGAAGACTTCGCCAGAACTTCGAGGTAAATCTCGGATCCCGATCAGATATAATAGAAAGTGGTACTCCATGCAATCTTACCACTTCCTTTACATATATCCTGGCAAGCTGATCTAGAGAGAAATCCTCTCTAATAGGAATGAAGTGTGCAGACTTTGTAAGACGATCAACTATGACCCAGATAGCATTATTGCCTTTGGATGTTTTAGGAAGTCCTGTGACAAAGTCCATAGTGATGTTTTCCCATTTCCATTCGGATATGGGTAATGGTTGTAACATCCCCTTAGACTTCTGTCTCTCAGCTTTAACTTGTTGACAAACCAAGCATCGAGAGACATATTCAGCAACATCTCTTTTCATGCCATCCCACCAGAAGTACTCTTTCAGGTCCCTATACATCTTCGTGCTTCCAGGATGAATAGAGAATGAAGAACTATGAGCCTCATCCAGCAGCTCTTTCTTTAATTCGGGGATGGGAGGAACACAAACCCGATTCCTGAACTTTATTATCCCATCACAATTAAGGTTGAATTCAGGAACATTTCTCACCTTCTTTTGTAACTCGACATCTTCTTTCTGTGCCTCTTTAATCTTCACATGTATAGATGGTTGAACATTCATTTGAGAAAGATAAGATTTTTCCCCTTCCATTATAATTCCAAGATCCATCCTTTGTAAATCCATAAATATTGGATCTTTTGTGATCCTCATCATGGATAAACTAGCATGGTCTTGTCGACTTAATGCATCTGCCACCTTGTTTGCTTTCCCAGGGTGGTAATGGATTGAGTAGTCATAATCCTTAATCAGCTCCAACCATCTTCTTTGACGCATATTCAGCTCCTTTTGTGTGAAAATATACTTTAAACTTTTATGATCAGTATAAATATCACACCTTTCACCATAAAGGTAATGCCTCCAAATCTTTAATGCAAAGATTACCGCAGCCAACTCCAAATCATGTGTTGGGTAATTTTGCTCATGGATTTTCAACTGTCGTGAGGCATAAGCTATCACCATATCATTTTGCATAAGAACACACCCCAATCCCTTCTTGGATGCATCACTGTAGATCACAAACCTTTCTCCACTACAAGGCAGTGTGAGCACAGGTGCACTGGATAACCTTCTTTTCAACTCCTTGAAATTCTCTTCACATTCCTCTGTCCAGACAAACTTGACTCCTTTCCGAGTCAACTTGGTGATTGGATTAGATAATCGTGAAAAATCTTTTACAAAACGTCGATAATATCCAGCCAAACCAAGAAAACTTCGGATCTCAGTTACTGTTGTTGGTCTCGACCATCTTTCGATAACCTCTGTTTTTGCTGGATCCACAGATATCCCCTCTTTTGAGATTATGTGACCCAAAAATGCAACTTTTTGAAGCCAAAATTCACACTTAGTAAATTTGGCATAAAGCTTCTCTTTTCTCAGGGTCTTCAATATAATTCTCAAGTGATCTTCATGCTCTTCCTTGCTCTTTGAATAGACAAGAATATCGTCTATAAAGACTACCACAAATTGATCAAGATAGTCTCTAAAGACTCTATTCATTAGATCCATGAAGATAGCAGGGGCATTAGTAAGACCAAATGGCATCACTATAAATTCATAGTGTCCATACCTTGTACGGAAAGCCGTCTTTGGTATATCCTCCCTTTTGACCCTTAATTGATGATACCCTGAACGAAGATCAATCTTGGAAAAGTATTGAGCTCCGTGTAGTTGGTCAAACAAGTCATCAATGCGTGGGAGAGGATATTTGTTCTTGATAGTGATCTTGTTAAGTTCTCGATAATCAATGCAGAGTCTCATTGATCCATCTTTCTTCTTAACAAATAGAACAGGTGCTCCCCAAGGTGACGCACTCGGGCGTATGAATCCCTTATCAAGATTCTCTTGGAGTTGCTTCTTCAATTCCTGCAACTCAATTGGGGCCATTCTATAAGGTGTCTTTGAAATAGGCATAGTACCCGGTACGAGTTCTATTGAAAAATCAACTTCACGATTTGGTGGAAGACCCGGTAATTCCTCCGGAAAGACATCATCAAACTCTCGTACAATGGGCATATTCTTAATCGTGAGTTTCTCACCAACCATTTGAGATAAATAACCTTCATTTAGTGGAATCATGACCCATAAGATGGAAGGAATTTCCACTGGAAGGTTATGTTCATCTTTGCATTGATAGACAATCATAGATTGATCTGGAATATGAAATGTGACTTCCCTTCTTTGGCAATCGATATGAGCTCCATGTAGAGAAAGCCAATCCATGCCAAGAATCACATCAAATTCCACTAAAGGAAGGATCACAAGATTTGCAGGAAGCACTTTCCCACAAACTTCGATCGGAGAAGAATTATAAACTTTTGATGCGATTGATGTGCCATTAGGTGTTGTCACAGCTAACTCAACATCTAATTGTTGAGGTAATACGGTGATACCCTTAGAAAAGTCTTCAGAAATAAAAGAGTGGGTGGATCCAGAATCAAATAAAACATTTGCTACTTTAGAGTGGATGGTAAGTGTACCTTTCACCACATCGTTATCGTACTCCACATCGCTGATAGAAATTGCATGTGACTTTCCTTTGTCTTTAGCCTTAAGAGTTTGTTGACGTCGACCATCATCATCAACCCTTGGATTTGGGCATTGATTGGCATAATGCCCCATCTCCTTGCACTTGAAACATTGAAGTGTAGTAGGATCATTCTGTGTATCCCTTCCTTTGTTTGCGTCATTAGACATCTTCTTCCCATTATCATGGCATTCAAATGCCCGATGACCTTCCTTTCCACATTTAAAACATTTACTTGTCCCTTTAAGACAACTCCCTCCATGTTTCTTTCCACACTTTGAGCATAAGGGAAAGTTCATCTTCTTTTCAGTGTGCTCTTTAGAGTTTCCTTTGAATTCCATCTTCCTCTTCTTATCAAACCCATGTGACTGATGGGTTACTCCAATCTCCATCTCGACTTTGAGAGCACATCGAACGATTTCCTCGTAGCTATTGAAGTCCCTTATGGCTAACGCCCTTCGAAGACTTGGTTTTAAGCCACTAAAGAATCGATCGATCTTACTCTCAGGTTGGATAATAATACCAGAAGCGTACCTTGCAAGTCTTGTAAAATTTGCTTCATAGGTACTAACAGATTCATCATCCCTTTGCTTCAGTTCAAGGAACTCTTTCTCCATCTTTGTTCGGAGAATACGAGGGAAGTACTTATTGAAAAATAAGTTCTTGAACTCGTCCCATTCCATAGTCTCAATTTCATCCCTTTGCCTCGTATTCTTAACAAGATTCCACCATTGATCAGCATCTCCTTCTAAACGATACACTGCTAGGATGACTTTATCATGTTCAGAACATTGAAGAACTGAAAATATCTTTTCAGTAGTACTAATCCATTGTTCAGCAACTAATGGATCAGTAGACCCACTGAAAGAAGGTGGACGCTGCCTCATGAAGGATTCAACAGAATGTTGCTCCCTCCTTTGCTCGTTTGGAAATCCTGCATGATTCATAGCTTGAGAAAGTTGTGTGAGCATGGCTACAAGATTTTGCATTCCATCTCCCATATTGTTTGGTTGCTCAGGGGGACAATCATTGCATTGCCCATCGCATTCCGCATTAACACGGTTCCTTCGGGTTCCAGCCATTGACTAAAACCAAGAAGAATAGTGTGAGCAACACTAATTATAATAGGAAAACCACATAATTCAAGAATAAAATTTTCATGCTTATGGTCTTATCCTAGGTTATTCAAGGCCATTTCTAAAACACTAAGATTGTGTTCTATGCTTAGACTTATCCTTAGGCTTCCTACTAAGGCTTTCACATCCTAGTTTCCAAAGGTTGACTATACCTTTCCTCTGATACCAACTATAACGACCCATACTTTACATACATTGTTAATACTTCAAAATTGAAGCACACTTATTACAACATATGATAAAACCACAAAGGACCGTATAGGTATAGTGTCTTTAGAAATTGGGAAACATAAACAACTGGTTCATAAATCTTCTACAGTGTCTCCCATTTATTTCATCATATCTAGGGTCCCTTTTAGCATATTCTACTTAATATCCATCTTCCTGACCTGGGGAAAAGAAAACATAAAAGGGTGAGCTCAAATGCTCAGCAAGGGCAAATAAAGGAAATAAAAATCATATCATATCTTTATGAAAAACAAAACCTGCAAAAGAGATCATAATATCTTAACATGGAATAAATCATATAAGTGAAAATGAGATCCCCATAATCATAACATAAAACTTGAAACTTTGTGGCATGCACACATAATCATGGAAAATCATTTCTTGTTAGTCATGACTTATTGCCAAGACTATCTTAGTGGACAAAGTCCCTTTCTGAACCGAGTTCACTCCTCGTTTTAGTCCTGTATCACTGAACCGAAATAACCTTCCGTTCCAGCCATGTCTATCTCATGAGATATAAAATCTTTACCCAATGCATTGGAGGGAGATATAGGTCCCACCCATCTTATAATGAATCCTTTCTTATGTGTGCCACATAATCATAAAACATACATCATTGCATAACACATGTAACAAAAATGGGATTCTTGAAACATCATGACATCATAAATCAATTCATATAAGATAAAGGAATTCATAAACATAATTCCATCACAACATAGTCAAAACAATGTAAAAATATGGATAGAAACAGAACCCTTTATTATCTTAGATGGAAAATAATTTTGATAAAACACTTGAATTGAATTCTTGAGGAAAATATCCTTTCTTCTTCAAAAACATTTTTCCTTTCATAACATGTCATACGACTTTAAAATAAAAGAAGTTGATTAAAAATAGACTTGAAAACTTGTAAAGGAATCTTCTTGGAAATAATGCTTTAAAAATCCATTCATGCCGTATAAGTTAAAAAAAAACATTCTTCGTACTTTTGTCGGAAAAGTCAAAAAAGTACCTCGTACGGAAAAACGACAAAAGATTCCTTTCATATTCTTTACTAAAAACTCACCTAAGGGTAAAATTGGATTTAAACTATTGCAAGTGGATGGAAACAATATTACATATTGAGGGAACATGGATGTGGATGATAAAATACACCCCAGTAAATACTTACGAATAAAAAATCTCGGATAAAAATGAGATTGTGATATTTCCCTTACCTTAGGTCCGATTTGCTTTGTACGTGTCCGAAGCTCCTGTATAATGGTTTAAATAATGTTATTGACTTATTCCAGAATCATACATGTTGATATGATATCATATATGGTCATATTATTAGCTTTTTGTTAGTAATATTTCATTGTTACTTGTTACTCGGGTCTTTATAACTTTTTGTTCTTATGCGTGTTTTGTCGAATAAATTCTTATTCTTATCTTTAGGTTATAGATAATTCATTTACAGAATGGTATTAGTGTAGTATATACCATATTCATTCATTCAATTCATTTATATAATCATTATGAAATGAAGATCATGTAGAACGAGTCGCATCACATCGTGGAGACGGTATTCCGTACGTACGCACGAGTGATGATATCGTTCCTATGATCGTGGAATTGTATTGGAGTATATATATATATTATTTCAGTATCAATATTACTTCATAATAATCATATATAGTTACTTATTACACCATTATAACCATCCTTGTAAGGTGATGGTGGAAAAATAGATTACACCACGGCGTGGAGACGGTATTCCGTACGTACGCACGCGCGGTGATTTCATTTTTCCGTATGATGGATAGAAGGTGAATTAGGGTTGTTTCATATTTATAATAACATATCAGTATGTAAGTAATACTGATGTTATTACTTTGTCATGAAACAACTAAAGAAGAAGAAGTTGAAGACGAAAGAAATTGAAAAGATCGGTAATCGATATTACCTCTTCTTTGGAACGCCTCTTTGAATCCTCCACTTAAGGAACTAAGATTTGTCTTTGGAGAAGACCAGGACCTCTAGGATTATTCTAGGGAAGTGGAGAGGAGAAAATGGCAGGGGTTGGCCGAGCTTGAGTGCTCAATTTGGTGTGAGGAGGAGGGGGAGGAGGTGCCCTTTTATAAGGGAGGAGAGGGGCACCTTAGGAATATCTCAAAATATTATTTTATATTAAAGTCAAAATCGGTTTATAATGGTTCCAAAGGGTCTTATTTCGAATCTAAAGTGGGGATGGGTCGAAATCCCATCAACCAATAGAATTTAGACAAGTTTAGGATATTATTTTAACCTTATCAATTAGATTTAACTCTAAGTTAAATAATTTAACAATTACCGTGTCTTTTTGTTTTCTTTCACTATATGGTTAATACACTTACTATAACATGCCAAACGAACCCCAAATTGTTTATTATTAATATATATATCTTTATCTAAGTCATTTGGCCGAACCTTAGATTTTTAGGAATAAAATAACAATTAGTAATATAATATTTGATTTAAAAACTATTTTGTGTCAATTTTGACACTATTTGATATATGATTTTTGTGAAAGTCATAACAGAATTATATGTTCGATCCAAATTGATTAAATCAACACTAATATATCATAGTAACCTAGAAAATTAGTGGAATTCATAAAAAGTGTCAAATTACATTTATTTTGGTGTTTATAACATCAATTATGTCAATATTTTGTTAACAAGATAATTACTGCATCATCTTTGTGTCATAAATAAATTAAATTATTTGATGTCTAAAAATTACAAATAAAATACCATCATGTAGGAAATCCTTTTAGATTTCTAATGAATATTTACAATCGAATTTATCTTATGTATAACCCCATATTAAAAATGTTTTAGTAAATAAACTTTGATTTTAACTCTTTTAACCCTTCTTTAAATAAATTAATAATAAATGTCCTAATCTAACCCAAGTGGGCCTAAATGGTCATATTTTATTCCTAAGTTTGTCTTTGGTCGAAATACACTTGTCCAATAGAATTAGGACATGTGTTAGGGTAATATTGATATCATAATTACCCTTAGTTACCCTATTTACTATTAACCGCGGTAAAAATAGTAAAAAGTTACTATTCACCAAAAAATTATTTTCATCTCATTGAACCACATTTTAGTCCTTGATATTAACCGTGTCTCTCGGATTTTTGAAATTCCATTCACAGAAGCGGTAAAATTAAGTTTTATGCAAAATTCGGTTTTTAACCTACCACTTAGTGGTTTCACTATTCATCAAAAATTGAAAGTTTTCAGAAAAATACCAAAATTTCACCCTAGGCTAATTTCGATATTCTGAGTCCAAAAATGAAGTCCATTTTGAAAAATAAAATTTATAAAATTTCAAAAAGTGGTTATTACTATTCATAACGGCTAGTTTTAATAGCATATTGTTATTTAGTGAAACTCGGTATTGCGTACGACGAAAGCTATCGAGGAAGGTCGCGATTGCGTGTAAAGCAAGCCAAGCAAGTGCTGTGTAGAAAAAGATTCCTTTGATGATTTATATAACATAAAAGTCTCGGGTGTTACAATTATCATCATTGTTCGTGTGTGTGTGTTCGACGTACCACTCTTTTCTAATCCATTTATTTTACTTCTATTCTTAATTTATCATCATAATTATTATAACTATAATATTAAACACCCAAATGGATGAGTAAATATCTCAATGGTTTGAGTCAAAATTTAGGGATGTTAATTGATTGAGAGCATTTGCACGATGAGTATTCGTTAATTTATAATTGTGTATGTTAGAATTAATATGTCATGGATTAATGACATCATTTTTTTAGAATGTGGTTTCCATGGATTATTGGAACCATAAATAAACTACCATAAACAAGTACTGATTGATTTGATAATCCTAGTTAAGTTAAGGCTTGGATTAAAGCTTTAACACTTAGTAACTCTAATCGACGTCAACTTGTGAAGTGGGTGTTAATTTAAATGCAATAGAATGAAAATATCAAGGATATCACAAGCTTAACTCCCTAATAATGAACTCACCCCACTATTTATCAATTTATTAAATAAATTATAGTTAATCAATCATTTCAGTTAAGATCTATAACAAACCCCCCTAATAAAAATACAATCAACTAAAAACAATCGACTATTACAAAGTACCATCACTGAGGATTCGACCCAAGTGCTGTTATACACATTAGCAGAGCACCGGAACCTTGAACGGTCGATATGAGACAATCGGTTGCACATCTTAGTGATCATGGACAATAGTTTTTTAATAAATAATGTGTATCTTTCTCCTCACAACATGGTAATAATCACAACTTCTCTATACCATAAACTCCACTAAAAAAGTGGAGTTGTTGATAGGGTATATAGTACCCTTCAAGAAATAATTATAACTACACTCAGTGAATATGAATATACCATTTATTTATTGTATAATTTTATTCACATGTATATATATATATATTTGTAATTCATATAGTTCTTATAAGAGCTATCCTGAAAAATACTCCCTATGAATTATGGAATCTAAGAAAAGAAAAATTATATTGGTTTAGAATTTTGGGATCTAAAATTTATTTTCTCAATACAAATAAAAAGAAATAAATAGTTTCAACATAATATTTGAAGGAATTAAAATTGTTTATTTGATAACTGGTAAAGATTATAGGGTATTTAATGAGAAATTTCATGATTCAGTAGATACTATTGATGTAACTTTTGATGAGATATGTCAACAAGACAATAATTTTTTTTATAAAAACTTGAGGATGGTATAAAAAATATGAATATCAATAATACCTCTAAATATTCTGATCATACTACTGCCTATTAAATCACCCTAAAGAGATCATCATTTTTTAGAACTAGAAAAAAATAAAATGTCGAGTACTTCAATCACTATAACTCTTAGAAACCATAAATACAACCATTTAGATGTCATAGTTCGAATTATCTTCAGAGAAACTCAAACTACAGCTTCACTAAGAAACTAGGTTGAACATAAATCCTTCTTATCATAGCATTATCCTAAGAGAATCGGTGAAGTAATCAATGATGTACATTGGGAAATAGGAATTCATGAATTATTGAACTAGTTAGAATTAATAATGTTAAGGAATGAGTTGATGGACCTAAAAACTACTAAACTTTTGGCACTAAGTTGGTATATATAAACAAGTTTGATTTGTGTGTAAAATCATTAGAAACAATGATATATTCATTTCACAAGGATATATTCACTATGATTATATTGATTATAAATAATCCTTTTCACTAGTTTCTAGACATGTTGCTATCAGAATATTTCTGTCATGTGGTACACATTTAATTTTCACACTATATCAAGCGGATATAAAGATTTAATTTATAAATGGATATAATATATTTTATTTTTTTATAGAAAAATGACCAATATTTCAAAACCCCCATTTTCTATATCATATTTTTTAAACATAAAAAATATATGTATGGTTTAAAATAATCTTCAATAAATTTGTATGATAGTCCTAAACCTTTTCTTATTTCAAATGGTTTTACAAAAGGTATTATTAACCCTAAATTTTTTATATTGAGAATTTTTCTATTTTGAGTATTTATGTTTGGGATATTATTTTTAGATAATTCAAAAAGTCATTCTATATTAAATTTTAAAAATTTAGGCAAAATGAATTTGCAATGAGATTAATGTCTAAGATAAAATACTTTCTTAAATTTCAAAATTTTCAAAACAACTAATGAATTTTTTAAAATATAATAAAATACACAAAGAATGATTTGAAATTATTTTTCATGTACATAACTAAAAGTATTTGAACATTAATGAGTAAAAGTAGTAAGATAGATATTGATAAAACATGATGCACAATATATCAAACTATATAGGGAGGTATGGTTGGAACTATTTTATACTAAGCTGTTAGACTACCTAATATTATGTGTTATGTGTTTATATGATTATGTTTTCAACAAAACCATACTATATATCAAATATGTGATTTTAAAAGTATTTATATATTTTTAAAGAATACAACAAATCTTAGATGGTTTTACCATAAAAGCATGGAATTTGAATTCATTAGTTATTAGGATATTGATATTGGTGGTTGTATTTTTGATAGATTGAGAACCTATAGAATGTTTCATCATTTGGGAAAGTATTTTTTTCATGTTGTAGTATGAAACAGAACCATATCCCATTATCTACTTTTAAATACAAGTAGATACTGTTTGGTATTTGTTGTGAATAGAATATATTAATGGTGAATACATTATTATACAATGGATATCAAGTTAGTAATTTCAATTTAAAATTTAATAATAAATGTGCTATATTTTTTAGAAATATTGTGTCTAATTCAATTAAAAAAATTATTTAAATAAGATATCAATTTTTAAGACATCATTTTCAAAAATGATATATCACCCTCACAATCATTATTACTAAAAATCATCTTCTTGACATATTTACCATGAAATTATATTTTGATAGAATTAATTATATAAAACATGAGTTAGGAATGATTTATTTTTCAAAATATTTTAATATTATTTTCATTGTTCTATGTAATATGTCTCTCTATGTTTATATATTCTTCATTTACCAAGTGTTTTATAAGTTATTTCTTTTTAAAATACAGCATCAGTTTATATATTTATTATATATTTATTTTCATTCAAATTATTATAAAATTAAATCAATATGTTATTGAAATGTTAAATCATAATTGAATAGTCAGACATCTTCTATCTCGAAGGAAACCCTCGTTTTGAACTCTCTTTATTGAACCTTTCTTTTGAATCCCTAATCACAAATCTCAGTCTACATTGATAAAACGAAGCAATATTTTGGAGAATATATGATTGAATATTCTACAAAAGTGAAAGAATGCTCAGGAAAATCTATAAATCATTTGAATTCACACCTCCTCAATCCCTAAGTATCTTTTGAAAAAGAAGCTTTTGTTGAGTAGTTCATATCTATTCGATAATTATTATAGATAAACTTTTTACATAAAAATTGGAAAATAATTTTATTAGATGAAAATATCCCATATTATATATGACATACAAAAGGATTTTATCTGAATAAGGTATTTAAATATAAGAACATGGAGTTTTTATTATTATCATTATCGATGGTCAAGTATACGATTTCACTTTGACCTTTTTAGGAGATTTTATTTGAGTCCCTAATCAATGTTATTTCAGTTACTATCAATGTTAATATCCTTTAAAAACCTCCCATTTTAGTATTGGGAATGATTTTGAAGACATAATTCATTAAGAAACCTATTGATGACTAGTTTCAAATGATATTAATGAAAAATGTTGGATGTTGTTGAAATTTATTCATCATGATATCTACCCAAGGATATGATATTTTATATATATTAGTTATCATGATTGGATATTTATTATCTTATTGTTCATGGAATTCAAATAATACTTCCTCATTCTTAAATGACTTATGGAAGAGTTGATTAAACCATATACAACATTAATCACTCTTTCAAACACTAATTTTTTTTAATAGAAAAGGATTGTACCTATGGGACATTAAAGGAATGTTTTTCCGAGTGGTGTCTATTTGAATTATACCACCTATAAAATGATGAAAATAATCCAAAATACATGGAAAAGGATGTTAATTAATGATGAGGAAAGAGATTATGGTATTTTAAATCTAATCTCGCACCCTTCTAAGAAGGGTTTTTTCATTTACCCTAGTTCCGAACAACATTATATCGTTGAGGCTAATTATTCTTTAGATGATATTGATTCTCAAGATCATATGCGTATATATGAGGAATATCTAAATTATTTTTTGGAGATTTATAGTGTCTCTTAGTTTACTAAGGTTCTATATGAGATTGAACATGTGAGATAAGAATTATATTCTAATCATGTAGCTCCACAAATTTCTGATTAAAACTAAATTCTAAAAAATGGTTGGAAATTTTTTTGTTGGATGAATTAGTAAGTGGTTTAATTTTAATTCGTATAGGGATCCAAATTATATCATATTTAGACTATATATCAGTGATTAAAAAAATTTATAAGTATATAGATCTAGTTGTGGAGATTCCACCTTTGTGTTAGGTAGGGGGGCTCAAATTTTTGACTCCTCACCCTTTAGTGATAATCCCCATCAAATAAACATTTATTTGATATGCTTGTGTCTACTCCAAGTGATGATGATGGTAAGAAGGTTTTTAAGGATTATAAAGAAGATAATAAATAAATTTATAACAATGAAAAGGGTTATGGGGATGATGGTGGTGGTAATTATCTAATACAAGAAGAACATACCATTCCTATTACATCATGGGAAGAATAGTCAATTGTTCCAAATCATCCCTCTAATCCTATTCCAGAAAGAATAGTGAGGCTTATATATTATGAGGATATTATGTATCTATTGTCTACTACTCCCTCTTCCATAGATGATCCTCCAAATATTTTTCATGGAGATGTATCTTATGACTTTTCTCAAAATACTGAAGTAATTGTACTGGAATTTTATAAAGTAGAATATTGGGCTTACCTTTAAGAAGTTTAAAAAATTATAGAGACATTTTTTTAAAAAACAGAATCACAGAAGAAAACCCCTCATTCAGTTATCATTCTTATAACATGATTGTTGATTCCCTTCATGAACATTCTCTTAAAAAATAAGACACTTCTTCATCTCATTAAGATGGTCCTTCTTTTTTAATACCTATAGTGCTCAATTATAAAGAACTGAGACATTTCTATATTGAAATTTATAGTGTATTAAAAGTAATATTTTGATTTTTCATTGGGATAATAATCTTGATAGAGATGGGGATATTTCATACACTCATTAATGGTTTTTTTCCATATAGAACCCAATATTTTCCTAAAAATTGATCTTATGAAACACGTTATTTGATATTCTATAAGATAAATTGAATGTTTTAGAGAACTAATTGGATACCTAAAAGATGGTCTATATGAATAGTTGGTTACCATGGATATAAGATATTTCATAGTAATAAATGTTACTTATCACCACTGTACTTATAAATCAACAACTCTTCCTACTTTATAATCAATTTATGGGGATTTTATTTGACGGTTTATTCATGAGGAGAATTAGATTTTCCACGAATGTGTGAAGGATATCTAAAATCATGTTAAAATGTGTATTTCTACTCATGGGGAAATAATTGTGATTTGTTTACTAATGAATCAATTATGAATAATAATGATAAAGTTGTAATCAAGGGTGTGATAAATTACAATATCTATAGGGTATACAATATGGCTGACCATAAAATGTTGTTTCTATCATTGTCCACATATTTGAAGATGACACCTCTAAATTCTACATTTATAGATATTTTAGTGATGTTATTGGTAAAAAATCTGCAGCTCAATATGTTCATAATAGAGAATGATGAGTTCCTTAAGGTTATTGACCACGAAACATGGTCTATAATAGAAATTAAAATTATCTTAGAGAAATATATTTATATGATACAAATACTTCTAATTTGGATCCTCATAGACTACCACTACTTAACTTTTATTCTTCTTAAGTATGAACCTCATCCTCATCATCAATTTTGATTCCAAACTCTATTTTACCTACTATAAATCTTATAGAACCCTTTGGTCTCACCCACCCCCAATACCATGGCCACATCATTCCAGTTACAATATTTTTACCCATTCCTAGAGACACTACCAATCCTCGACATCCTCCACCATATCGTATTGAAGAATAATTAATGGAAACATCCTCCATTATATACAATAATGATTCAGATTACTATTAGACTCTAATAGGTAATTTTTTAATACTTTTGAACAATTAATTAAATTTAGCATCAATTGTATTTTGTTTATATTTTTTCTTCTTATTATGGATAATTTCATTTCTATTTATTACATCATTAATATTACACAAATTATCAATTATTTTTCATAAACCCAAAGTTAGAGTAATTAACATGGAATAGAAAAATGATAAGAAAATATATTATTTCATATGAGTAATCTATAACATATTATAGAGGTTAATAATATTGTATGGATATTTAAATCTTGAATTTTTATTACAAAAAATGGAGATACAATAATATTATTATATAAATTCTTTATTTCATTAATGAAAAATATTTTATATTTTATTTCAAATTTATCTTCTACTTTAAAAAATATATATTTATTTTTGGAATAGTTTTAAATTTTTTCTTATTCTTGAATCGACTATATGACATATGTATTGACTATATGATATGATATAGAGATCACATGAAAAGAAAATAGATTGTGTCTGGTATCTCAAGTGACTATACCAAAAAAAAATTAAATGTAATGGATCAACTTCATGAAACGTTGATTAACCAAACCCAAATTAGATTAAACAAAAATATTTTTTTAACTGTCCACACATATATAAAATCTCTCCAACTAATAGATAAACCATATATAAAATGTAGGTATCTAATAATGGATAGAATCAAATACAAGACTAAATGAAGAAACCATGATTAGAAATTATAATTTTCTAAATTATTGGATGGAACCCAATTATAAGATGACTGAAAATTTATTAAAATGATCTAACATAAGTAAAATATGAATAACCATAAGTTTAATAAATCTACCATAAGATCTATCAATGAATTCAACCAAAAATATATATGTATTGACGAGAAAATAGAATCTAACTTGAAAAATATTCCAATAACCACCACCATGTAATTACGACATGAAAAAACATAACATAACATACCTAAAAGTATGTGTTATATTATTTAAAAATATTAATTCAACTAATTTTCTAAGTCAAATTAAATTTCAACCAGAAGCATCTACTAAATCAGGATTTCCAACTAATGTAAGAGGATCTTAAATATTGATTTCAAAACATCTATTTATTAAGTAATATTCATAATATTTAAATATATAGGATATGTGTGACAAGGATGATCGAGGCATTGATAGATTTATATATTTTAGAATTGAAATAATGAAAATTAACTAGAACTCTATTTTTAATCATATAAAGATATATTAATGGAAAAACTTAAGTGAAACATCATAGAACATATAAACATGTTATCAATTCACTTTTAAAATAAAATACAATAATAATAATAGAGATTCTCTTGTAAAACAACATAAATATATACTTCAATAAATCATATTCATTCCATTCTCTTACACTATTTGTATTATTTGATAGTTTTTGGTGCATTACACTAAATATATTATAGTAATATCACATGTTATGTATTAGAGAGTGGGAGAGACTCTCTTTTATTAATTTTCATCTAACCCTAAATTTAATTGTAGAAGAGGTTATGTAGCATGGGTAGCCTATATGCAGTTGTTATCTTTGTATTATCCCATGAATAATTACTGAAGAGGCTCAATATAGTTTGTATATCCTTATTTTCTATTATTAAAAACGAGATCCAGAATATGGTTCAATTCTTTTATAATATTCTATTTAACTGTAGGTTATATCCAATCAAAGATTATTAGTTCCCATTTTAATACTAATCCTATTTTTTATTCCACTATATTTTTCATCCATTTTTACTCCTTTTTTAATCAAACATGTATCACTTTTCTAAACCACATAAAAAAGTAGAACATTGATATTTAAATTTTATTTTTATTTTATATTTTGTGGTTAATTCGGGTAAATTAGTTCCAAAAGTTAAATTAATTTCAAAATTAATATAAGTGAGTTTTAATTGATCATTTTAGAATATTTTTCGAAGATAAAATTATATATTCCTAAAATTTTAGATAATTATTTCATAATTATTAATTTTGGGATTTATGTTTTTAAATCATTTTTAATAGAAAATTTAATTAGAAACTCAACTCACCTCTTCATGGGATGTCCTTTCAGAAAAAAATCCCTTCAACCTTATAAACATAAACCCTAAAATATTTATTCTCAACCACTACATTATATCACTCAAGGAACCTCTCTTCATTAGAGGTACATGATTGTTTTTTGAAAAAATCAAACCTCAAAACCAATGTAATTAAATTTTGATCTTGTTTTGAGGATTTCCATTCTATTTTTAAATTTTTTCATGTTTTTGTTTGTGTTTTTCATCACCTATTATTGTGACTCAACAAAAATTGTATATTTTGGAAAAATTTAACTTCTTATATTAGTGTATGATATTATAAAATTGTTTTTAAGGACTCATAGTCAATCATTCATATGTTTTTCAAGAATTTTTTGAGTTTTTCTTCCCCTATTAATCCATAATGTTTCTTCCCCTATGTGCTTTCTATAATAAATTTTTTTCATTTGTCATACTTATTTTTTGATGAATTAACCCTTTTGGGGTCTTTTATTTTTGTTTTTTCAATCAATATTTATTTTACCAATTTTCAATTTGTTATTCCACATTGTATGTATAAATATAAAATATAGTTAGGGATTGTCTAAAAAATAATTATTTTATTTTATTTTATTTTAATTAAAAATTTAAATGTGGTTTGGTGGAATGAAATTGGTTTTCATTGATTAGGTGGTGAATTGATAGACTTCGTAGTTTTTAGTTATGAAATCAATATTTTTAATGTGATAAATAAATAAAACCCGTATAAATATAAATGGATTGTATATTATTCACTGGGTTATAGTCTTGTTTAGACTAGTCACTACATTTGAAATGGGAATGACTGAATGTGTGAATAAATGTTTATTTATAGAAACATGATACAATATATGAATTTTTCAATGATATTTTTATATATCTGTGTGTTTCATTTCTTTTTATATGTATAAGGTCGTATATATATATTTTTGTGTTTGAGTATTTATATTTCCCAATGTTTATATATTTATAGATATATATATTTATATATTAATATTAATATTTCATATTTTATTTAATTAAACATTCATGAAAAAAACTATCACATCACATTATATAATTAATGTTTGCAGGAAGATACATCATATAAACTCAGGAAACAATCCACACAAATCAATAATAAATAATTCCTTCCAAAATATAGGCTTTGTTATATCATTACATAAGAATGTAGATGATCATGTACATTATAATGTGGGGGTTTAAGTTACTTTTTTATCTTCATGAATTATTTTAGTATGACCAAATATGTATTTCTAAATTAATAATATTTTTAAATTATCCAAAAAATATGGAAATCATAATCATGGAAATGTTATTTTGATTTTTAAAACATATTGAGTTAATGAATTCATAATTAAAGAGATTAAAAACTATATAAGTGAGTGTGGTACTGTATCATAACCCACTAATTTGGAAATAAAATAATATAATGGTGTATTAAAATAAAAAAATTGTCGAAAAAGGATTAAAGTTTATAGATTTATTATTGAGTTTCCTATACCAATATGGGATTATTCCAAAAAAAATTCATTCATAGTTTACCATGTTCTATGTATGAAAACACAACGCAAATCATATGATATGTAAACATTTGTACAACCAATTGTTTATGTATTAGTTCTTCAAGGTGACATCTACAAACTTATGATAACCTTGATGATCACTGAACATGTATACCGACTGGAGATGACAATACCTATTTAGAAAAATTACATTATTATCTCCTTCGTGAATAAATTTAATAAATAAAAATATGTTTTATGATATATTAATTCTCATAATAAAACCCCCTATTTCAATACTTTAAATTCACATAATTCATGGTCGTTAAATATTCTAAAAAGTTGACGATGCAATGAAAATTTGTATCAAATATGATGATAGTATGTGTCTGTATATAAATAATAATATTATAATATTGTAATATCAAACCATATGCATATTTTTAAAATATAAAAATAACTAAATCAAATAGTATTGATGTGAATCCCAAATAAATTGATTCCAATTATATGTATGAAGAGTATGAGGATGTAGTTAATGAATTTGTCGTGTTTTCCATAGATCACACATATAACCATTCTTAAATATTACTTTCTGTGTTGAAATTGTTGTTATTCAAGACTAAACGGCCAAGATATGTTGGAATAACACATAATAATTCAAGGATTAGACCGAAATATAAATATTAGACTAAATCTGAGATGAAATGAATGTAGTGAGTGACTAGGATAACACTATGTTTTATAAACCATATGATATTTTTATAAGTGTTAAAAATGATAGAGACCATATATTTGATATGAATACATGTTTATATGAAAATTTAAATGACACACATATAGATGAAATCAAGATGAAAAAGTTATCACCCAACAAACTGTCCTTTGTGGATGAAAACTAATCTTGAGTATTCTAAAATTGGAAATTAGTGAAGAAACCTCCATATTATGATACATATGGATAGATTGAATCCCTATTGATTATAATGTAACACTCATAGTTCATTGCTCATTATGTTAATAAATTATAACATTCTACTATGGTAATGCATGAAGCAAAAACACCTTATATTACATTCTCTTATATTAGGAAAAAATGAACTGGGTAATGATATATATGTTTATTTAGATAAAATATTATAATATTTGATCTTAATGTTATATTCATGTGTTACATTCTATGAAGCTTATAAAAATGAATTTTTTACATTGAGATATATGTTTTATGGGATGATAAATGACTTTTTTATTTATTAAAATGTTTCAGGAAGTAGAATTAAAGGAAGTCAAGGGTGTAACATTTTTGAATATGATGAACAATTAGTTTGGGGGAAAAATTCATTGAAGACTATATTTATATTTCATCACAAATTTCATTCCCAAAGTCATAAATACCATTCATAGATGACATCATTTATTGGTAAATAACAAGAAGGTACAACACTGTCTCCACTAATACATGGACATCTGTTGTAGATAGTTTATGTAATAGTCACATATTTTGGTAATACTTATTTGAAAAAAAATATGAAAACCAATTAGAAAAATATATTAGTAGCATTTTAGTTATCATATTGGAAAGTTTTATACGTTAGAAATTTTCTAGATGTCGCATGTGTAGAAGAAAATGTCTGTGATAGTGTCATTTTCATATTACTAACTATACGTGAAAAAAGGATAACATTCAGTCTATGTTCGACATGATTATTATATATATATGAGAATATTTGGTTCTGGTGAAGGGTAAAGGTAGACTATTCATCCTACAATTCTTACACTCTTTCCAAGAAAGAGATATATCATTTTTTCATGTTTATAAATGATTGTATGGTTCTAGATTGGTATTCATAATATATAAATAATGTTGTTTCACATATGAATTTAAATATAAAGGTATCAAATCACATGACATTCATGTTTTCATGTTAGATTTTATGTTTTTAGATTTATAATTTTTTTCCTAAAACATTCCCATTATAAATAACAAAAATTTGTTTCTTTTCCAAAGCAATGTGTGTTTACACAAATTAAAAATAAAATTCTCAAGCCAGATCAATTTGGGTCAAGTGAATTATTTTATTAATGGACATTATTTAAAGGATATATTTCTATAGAAATTAATATATTAGTTTATTTAAACCTTAATAGAGAGATAATTCAAAATATTAAAGGATATAAAAGGGAGTGTTAATTGTAATAATTATTAATATACTTGATGAAGATATAAATGGATACTTTGATATATTTTGAGTATGAATGTTGAGCAGTGATAAGGATTGAAAAAGGAGGCGGTGGATCTTCTTCTAGGGAAGCCTTTCTCGGTGTGAACAAAGTGATTGTGGCCTCAAATACAAATTTAGAGTTCAGGACACAAAAGAAAGGTCACAAAAATAAGGCATCTAGAATAATTGATGACAAATCTATATTGGTGGAACGACATACAATGGTATAGGTTTATTTTCAAAATACAGAAATTCATGTAACATAAATGATTGTACCCATTGAATGAAAGTTATTTTTATATTCACCTATGGTTATAGGATGAAATTTTGAACCACATAATCATTTTTTATGTTTTATTCTATTTATTGTATATATTTTTCTTTTTCATGTGTTGGCTCATTTCTCCAAATAATGAACATGGGAGGACCAGAATAAGATAAAGGGATTCATTTGTGTGGTGGATGTGGGTCGTATAAACCCAATTCCGATACACCAATGTCAAGGGGTATCATTCATAAAAAAGTTCTATGTTTCTTTCATTAGGACCTAATCCCAAAAAATTGTTATATTAGTCCATGGTAGAAGTGTTCATTTACAAAGAATGGAATTAAATATTTAGTGGAGTGTTTTTAAGGAATTAAAAGGATTTAAGAATAATTGATGACCATATATGGTTTTGTTTTGTGTTAAATTATTGGATATTTTCATAGATTTGTTGTAATACTACTAGGGTTCTCGTAATTAGAGATATATCACCGGTCTGGAAGAATGTTTCTCAGGGACAATGTCAATATTTTAATATTTAATGTAATATCAAAATTATTCATTATATCAGGTGTTGTGTGCGGTGTTTCATTCATTGGAAGGAATTTGGAGCATGGTGTAATGGTTTTGAAATTATGGAAGGCAGTAAAAGAAGAAGTAAATGAGAGAAATAATATGGATATAGTTCATGAAATTAATACTAGGTGATAGATTAATTAGGTTCCAATAAGGCAATATCATATGAATCATTTGGTTGGTAGTTCAAGTCGGTAGAAGATTCAACCGGTACCATTGTTTTTTATGAATTTGAGGATGGATAAGGTTGAGTTGAGATTTTAGCACTGTAGAAATGATCATTTGGATGCTCGGTAGAGAAATGGAAGGACCTTAGGTGATGAAGATTGGATATTAAAGAGCTATTACATAGATGGTATCAATTAAATAAAAGGATCATGTTGTAATGGTCTTACTGAATGAAGTTTCAATAGGATCTTATCATGCTGATGACGTCATAATTTTCAAAATATAGGGTTATGAGATGAATGATGATTACGATTATGTGTCTAGATTTTGGTGTGCTAAAAATATATTTGTGTTTGAACAATAGTAGTAATGGAGTCATCAGATATTTATAGATGTTTTATATGTTGGGCGGAGAAGAGAAGAAGTGATGGAAAGAGGGGGGGTGAATTTCCTTTTAAAAATTAATTAACAATTTAAAATCAAAGTTAAAGGTGCAGCGGAAATAAAAGAGGCAAGACACAAAATTGATAACGGAGTTCGGCTTAAACCAAAGCCTACGTCTCCGCTCCCAACTCAACCGTTGAGAGATTTACTACCGCTTGCTTTTTAATGGTTTTAGCAAGAAACCCACTAGACTTTAAGGTAGTCTAGAACCTATTACAGCTTGCTTTTAATGGTTATGCAAGAACCCACTAGCCTTCTTACAGGTGAAGGACTAGCTCACTTATGACTCATGCCTTTTAAAAGGGAAGGCTTGACTAACCTCTTCACACCATGAAGGTGGTGTGAAAACCAAAAGAAGAGAGGATGAGAGAAATGAGGGGTTTTTAGGCACAAACCCAAATTGAAGCTCAAAATAAATAAAACAATAAAAACTGTAATGGGAGAAGCCTTGGGCTCCAAAGGATTGATGGAGTTGGGCAGAGAAGAGAAGAAGTTATGGCAAGAGGGGGGGTGAATTGCCTTTGAAAAATTAATTAACAATTTAAAATCAAAGTTAAAGGTGTATCGGAAATAAAAGAGGCAAGACACAAAATTGATAACGGAGTTCGGCTTAAACCAAAGCCTACGTCTCCGCTCCCAACTCAACCGTTGAGAGATTTACTACCACTTGCTTTTTAATGGTTTTAGCAAGAAACCCACTAGACTTTAAGGTAGTATAGAACCTATTACAGCTTGCTTTTAATGGTTATGCAAGAACCCACTATCCTTCTTACAGGTGAAGGACTAGCTCACCTATGACTCAAGCCTTTTAAAAGGGAAGGCTTGACTAACCTCTTCACACCTTGAAGGTGGTGTGAAAACCCAAAGAAGAGAGGATGAGAGAAATGAGGGGTTTGTAGGCACAAACCCAAATTGAAGCTCAAAATAAATAAAACAATAAAAACCGTAATGGGAGAAGCCTTGGGCGCCAGAGGATTGATGGAGTTGATGAAGAGCGCTCCCAAGCTTCCTTGATGGTGCTCTTTGGATGTGAAATTGAGTTGGAGCAAGTGGGGGTTCCTTAGAGGAAAGCGTCGGAGGTTCGCCAAATGATCACAAATGTGTCTGAGGGCTTCCGTATGGCTTGGTTAAGTTTCCGGGGCTTCCTAGTCCTTTATTTATAGAGGGGGAACCCTCATATGGCCTTTGGAGGTCTTCGGAGCCGTTGGAGAGGCCTTCGGAGCCGTTGGGAGCCAAGTGGACAAGCCTGGTCAAAGCCCAATGGCTAGTTTGACTGGCTCCACCGGCTGACCGGTGCTTGGCCACCGGTTGGCCGGTGCTTGTAAAATGGAGTTCAATTCTGCCCAAGCTCCACCGGCTGGCCGGTGAGGAGGCCACCGGTTGGCCGGTGTTGAGGCAGTAGCAAACACTGTTCTGGCTGCGTGCCACCGGCTGGCCGCTGGTGGGACACCGGTTGGCCGGTGGTCTGGACAGAGGGATGCCTTCTGTCCAGGCCTCCATCGGCTGGCCGGTGGTCTTCCATTGGTTGGCCGGTGGAGTGATTTTCAGTCCACTTTGGCTTCTTGCTTTCTTGGCCCAATTCCTTAGCAACCTATCATCCAAAAACACTTAAAACAAAATTAGATAAATAATTGAGTGATTGTGATCATGAAAATAAAACCACGAGGGGTACGAGAGGTACAACAATCTCCCCCTATTTTGATGATCACAATCACCAAAACAAACAATGTACAAATGAAATGAAAGGCATGATTTTAAAGGATTTTTCCCCCAATCAACCATGAATTTCTCCCCCTTTGTGATTATCAAAATAGCACCGGGCATAAAACTTGATTGAGGGAAAGATTGAAAAACAAGATAGAGATTTTAAACTAATTGAAATTTTTGAAATTTGAATTGAAAGTTTGGAAAATAAAGTTTTGAAATTGAAAGTTTTGAAATTGAAAGTTTTGAAATTGAATGTTTTGAAATTGAAAGTTTTGAAATTGAATGTTTTTTAAAAAGGCTTAAATGATCCTAACTCCCCCTAAATAAAAACAACAAATCACCGGGGAGTGGTTTTTAGAACCGAGACAAATTTTGGCCCGGAGAGACTTGCTAAAAAGGATTTTTCAATCCACACTTGTCTAGTGGCGGGTCTTCTCCTAAGAAATTCATCACTAAGGGAAATGGTTTTAGGCCTTCCATACCGGGCATTTTTGCAATTGCATTCATAAATTAAGTGCCCGGGTTTTTTACAATAATTGCAAAATTTATATTGGGAGCTCCCCCTAATAAAAATAGTTGGAGCATGGGAAGAGGAAGCTTGCTTGGAATAGACAAGCCCTTGGGTGGTTCTAGATATGCGTTGGGAACCTAAGAGTTTGGTCAAATTTTGTTCCCCTTGGGTGAACTTGGCAAGAGATTCCCTTAAATCTTTGATTGTTGATTCCATAGAATCAACATCGGGAAGGTTTTGAATCTTGAGGGACAACTCCTCCTTTTCTTTGAGAAGTTGTTCCTTTTCGGAAGAAAGTTTTTTGAAATTCTTTTTTAAAGCAACAAATTTGGAAGAAAGTTCATGAAAACCTTCCTCCAATTGATCTCTAGCATGTTGGAGATCCTCATAAGACATGTGATTGAAAGAATTTGAAGAACTAGAGGAAGAAGAGTCGGAAGAGGTTACCTCATGAAATGCCATTAGGCATTTTTTACCGTTGTCACTTGAGGAGGAGGAGGAGGAGGATGTGGAGCTATCACTCCATGTGGCCTTGAAAGCCTTCTTCTTTTCCTTTTGCTTGGCCTTTTTCTTGTTGAGTGGGCAATCGGGCTTGTAATGGCCTTTTTTGCCACACCCGTAGCATGTTACCTCAGGCTCGGATTTTTGGTCGTGTTTTTCCTTTAGAGCCTTGCAGGATTTCTTCTTCTTGTGCTTCTTCAAGAATTTCTGCATCTTGCGGGCAAGATTCTCCATTTCGGAATCGCCGCTTGAAGAGGAAGATGATGAGGAGGAGGAGCTTTCTTCTTGTTGAACTTTGAAGGCGATGTTCTTTGGAGTTTCGATCGGTTTGCCTTCCTATTCAGCTTGCCTCCTCATGGTGATCTCCTAGGTCATGAGGGATCCAATGAGCTCTTCGACCGGCATGTTCTTGATTTATTTTGCTTCTTGAATTGCCGTGACTTTCGGTGCCCATGTGCTTGGTAGGATCCAAAGGATCTTCTTGACCATCGTTTCTGCAGACACATCATCACCAAGGGACTTTCTCCCATTGCAAACATCAGTAAAACGCATAAACATTTCAGAAATATTTTCAGATGGATGCATGGTAAAAGACTCAAAATCTTGACGGTACATATCCAATCGAGTGTCCTTGACTTTGTTGGTCCCCTCATGGGTAACCTCCAAAAGATTCCAGATTTCATGTGATGAGGTGCATGTGGAAACTCGATTGAACTCATTACGATCAAGGCCGCAATGTAGAGCATTCATGGCTTTGCCATCAAGCTCGAAATTTCTAATATCGGCTTGGGTCCATTTGGATTCATCGGGAGAGGAGAGAGAGTAACCATGCATGACAATTTTATAAATGGGATAACCTATACATCTAAGAAAAGTGGTCATGCGGGTTTTCCAATAGTTATAGTCGGTTCCATCAAAGAATGGAGCACGGCCCAATGAATAGCCTTCGGGGGCGAAAGAAGTTGAAGCCATCACAAAGGATCTTGAATTTGAAACCGGTTAGGGTATTACTCAAACCTCCCTTTGATACCAATTGTTGGGCGGAGAAGAGAAGAAGTGATGGCAAGAGGGGGGGTGAATTGCCTTTTAAAAATTAATTAACAATTTAAAATCAAAGTTAAAGGTGCAGCGGAAATAAAAGAGGCAAGACACAAAATTGATAACGGAGTTCGGCTTAAACCAAAGCCTACGTCTCCGCTCCCAACACAACCGTTGAGAGATTTACTACCGCTTGCTTTTTAATGGTTTTAGCAAGAAACCCACTAGACTTTAAGGTAGTCTAGAACCTATTACAGCTTGCTTTAAATGGTTATGCAAGAACCCACTAGCCTTCTTACATGTGAAGGACTAGCTCACCTATGACTCAAGCATTTTAAAAGGGAAGGCTTGACTAACCTCTTCACACCTTGAAGGTGGTGTAAAAACCCAAATAAGAGAGGATGAGAGAAATGAGGGGTTTGTAGGCACAAACCCAAATTGAAGCTCAAAATAAATAAAACAATAAAAACCGTAATGGGAGAATCCTTGGGAGCCAAAGGATTGATGGAGTTGATGAAGAGAGCTCCCAAGCTTCTTTGATGGTGCTCCTTGGATGTGGAATTGAGTTGGAGCATGTGGGGGTTCCTTAGAGGAAAGCGCCGGAGGTTCGCCAAATGATCAAAAATGTGTCCGAGGGCTTCCGTATGGCTTGGTTAAGTTTCAGGGGCTTCCTAGTCGTTTATTTATAGAGGGGGAACCTTCATATGGCCTTTGGAGGTCTTCGGAGCCGTTGGAGAGGCCTTCGGAGCCGTTGGGAGCCAAGTGGACAAGCCTGGTCAAAGCCCAACGGCTAGTTTGACTGGCTCCACCGGCTGACCGGTGCTTGGCCACTGGTTGGCCGGTGCTTGTAAAATGGAGATCAATTCTACCCAAGCTCCACTGGCTGGCCGGTGAGGAGGCCACCGGTTGGCCGATGCTGAGGCAGTAGCAAACACTGTTCTGGCTGGGTGCCACCGGCTGGCCGCTGGTGGGACACCGGTTGGCCGGTGGTCTGGATAGAGGGATGCCTTCTGTCCAGGCCTCCATCGGCTGGCCGGTGGTCTTCCATCGGTTGGCCGGTGGACTGATTTTCAGTCCACTTTGGCTTCTTGCTTTCTTGGCCCAATTCCTTGGCAACCTATCATCCAAAAACACTTAAAACAAAATTAGATAAATAATTAAGTGATTGTGATCATGAAAATAAAACCACGAGGGGTACGAGAGGTACAACATTATAGAGTGTGGACATGGACATTGTTCAAAGTGCAACATGTTTTTGGAAATTCTGATAAAATCAAATGATGATATCCCTTTCTGATTTTTCGATAAATCTTTCATAGATTCATTACTACTATAGAATCAACATTTAATAGAACTAAAAATAGGATATATCGATGCTAAGAAACCACTGACTACCAGAGACATGTTTAAATCCCACCATTATTAGTTCTTTTTTTGCACTAATAAAGGTTTCATTTATCAGTGTTTTTCAAGCACTGAGAAATCATTAATTCAGTAGTGATTTTCAGAACTAATAATATATATCCTTAATAAAACTAAAAAAACATAAATGAATGTACCCTTCATCAGTGATTTTTATTTGCGATGTAAAAAATCTGAAAAATATATATTTTTACAACACTTCTTACCCTTTAAAAGTCCTCATAACCCCCTCTCTTAATTATTTAATCTCACAATCCTACCATCATTCACCCCAACCCCTAATCAGACTCATAAACACCAACACTTCATTCTTGAGTGCTAGAATAGCTCTCCGAAAATAACTTCTTGATTTATGAAAATATCTTCAAACCTCTCTTCTACAATTCAATGGAATGTACGACTCATTCAATATTTTTTTTATATTTTACAGTATTTCTATTTTTATATATATTTATAACAGTGTGATATAAATATACATAGTTATATTTATATAAATATATTACATATTAACATTTGTTTATATATTTTAGAATATATATATATATATATTTTAATACCCCCACACAGATATATAATCATTATATATACATTTTTATAAAATTATACATATTCATATATTATTACAATATATAAACAATTGTTATAATTTTTTTAATAAAATGGATAATAATTAAATTTATATTATTTTTATAGTTATTTTAATATTAATTTTTTAATATATATATATATATTGAGTTATAAATTTTATACATGTCATGAATATTTACATATATATTTATACATATTTACAAGTAAGTGAGTAATTAGATATGATTCTTTATAATGTATTTATTAATATTTACTAAAAATACATTTAAATAAAAGATTTTATTATAATAATGTATCTGGAAAAAATAAATTTATAGATGATTTATATACAAAATATCTATACACGTGTACATAATAAAATATTTACACACAAATGTACATATTTATATTTCCCACAAACACATAAAAACATTTACATAATTATATATTTAGTTTCACATATTATAATACTCACATACATATATATGTATATATTGACATGAACATGTTTATATGTTTTTAAAATGGGAAAATTTATTGAATAGAGAAAAATAATGGGCGATTACACGAGTCTAAAAGATGGAGTCTTATTACAATATTTCTCTTAAAAATGAAGAAATTCCCTAAGAAAATCATCCAGCCAAGTAACACCTTGGTTGACTCCCTTAAAGACAAGACTATCAGTTACCATATTTTCTTCATGAAAAGCATGCATGATAATGTAGTTGTTCTCTGAAAGCAGAGCAAGAAAACTCATCCAACGAGATGTAAGTGGCCAGGTAAGATTCCCCACACCCTTCAAGATAGCTTGGACAATATTGTTTGAGTCACTTTCAATCCAAATATTGTTCCAAACTTTTTCTGTAGCATATTCTACAGCATAGATGACCCCCATCATTTCTTCTTCTAGAGATGAGGTCATACCACATCCACCAAAGAGGCATCCATGATAGTGGCCAAGATGATCTTTGAATATAGAACCGGATCCTATTGGTCCTATATTGCCTTTGGAGGCACATATGTATCAAATTGATCTATCTCAGAAGTGGGGCATGACAGAATAATTCAATAGTGTGTCTAGGTGGCCTATTAAGACAAAAAATCTTGCATCGATGCATAATTTCAAAGTCATTAACGGTGTTTTTGCATCAGGATTTATAAATCGGTATAGCATCCTGGATGGAAATGAGAATACTTTACTTTGCAGCATTTAGCTCAAATAAGTAATTACTATGAATAACATTATTCCTATCATACCAGATCACTTGTATGATCTCAGAAACAACTATTAAGAAGAGATTTTTAATATGATGAGAATATTCAAAATCAACACAATGCTGCAGTTGGGAGTTGATGGAATTAAGGAGTAACCATCTTCACCCAAAGATGTCAAAAATAATGATCGAAATATCTCAAGATCTAACACAGGACAAGAACATATCTTTAGTATCTTCATTATGTTTTTCGCACATGTGACATTTAGGGCGACGTTGGATCCCAAATGATTGTAGGAAAAATTAAGTGGGGCCTTTGTTATGCGCAATAAACAAAAAATAGTAAGCCTTGAGTGATTAATCCAAGGATTTTTAGAGGTTTTAATCCAACATAAGCTAGAGTCTAAATCTATGAAGTTGTGATTATAAAAAACATTGGAGTCAAGGATACCATTGCAAGAAGTTACCCAGATGATTTAATCCTCAGAGTTGGAGTACATATTGTTATCAATGACACTTCTGATGGTGTCAAAATGGGTATGTTATTGGAATTTAGAACATCCCTTATAGTGGAATTATTGTTTTTAGGAAAGGAATTGGGAGGTTACATAGAAACTAAAGGGGGACCCGTCTAGTTATCGAACCAAAAATCCAGGGATGAATTAGAGCTTACAATCCATCTAGAATTGTTCATATTGTTGGCATATGATTTTGTAATCAATGGGAAAATGGATGAATTGATTTAGTTCAATTTTCTACTCTTTATCTTAGAAATGAATCTTTTCTTAAGGACATAAATACAGTCAGAATTGCTATTAAGCAACATCCAAGTGAGTCTCTCTTGAAGAGATTCATTAAATAGATTCATATTTTTAATGACAAACCCGCCATTTTCTAATTTTCTAAAACCGGTGACCCAGGGTATGGTCACCAGCTCTATTTCAAGCGTGCTTCTTTTCAAGAAATTTTTTTTCATGAAGAAATTAATTTTTTTTAAAAGACCAGAAGGCCATTTGTAAACCATCACTGAGTATACAATTTTGGAGACAACAGTAGATTTGAGAAGACAAATTCTTCCAGCCATAGAGTGGCATTTACCCATCCACAAAAAAAGTTGATTTATATTTTTATCTACAATGGTGGAGAAGTAGCTGGACATTGGTCTTCCCATACAAATAGGAATTCCTATATAGGTGAAAGGGAAAGAGACATCCCAGATGCCTAAAACCTGATGATATTACCTTCTCTAATAGAAGGAAAAAATTTCCCAAAGAACACAAAGGGTTTGTAGCAACCTATAGTTTGACCATAAATTTATTCATAATGAGACAGAGAATTTGTGAGACTTTGGATTCATCTTTTATCCCCTTGTAAGAATAGGATGATGTCATTATCATATAAAAGAGTTGTGGGCATATTTATGTTTCTAGAATATTGAATAGGTTTAATCTTGTTTTGATCCACAAGGAAAGTGAGGAGTATGCTTAAGAAATCTTCCGAAATTGAAAAAAATGGCAGAAAGTGGGTCCCTTTGTCTTAACCCCTTAGTGCATTTAAAGAAACCCTTGGGGGTACCATTGACAAGGGAAGAGATGAAAGATGATCTAAATAGTGATTTTATCATATTAATGAAATAGTCATTAAACCTAAAATTTTTGAGGATTTTGAAGATGAAACTCCAATCAATGGTTTCAAAATCATTCTTAATATCATGTTTAATTGAAACATTACCACCTATTGTAGTTTTTTATGGATATTGGTACATTCAGATGCGAGAGAGATAGAGTCTTGTATAGACCTACCTTTGATAAAACCGAATTGGTTCCAGGAAACAATTTTATTTCATATATTATGAAGTCTATTATCAAGATGTTTTGAAATAATTTTATAATGTGTGTTGATTATATAAATATGATGGAATAGATGAATCTTAGAAACATTTTCCACATTAGGAATTAAAGTGACAAATTGTGCATTTAAACTATAAGGTAGGCCACCATTGGAAAAAAAATCATTCCCATGATTGAAAACATCCATATGAATAATCTCATAGTAGAGCTGGAAAATAAATTATTGAATCCATCTAGACCTGAGGAACTATCAGAAATATGACTAAAAATATTATCTTTAATTTTACGATCAAGAGGGTTTATTAATAGAAAAATATTATCCTCCTTGTTTACTAATGTTAGAATGATATCAGGAAGGAGATATTTGTTGACATCCAGAACTTTGAACAAATTTTGAAAGTAAACAACAACATGATTGACAATAGCATCCTCAATGTAAATCAGATTGTTTTCATCTCTTATAAGAGAAAAAGGTATATTGGGTTTTCTAGATCATTGAAGAGAATTATAGAACATTGTATTTATATCACCATCTGCAAACCATTTAGCTTTGAAATTTTATTTTCTCAAGTTATCCATAAGGACAAGCAGAGAGTTGAGCTTAATGGTGGTTTCAATTTCAAGTTGAGGGTCTGAAATGAAATCAAAGCTAGTGTTGGATATTTGAATTTGAATAAGATCCCTATCAATAGAGGATATATCCATGTGAAGTTGCTTATATTTGGATCCACACAAGACATTAATAAATTGTTTTGTGTACTTTAAATTATTCACACAAAAAAATGAATCATTATAACGCCTCATGCATTCCCAAGAATATTTTATGACGCTAGTACAATTCGGATCGGCGGACCATGAATTTTTAAATTTGATGGCCAGATCATATTTCATAGATTTTCATAAAAGAATTTCAATAATAGGATGATGGTCTCAGTTAAGTCGGTTTATGGTGATGCAAGAAATGGTTTCCCATTTATCAAGAGAAAGGATTTTAGTGAATTCTCTATCATGTTTTCTAGAAACTACACTATTGTAGTGTCGTCTATACCACGTTTACAAAGCATCAGTAAGATTAACTTCAATACGAATAAAATCTACTATGGATGGTCTAAATTCTATTGAGGATATAGAAGAGTTTGACAGCCAAATTTTTTTCACTGGATGTTAGAATCACATTAAAATCCCCAATCACAACACAAGAACTATTGATATATTTACATAATGAATAAAGATATTTACAAAGGGATTTTAGTTCTGATATCGATTCATAGCATAAATCATAGTGAAACAAGTGTCTAAACATTCAAGGATAAAATCACATGTAAAGATTCATTCAGTTATTTTGAAAGCATTAACAGACTGCAATGAGGAGTGATTTGAAATATAAAGTTTCTCAACAGTGTTACCATTATTGCATGAACCTAAGAAATTATAACCATAAGCAGATAGTTGCATACATTTTGAGGAAATGTTTATTTTAGTCTGAACAATAGAGAAACATTTTCATTTATGAGTGATAAGAAAATTTTTCAAAATAGTATATGTTTAAGGGTTATAAATCACCAAATAATTCCAAAATAATAAATCCATTTGAACATGCGTTTTGTGTTAGAACCCCCTTTCTTTGGGAAACCCAAGTCTTTCTCCCTCTTTGATCATCTAATATCTTGTGGAGAGGTTGGAATAGTTCTCATTCCTGATTTACACCAAGAGTAGACATTAGTTTCATTAGAAGTACCAATTTCATTAGTACCTTGTTGTTTTTCAGAACCTTTGGCACTCAAGGATGTCTCCATTGTGCTATCATTTGAAGGATTTTGATTTTTTTTCCTGGGATCTAGAAAAGAAGTTAGAGGCATTGACTTGGCCAGTGTTCTGAGTATCCATTGCCTATAATTTATCAAAAGTAACAATTTGAGTTATTTTAGATGCATCGACATTAAAAGGTGTAACCATTGAGCAGTTTATTGAAGGCTTAGATTTTTATTTATCATGCATATTAGGTAAGCAATTAGACAGAATAACAGGAGCAGTGATATTGGTTCCCATTAACATAAGATTATCACCACTTATCATCACTAGTGTGTCTATGGGGGTAACTAGTAGTGCCATACCTGTAATGACTAGTTTGGGAATTGGATCCATCTCTGCCTTTCCATAAAATATCTCAGGTCTTTCATAGGCAGCATGGGATGCTACTTCATTCATATTGGATAGAGTTATGATCTTTTGAGCCTTTCCAGCATCTATAGGATCGGTCCTGTTTGTGTTTTCAACATCAAAAGCAGATTATAATTTTTCATATGTGTCCAGAACAAGCTTACCATTCACATTTAAGATGTCTTGTTCCATATTTTTTTATTCCTCTTCAACCATCTCTACCCAACTCATACCCAAGACCTCACCTTGGAGAGGGGATTTCTTTACCAAAATTCCATTTTTCTTCCTCGTTGAATCATGCTTATCCAAGTCTGTTATCTTGTCTTTTTCCTTCTTTTGATCTAGCATCCCTTCATCATCCTGTGGTTGTTCAACATGATTTTTCATCACTTTGTAATTCAATAGTGAATGACTAATGATCTTATAGACCTCGAAAAAGGGAGGTTTGCGCTCATATTTTATCAGAACCTCTATTTTATACTCATTCGCAATAAAGTAAACATCATCTGGAAGCTTTGAATCTTGGGTGACCTCTACCATAACCCACACATAAATCCCATGTTCCGCATCTAGATTCCGATGATCAATTTTTAGAGGTGTACTAATTCAAGAAGCTATGCCATTTAGGATCATAGGATTCAAAAAATACTAGTTGAGCCCATGTAAATGCACCCAGACATGTGCCATAGTATTCCAAATAGTATGGGGGTTGAAAGGAAAATCTCATTCCGATAATCTAAGGAAACCAGGTTTGAGGTGAATATATCCCAATTTGCAAACCCGATCAAGCTTATCCTGCATTCTATGAAATATGTGGAAATATCCTCTACCAATCGGGATAATCTTCCAATCTGTGAATCACCAGAAGAGAGAGATCCTAGGTATATAGGGGAAACCATGGACTGTCTCCCATGAGATATGAAATTGGACCCATAATTGAGTATGTACACATTTTTTCTTGTTCATGCATTGCTTCAGGTTCATCCTCGACTACAAAGCGTCCATCCTACAATTTCTTGCAGCATGAAGGCACCGTCAGGTTTGGATTTTGTAGGTCTGAGCCCATGAGAGCATTGAGAATGGAAATCAATGCATGCCTTCCAACCTTTAATGAATGATCTTTGTAATGTGTGAATCCACATCCTTCAAGGTGTTTTTCCCATTCAGGGTCAAAAGATGCAATGTTACAACCGATTTATGGCATTTTGAGCCATTTATCATATGCATTGAGGGAAAACACTAAGTGTCACGAGGGAGAAACTGAGAGCTCCCCCATTAGTCATCAACATGTTTATATATTAACATTACATATATAGGGATATATATATATATATATATATATTAATGTTAATTTTTATGTTAATTAAAATGATTTTTTTACTTTAAAAATGAATATTAAATATTTATTTCCATTGGGTTTATATATTTTGAAAGGTAATATTATTTAAATGTGTTAAATTATTATTTATAAAAATAATTTTTTATATGTAAATATACGAATTTTTTTATATTAAATTAATAATAAAAAATTATGAAAAAAATTAAATTTTCAAAATGATACTATCTAAATGAAACTAATGCAATGTGAATAAATTTAGTCTTAAATAAAAAAGGACAAAAATTCTCTTAAATTAAACTGAAATACTATAGAATATTCAAAAAACAATTATTTTATTCCAACTAAAAACTCAGTTTTCGAGGCTTTCTACGACATTTTTTGAATAAAATAAATAGATTCCAAGGCACCCTTAGCCAAAATAACATATAACTCTTCACATAATTCAATTTCATATATTGTAGCGCACATATGGACACCCGAATCAAAAATTTGGGTTTTTTTCAATTCAAGTCACATTTCCCACTTATCATACATCATTTGTTAATTGATTTTATTTTTATGTCATCAAATTCTTTTTAAATAAAAACTAATTGATAATAATTATTAAATTTTTAATTTAAACTATTTATTATTTATTTTATATGTCTTTTTCCATAAATATATTATATATTAAGAGCAAATATATATTTAGCTTAATCTAAGACATATTTTAAAAAATATATTATATTAATATCAATATAATTATAATTATATAGTAATATAATATTTTTAATGAAATATAAATTTTTTATCAAATTTGAACTTTATCATCACTAGAAAAAAAATTAGAAAAAGGGGGAAGTTTATCAACACAAGTAATGATTCAATGATAAAGCCCCACATTATAAATGATTTTTTTACGAGACCTGAAAATGGCCCCCTTTTATAAGATCTCTTTTCTAGAACTAGTAAGGCCCCCAATTATTTGTCTTTCCCTAGCATTAATAATTCCCCACTTATCATCTCCTTTTATTCTAGCACTAAAAAGCCCCCTATCAGTTCTTTTTTCTAACACTGATTGATTCCCCCTATTATTAGCAGTTCTTTGTTAGTACATATAATGGGACCCAGTTTATCAGTAATTTTTCATTAGCACTAATATATATCCTACTTTATTGGTGATTTTGCAGCATGGAAAAATAATACCCTTTGTCAATCCTTTTTTCAGCACTAACAAAGACCCCCTTTATTAGTTTTTTTCTAGCACTGATAAAGGGGATATTTATCAAGACATTTAGCTCATGTTGATAAAGCCTAGTGTTATTAAAGGGAAAATATTTATTAGTGATTTTAGGTGAGTTTCACATAGTTGGTTGAACAATCATATAAATGTTCCATTAGACAAAGGAGGGACTACTTCAGTGGAATCCTAAACGATTGAAGCATATTGGAGTGGAGGACCATGTTTATACTATAGAGGAACAATGAGTTCAATCTGGACTAGTTTCGATGTTAATTTGAGCATTTGAATAGTTTTTGACTAGGAGAATGTCGAATCAACCTATGAAAACAAGTATCATGTTATAATTCATATTGATCAAGCACATTTATTAAATAGAGTGATTTCTTAAAAGATATTTTTTTTCAAAATTAATATATGAGTTTATCTAAATATTTTTGGTGTAACACCCTGACCTAGAAGCCCAGAGTTGGTGCATTATTACGTATCATTGGCATGATCCCAAAAGATCAAGTCTCGAAAGACCGATTAGTTTAGTAGCCTTAGAAGTGTTAGATACATTCATAAGGTTTACATTACATCATGAAATGGAAAACTACAACAACATTGTTTCCATATACAATAGTGAGATCTCATAGACTATCCATGCATGACATTCATAATATACCTCTTCGCATCCTAGGAAAAATAAAACACAGAAAGGGGTGAGCTTAGATGCTCAGTAAGGATAACAATATAGGGGAAACATTCATAAATAATCAAAAACATTTATAGAAATGTATAAGACTAAAATATCCTTTTAAACATGAAATTAAGTATAATATGGTAATGATAAAATCAAATAATGTCATTTACTTATTCACATGGATATTCTAATAGTAAAATAATCACATGAAATATCAAAAACCATGTATATAATGATGGAATGAATAATGCCAGACTTTCATAACCACATATTCAAGGCCTTGTGCCAAGACTACAAATAATATTTTGTCAAGGCCCTGTGACAAGACACTAGTTTGTCTCATGAGACCTACCGATGCATCGAGAAACTATAGCGGGCTACACCCATCACTTACTAAGTCCAATGATTTCCTCACATGAAAAGGTATAAACATAACATAAAAATTCATATTAAAACTAGCATAAAAAATTTCAATACTTTATCCATTAACCATGAATGGTATAAAAATAGCACATCCACTATGAAACATATCAAAAAAACTTTAATACAATATGGAAGTTTTTTATCAAAATAAATAAACATCAAATAAGGTTATAATCCATCAAAAGATGTTGACATAGATGAAATCAGAACATTTTTTTTGAAATATCTCTTTCTATTTTGAAATCATTTAAAAGTCACATAATTATAAAAGAAAAAATTTATTTTGAAAATATTATTACAATCTTGTAAGGGAAGCTTCGACGATGTTATGATAGCATAAAATAGCCTCACCCCTGTATATGTTGAAAAACACCCAAACAATATTTTTGTAGAAATGTTCATAATGGACCTTGTTTGGAAAAAGACAGAAAAAATATTTTCAAATATATTTATAGTAAAATAAGGGTATAAATGACTTTATCCCATTGTATAGTAAATAGAAAAATTGTTTTGAAATAAATTTTATGAAACATAGATGTGGTTGATAAAGAGGTCCCAGTATATAATTACATATAAACAACCTCGGATAATGAAGAGTTTTTTGAATTAACACTTACCTTGTACTTTTCATTGTTTGAGGGTAGGTTAACCTCCTCTATAATGTTGAAATAATTTTTATTAAATTATAAAAGAATCATATGCATTAATATGATATCAAATATGATCATTTAACATTGCTTTGTTAACAATATCTTAGTATTATAGTCATTTCGGGTGTTAACGGATTTGTTTTCCTTTATATTCTTTGTTATGTGAGTAATATTTTTTATGTATGGGAGGTATCTTATTCATATACAAAATTATATCAAGTCTTTAAACATTATTTTAATCATCAAATTAAAATTAGTCTTGAATGGATATGAAAGGGAATAAATCTCATCATGTTCGTGGAGACAACAATCCGTACATACGCACGATCGATAATATCATTTTGTTGATATTAAAATAATATATAATTGGGCGGTTTATCATATAGACAGAATCATTTTCATGTTATATTTATTATTTACATCAATTACACATCATTATTATACCCTTAAAAATAATAATGTATTGAATAACAATTACACCACGACGTGGAGAGGGTACGTTGTATGTATGCACGTATGGTGACATGTCATTAAATAGATTGATAGAATAATGAATATGGTTATACCATATTTATAATAACTTCAAAGTATATAGAAGATACTGAAGTTATTATTTCATAATGGAAACAAAAAAAAGAAAGGGGAAGTGGATGAAGAAAGCAACTTGAAAGAGGTAATGAAATATTTACCTCTTCTTCGGGTTCATCCTTTTGATTTGATCAAAAGTGACCGTTATGTTGGCTTTATGACTAATGTAAGGCCTCTATGATGAATGGAGGACAATTTAGAGGGTAGTGGGAAGCGTTTGGACAATCCAAAAGTCTTTGGATGTGTGAATTTGAGGGTAGGGGGATTTACCTTTTATGAGAGGGGTGAGGGGAATCTTAGGAAAAACATGAAATATTATTTTATAATATACTCATTTTCGGTTTATAATGGCTCCAAAATGGTTTATTTAATGTCTAATGTGGGGATGGGTCGAAAACCACTCAACCAATAGTTTTTAGATAGGTTTGGGTCACTATCTTAACTTTGTCTTTTAGATTTAACTATTAGGTAAAAAGTTTGATATTTACCATGTCTCTTTGTATTTTTATATTATATGGTTAATAAACATACTATAAACATCAGAGAGAACCCCATGTGGTTCATTAATGATACTCCTATCATTATATAAGACTTTTGGTCGAACATTATATTTTTAGGATCATTATATCTATAAGGACCCGACCTTATTACATACATAATCTGGAATTTAGTCAAGAAAACTATAAATTTTACATTGAGGATCTTTTCAAGTTTAGAGCATTAGAGAATTAGGACAAAACATTAATAACATTACACATTATTACAGATTGGATACCATAAAAATATTTTCAATTTTCTAAAAATATAACACATTAAAACATAAAATAAGACTCCTTGACAATTCTTTAACATTTAACTTGTCTTACTTCCTTGTATTACACATCCATTAACCTGTGAAAAATCATTTAAAAACATGGGATGCACAAAAAATCTCAATAAGGGATAGACAAGAAGGAAAAATCACATTAGTCCAGGAATACTTATAACGAATGAATGCATTTTCAAAAGACATTCTTGTCACCTATATATACATACCTTTTGAAACAATAGTTTTACAAAATATCCACAAAAAACATGAAAACATAAATATAATCATAAAGGTATCTTGGGGAATTACTTACATAGTCTTGTAACCATTCTTGGCTACCTTATAATTTGTAACACTTACGGCTACCTTACTTTGTGTAACCATCGTAGTTACACTTTGAGTAAAAATACGGCCAACCTCCAACATAATCATACCCAATAAATTGGAGGGAAATAAAGGTCCCACACTTCATCATAAATAATTCCCAAGAACAAAAACATAATCATACAACATGAATAATTCCATAAAAACATAACTTTGGAATTTCGTAATCAAGAATTTAAAAAAGAGGATTTTTAATGAAAAGCCCCATATAAATATCATACAATTGAAAATAGACTTAATAGATTGGATGGAGTATGTATATATACTGTAAATACACATAGTTAAACAATATATAAATAGAACCCATCACAAAAACAATTTAAATAGCCCATAAATAATGAATTGGAAGGTTAACCCAAAAAATGGAAATCGGGTTAAGAATTCCCTTACCTCAGGTTTGTCTTACTTCCAACTAGTTTAAACCTCCGGTATAATGGTTAAAAGAGTGTTATTAATATTATAAAAAAACATGTTCTTGTTTATAACATCTTATATGATCATTTCATAACTTATTTTCACCCTCAATTGTATGTATTTTTCCCCTTGCATTGTTTTTGGTTTATTCTTTACATGATTTCTATGATTGGTTCATCGTAGACATTCTTGTCGATTGGAAGTGAAACTCTAGAATTTGAATGGAGGTGTATTATAATATAAAAAGTAACATAAATTATTCCATTTATCATTTTGAATTCATACATGAGGATGATTCATATGTTAGATCATTAATGATGTTCGTTTAGATCCTTTTTTTGGTTCTTTGATAATAACAACCTCTTTTGTCTGATAAATTAAAACCATGAGTACAAAATAATACCAGAACTATGGGTGATTCATAAATCATATATTAAAACCTGGTTAAACAATATAAATGGTTTCATGACCAGTCTTGAAATAATTAATGGAAATTGAAATCGCATTGTCCACGATGTCGATGATTTGACACAAACATACAATGATTTTATTCATTAAATAATTGGGAGAGGAGACAAATAATTAATAGAAAGTTTCCATAAATAGGATAAAATATATAATTTACATGACTTATGGGTATTTCAGGCCTCTTAGATAAGGATATATGAAGAAATAATAAGGAATTAACTCAAAAAGAAAAGAAAAAGTGGGATATCACTTACAAAAAATTTGGTTGCCTAACTGCTAAACAACATGGTTTTAGAAAAAATTAAAAAGGGAGGGGACCAGGGTCACACATATTGAAATGATTCCTAATATAGAATATATCATTAATAAGAAGGAAATGAGAACATGGTATGTAAACATGAAAATTATACCACATAAAAGAGAACTTGAAAGGAGAAAGAGAGAAATAGAGAATTTTCATATCTTTTAGAGTTTCCCTTAGAACATGAATGTTGGGACCTTGGGAGATTGAAGAATCCTTGGGAGGACCACTATAAAGGTAAGGAGGATAGATCTTTGTTGAAGGAGAATTGGGAATTAATTCAATAAAGGGAAGAGTTGGTATTTATAGGAAAAGCAAGGGATTATTTTAATAATTTCCTAGGGACACCTCATGGGTGGTATTTGCAAAACCATGGGCTAGCCCATGGTATTTTCTCATGTTATAATCCACTTTGGACACCTCACATCTCATGTAACTATACACAAATCGACAAAATTTATTACATATTATAATATCATTTATTATTTCATTAACACACAAAAACTAAAAACTATATTTTTTACTATTCGCCGAAAAATCATATATTTAAGAAAAATTCCCAAAATTCACCCTAACAATTTATTGACGTGTAGATTTCAAAATGGAAGTCCATTTTTTGAAAATAATTTTCTAAATATTATTAATTTAATTTTTAAATAAAATCATACTTAATTCCAAAATTAACAATTCTAATTCTGTAACTAGTTCTATATCACAATGAAAAATTAACATAGATGTTATTATATTAATGTCTTAATAAAATAAAATAAAATAAGAATAAATTTTACTATTCATTAGGTCCATATCACTATTCATATTACAATTCATAAGGGTATGTTACTATTCACCAAAAAACAATTTGGTTCTAATAGACTTCAAATAACATACTGAACACAATTATACATGACAGTTCATTGAAATTAATAACAAAGAAGTAAAAAAATTGTGTTTTAAAGGCTAATTAAAAATATCTATTTAAAACAAAGTTCCATGCATTTAGATTTATTATTAGAAAAACATTGTGTTTTAAATTATCCCCACCTTCTTGAAAGTGCGCCCGGGCAATTTTATTTACATATTAAACAACTGGGGGTACTTTTACCTCAGAACATTTTCAAACTTCCATGTTGCTTTTTCATCCATGTGGTTTCTCCAGAAAACCATTACCTGGTGGAATAAATTATTCCTCAATACATGTTCCCATAGATCAAGAATTTGATCTTGTTTCTCTTCATACGAAAGGTTCTCTTCCTGCTAAATTGCTTCTGGGCTCAAGACATGTGATGAATCTGGAACATAATTTCTCAACAACAAAACATGAAAAACATTGTGTACCAGAAACAAACTCAGAGGAAAATCTACGTGGTATGAAACTGTACCAACTTTATCCAAGATTTGAAAATGAAAAATGATCATTGGACTTAGCTTTCCTTTCTTACCTAAACGCACCACACGTTTCCAAAGAGAGACTTTAAGAAATACATGGTCACCTACCTCGAAAGTGAAGTCTTTCCTTCTGTTATCTGCATAACTTTTCTGCCTGCTCTAAGCTGTCCCCATGTGCAGCAAGATCATCCTTACTTTCACAGCCACTTCTTCTACTAATTCTGGACCCATCAACATTCTTTCACCAACTTCATCCCAAAACGCTGGAGTCCAACGCCGCTTCTCATACAAGGCCTCAAAAGGTGCCATCTGAATAATGTAATGAAAACTGTTATTATAAAAAAAGTCAAATAATGAAATATGTTGACCCCAACTTCCCTAATAATCCATTGAACAAGCTCGAAAAATATCCTACAATGTTTGAATCGTTCATTTTGACTGTCCATCTGATTGAGGATGAAAAGATGTACAGAAATTTAACTCTGTGCCCAACGACTTCTGAAGTCCCTTCAAAAAGATATAAGTGAACCTGGGATCTCGGTCAGATACAATGGAAAGAGGAACTCCATATAACCTGAAAATATCCGTGAGGTACAATCGAGAAAGCTGTTCTTTAGAAATTGTATCTCAAATTGATAGAAAATGTGAAGACCTTGTTAGTTGATCGAAAATAACTCAAATCGCATTGGTACATTGAGAATTCTTTGGTAGTCCCACCACAAATTCCATGGACACATTCTCCCATTTCCACTAGAGCACTGGAAAAGGATGAAGCATCCCCTTAGGTAACTGTCACTCTGCTTTAACCTGTTGACATGTCAAACATCTCATGGTAAAATCAACAATATCTCTTTTCATTACATCCCACCAATAATACTCCTGAAGGTCTCTGTATAACTTTGTACTACCAGGATGAACCAAAAATGGAGAACAATGAGTTGTGCACAAAAAATCTTTCTTCAACTAATAATCACTAGGCATACGCAACATTTTTCCATATCTTAAAAAACACTCTTTGTCAAGGGTAAATTCTGAAAACTTTCCCATTTTAACCAATTCTACCTTTTACTATAGCTGACGGTCTTCCTTCTGTGATTACTTAATTCTGTTTTACAATGAAGACTACACTGAAACCTGAAACAAAAAAGATGTATTCCCTGCACCAACAACTTCTATGCCAGAATTAATCAAATCATTAATCAAGGTATCATGATCCAAATGTATCATGGTTAATGATGCATGATGTTTTTGACATAAGGAATCTGCTACTTTGTGTTCTTTTCCAGGATGGTAATTGATCGTGCAGTAATAATCCTGTATCAGTTCTATCCATCTTCTCTACCCCATTTTTAATTCATTTTGAGTGAATATATACATTATTGTTTTATGGTCAATATATATTTGGCACTTGGTTCCGTATAGATGATGCCTCCATATTTTCAATGCAAAAAACCACAACTTTCAATTCCAAATCATGTGTGGGATAATTTAGATCATGAGGTTTATGTTGTCTCGAAGCAAAGGAAATTACTGAATCATTCTGCATCAAAACACAAAAAAGTACCATTAAAGAAGCTTCACTATAGATGAAAAACTCACCATTCCGGGAAGGTAAGACCAAAACTATAGCATTCACCAATCTCTTCTTCAATTCATGAAAACAAACATCCCATTCCTCTATCCAAACAAATTTAACCCCTTTCCACGTTAACATAGTTATCGGGCTAGATAACAGTGAATAGTTCTTAACAAACCGTTGGTAATAACTTGCTAAGCCCAGAAAACTATGAATCTCTGTAACATTTGTGGGCCTTGGCCATTCATCAACTACTTTTGTTTTGGCAAGATCAACTGTTATTCCATCCTTATTTACATTGTTTCCATGAAGATAAATCTATTGCAAAAAAATCACACTTTCTGAATTTTCCATGTAGTTTCTTTTCAGTCAATGTTTGTAAAACAACCCTTAGGATTTCTATGATCCAATATATTTTTAAAAAATACCAGAATTTCATCAATAAATACAACCAAAAACATATCCTATAACTCATGAAATACTCTATTCATAAGATTCATGAATACAGCGGGTGCATTTGTTAATCCAAATGGCATAACAACAAATTAATAATGCTCATATCTAGTACAAAAGGTTGTTTTGGGGATGTCATCCTCTTTCAGCTTCAGCTGATGGTATCTGGATCTCAAGTAAATATTTTAAAAGTACTAAGCTCCCTGGAGCTGATCAAAAAAGTCATCATTATGAGGCAAAGGATACTTGTTTTTAAAAGTGTTGTTATTCAAAGCTCTATAATCAATGCAATGTCTCATTGAACCATCTTTCTTTTTAACAAACAAAACTGGGGCTCCCCATGGTGATGTTCTAGGACGAATTAAGCCTTTGTAAAGAAAATCCTGAACTGATTTTCCAATTCAATATGTTCTATTGGAGCCATATGATATGTGGGTTTTGAAATTGGCGTAGCATAAAGAACTAAGTCAATTGTGAATTCAACTTCTCGATCAGGTATGACACCGAGTAACTCATCAGGATAAACATCAAGGTTTTCATTTACCACTGGAACATCATTGATTTCAATAGTTCCCTTGTTTTCAACAATATGAGGAAGATAAATTTCATTTCCATCATTCAATATTTTCTCAGCTTCCTGATATGTTATCATTTTTATGTGTTCGTTCTTCTATACAAACTTAAAATCTTTCTGAAATCAACTTCATTAGCTCTATAGTCAATCATAGCATTATAATCAGAAATCCAGTCTATCCCCAGAATAACATCAAACTAGAATAACAGTAAAACAACATGGTTTGCAGGTAAGGCCTTTCCACAGACCACTATAGAAAGATTCTTATAATTCCTATTATCTATAACATTACCTTCCTGGTGTTTTAATAACATGTTCGAGTATAATGTTTTTTGTTGATATTTCCAATTTACCAAAAACTTTCTCAGAGATGAAGGAATGTGTAGACCCCGTATCAAACAAAACTCTATAAAACTTTGAGTGAACAAACAAAGAACCTGATACAACTTCAATTGGATGGCCCAACATCTGCTGACGTAGTTACAAAGGATCTCACTACACATTTCTGCTTGTAGGCTGGCTTCTTTGCATCATTTGGATATCTCTTTGTGTAGGAGTTTTCATAGTGACCCATCTCACCACATTTAAAACACTTTATGGTTTTCTTATTAGAATTATTCTTAGGATAATTTTCATTGAAATCTTGGGACATATGTCCAAACTTACCACATTTAAAACACATCCCAGATTTTCTAAGACACTCCCCAGGGTGTTTCTTTCCACACTTTTCACAAACTGGAAATTGGATTTTCATACCATAAGATTTCTCTGGGTTATTCATAACCATTGCATGCCAACTGGACATCTTCTTCTCTATATTTCGAAAATGCAAGTGATCATCAGCAATCTCTATCTCTACCCTCTCCACAAATCGGACAAGTTTCTCATAACATTTGAATTCACGGGAGGCCAACTCCCTTCGATACATTGGTTTCAATCCATAGAAAAAGCGGTTTATTTTTTTATCAAGATCCATAAAAAGATTTGGAGCATACCTCTCTAGTCGGGTGAAGTTCTCTTCATACACAGCTACCGAGTCTTCCTCCATCGGTTTCAATTCATAGAATTTATTCTCCATTCTATGTCGCACCACCTTAGGAAAATATTTTTTAAGGAAAATAATTTTAAATTCATACCACTCTAAGGCGTCAAAATCCTCTATACCCCTGATAATCCATACCATTGACCACCACTGATCATCATCCCCTTCAAATCAATAAATGGAAAGACATACCTTTTGATTGTCTGAACATACCATAACATCGAATATCTCATCATGGGCTTTGATCCATTCTTCAGTTGGTACTAGGTCAGAAGATCCATTGGATGCAAGAGGATGTTGTCTAATAAAATTTTACCCTACATTCATGTTTTGTTGTGGTACCTCTACTGGTTCTCTTTCATGGATTCCACCATTATTTATATCCTCCATTAGCTGAGCCATTACTTTCACTAACTGCTCAGTTTCAATTCCTACCATTCTGGGCTGTAGTTCCGGAAGGATGTCATTCTGTCGGTGCCTCTCCTCTTCCGCATCATTGTTCCTTCTGCAGAAAACCATTTTGTACAAACATGTATTAGATAAAGCAACATGGTAATCTTTAAATTCTATAGACAAGTTAAACATAGAGTGAAAATCATTTATGGTATATATTAACATCACACAAACCCCTAAAGTTATCTAACCATCCTCTGATACCAACTATAAGGACCCGACCTTATAACATACATAATTTTGAATTTATTCAAGAAAAAAATTACATTTACATTGAGGATATTTTCACGTTTAGAGATTTAGAGAATTAGGAAAAATCATTCATAACATTACACATTATTACAGAGTGGATACCATAAAAATTGTTTTCATTTTTTTAAAATATAACACATTAAAACTTAAAACAAGACTCCTTGACAATTAGTAAAGATTTAAAGTGTCTTCCTTCCTTTTATTACACATACATTAACTTGTGAAAAATCATTTATAAACTTTTTATGAGCACAAAAGCTCAGTAAGGTAACGAAAACAAGGAAAAACCACATTATTCCATGAATACTAATAACGACTGAAAGAATTTTCAAAAGTCATTCTTGTCACCCATATATACTTACTTTGTGCAACATTCAATTTAAAAATGATCCTCACAAAACATGAGAACATAAATATAATCATAAAGTATCTTGGGGCATTACTTACATAGTCTTTTAACCATTTCATGGCTACCTTATAACTAGTAACCCTCACGACTACCTTACTTTGTGTAACCATCGCAGTTACACTAGGAGTAACCATACGGCCGACCTCCAACATACTCATACCCAATGCATTGGAGGGAAATATAGGTCCTACCATTCATCATAAATAATTCCTAAGATCAAAAACATAATCATACAACATGAATAATTCCATAAAAACATTAATTTGGAATTTCGTAAAACCAAATTTAAAAAAGATGATTTTGAAAAAAAAGCCCCATATAAATATCATTCAATTGAAGAGAGAATTAATATAGTGGATGTATTATGTATATACACTATAAATACACATAATTAAAAATGATATAAACATAACCCATCATACAAACAATTTAAATATCCCATAAATAATGAATTAGAAAGTTAACCCAAAGAATGGAAATCGGGTTAAGAATTCCAATACCTCGGGTTTTTCTTACATTAATCTTATTTAAACATCCTTTATAATGGTTAAAATAGTTTTATTAATATTTTACAGAATCATGTTCCTGTTTGTAGCATCTTATATGATCATATCATAACTTCTTTTCACCCATAATTGTTAGTATTTTTCCCTTTTCACTGTTTTTGGTTGAATTCTTTACATGATTTCTATGATTGGTTCATGGTGGACATTCTTGTCAATTGGATGTGAAACTCCAGAATTGGAATGGAGGTTTATTTGAATATAACAAATAACATAAATTATTCAATTTATCATTTCGAATTATTAAATGGGGATGATTCATATGATAGAACATTAATGATGTTCGTTTAGATCTTTTTAGTGGTTCTTTAATAATAATAACCTCATTTTGTCTTATAAATTAGAACCATGAGTGAAAAAGAATTCCATAAACATGGGTGATTCATAAAACATATATTATAATCTTGTTCAACCATATTAATGGTTTCAAGACCAGACATGAAAGGATTAATGGAAATTGAAATCACATTGTCCACGATGTCGTTGATTTGACACAAACAGACAATGTTTTTATTCATTAAATAAGTGGGAGAGGAGAATAATAATGATGATTAATTTTCCATAAACATGATAAAATATATAATATACATGATTTCTGGAGATTTCAATCCTCTTGGTCAAGGATATATGAAGAAAGAATGAGGAAACAACTCAAAATAAAAGAAAAACCATGAGATATCTTACAAAACATTCGGCAGCCTATCAACTACACAACATGGTTTTAAAAAATATTAAAAAGAGAGGGGACAAGGGTCACCCATACAGAAATGCTTCATAATACATAATACATCATTAATAAGAAGGAAATAAGAACATGGAATGGAAACATGAAAATTATACCACATAAAAGAGAACATGAAAGGAGTAGGAAAGAAATTGAGAATTTTCTTACCTTGTAGAGTAACCCTTAGAACATGATGTATGGGACATTTGGGACTTAAATAAACCTTTGGAGGAAAAATATGAAGGTAAGGAGGCCAGAGCGTAGTTTAGGGTGAATTGGGAGTGAATTCAATGAAGGGAAGAGATGGTATTTATTGGAAAAGTGATGGATTATTTTAATAATTTCCAAGGGACACCTCTTGGGTGGTATTTGTGAAACCATGCACTTGCCCCAGGTATTTTCTCATTGTATAATCCACTTGGGACACCTCACATCTTATTTTACTAAGCCCAAGTCGACCACATTTATGACATCATTATTATATCATTAATGATATCATTAACACACTGAAACTAAAAACTGTATTTTTTACTAATCACCGAAAAATCAACTGTTTCAAAAAAATTCATAAAATTCACTATAACCATTAATCTACGTGTATATTTCAAAAAAGAAGTCAATTTTTTTAATATAATTTTCTAAATATTAATAATTTAATTTTTAAATAAATTCATACATAATTCCAAAATTAACAATTTTAATTCTGTAAAAAATTCTATATCACAATGAAAAATTAACGTATATGTTATTATCTTAAAGCCTTAATAAAATAAATTAATAATAACTTTTACTATTCATTTGGGTCAGGTCACTATTTATATTACTATTCATAATGTTATGTTACTATTCATCAAAAAAACATTTTGGTTCCAATAGAATTTAAATAACATACTGAACACAATTGTAGATGATAGTTTCTTGAAATTCTGATCATTGAAGTATAAAAGATATGTTTTAAAGGATAATTAAAAATATCTATTTAAAAAAAGTTCCATGAATTTCTATTTATTTTTAGAAAAACATGGGGTGTTACAATATCAGTTAATAATATAATATTTTTTTAAAAAACTATTTTTTGTTAATTTCGACACTATTTGGTATTTGTTTTTTTGTTAAAATCATAATAGCATTATTAATTCAAAAAAAATATATTTAAAAAACCCTAACATGTAATATTAACCTATAAAATTAGTGGAATTCATAAAAAGTATAAAATTAAATTTATTTGGATATTTATAATATCAATTATTTTAATATTTCATTATTAATGTAATTACTGCATCATCATTATGTCATAAATAAGTTAAATTTTTTAATGTCTAGAAAATATAAATAAAATTCCATTATATGGGAAATATTTTTAGATTTATAATTAATATTTATAGTCGAATTTACCTTATGTTTAACACTATATTAAAAAAATTAGATATTAATCTTTGATTTTAACTCTTTTAACTCTTCATTGAATTAAATAATAATAAATGTCCTAATCTAATCCATGTGGACCTAAAGGATCATATTTTCTTCCTAATGTAGTTTTTGGTCGAATCAAACTTATCAAATAAATTTAGAACATGTGTTAGGGAAATAAAAATATCATTTTTACCCTTAATTACCCTATTTACTTTTAACTATGGTAAATAAATGTAAAAGGTTACTATTCTCCAAAAACAATTTTCATCTTATTGAACCACATTATACTTACTGATATCAACTGTGTCTCTCAGATTTTTGAAATTCAACTCACATAAGAGGTAAAATTATGTTTTATGTAAATTTGAAAATGCTCCTATGAGGTGGGTAAATGAGGTTAAAATGTTCAATAAAATTTTTATATTTATCTAGAATTGTTATAAAATAACTCCAATGAATTGAATTGAACTTATGTAGGTATTATGTATCTATTTTGTCTTAAATTAAATTTTATATAAGTAAATAATTATTTAAATAAAAATTTCATTTTAAACTATAACTCAGTGTTTTTCACTATTCATCAAAAAATGAATGTTTTCAGAAAATTACAAAAAATTCAACCTAATATAATTTCTATAATCCTAATCCAATAAATAAGTCTATTTTGAAAAATAAAATTTAAAAAATTTCAAAAAGTGTGTATTAATATTCATAAAGGAGAGTTTGATTGGTTGTGGTGTGTCAGAACTCGAAATTGCATACAAGCCTTGCTATTGTATTAATCAAAGAGAAGCATACTATCGAAGCATGAGGTGTTATAGATGGAGAGTTAATTCATAATATTAAATGATGGAGAATATAGAGTTTTGACTATATAAGTTGTATATAGGGACTCAGTGTCCGTATAAATGGATGCATTGACATTTTTGAGTATGACTAAAGTGTAAAGATATGGAATGACAAAGGTGGAGGTGGTTTCCCATTCAAGAAATCTAAAATGGGTTCAAAAAAACTTGAAAAGAACCACAACCAATGGCAGAGGTTGAGTCTCAGAAGGGTAGAGACCCAGATGTGAGATCTAGAATATTTTATGACAAAAAAGTATTAGGGTAACATCTTCTTGTGGTCTATGTATAGTTTGGAAATATAGTAATTCCTATAACCTAGATGTTTCAGCACATTGGATGAACATTATTATTCAATTATACCATAGATGTGGGATGGATGTCCATATCATCTAATGTTGTTGTGTGTTATTTTTCACTTGTTTTTGCATGCATGTTTGTTTGTCATGACCTTGTTAGTCTATTGGAACAGAGACCTTGGTAGGACCATAAAAATATTATTGGGGGACTCAGTGTGGTGGATAGGGTTCCTACACTTTCCATATCCATACATCAATTTCATTGGGAATGTTATGAAAAAGTGTTATGCATTTTTTTATTATGACCCTGATCCCCAACAATCTGTATTATAATTATAGACCCAGGGAAATTAACAACAATGGAAAAGTAAATTGCTAACATATTTTATGAATTAAATTTTTTCTTCCAACTATCATTATTTTATATGATGGTAACATTTTTTGAGTGATATGGTTATATAGTATTGTACATTATAGATATATTTTCTCCATTGAACGATATACGAATATTTTTAAAGGGTATGCCAAAATAGATTTTGACAAGATGTTGATTACATCTCCCCTTTCCAATGAAAGGTCATTTTTGTCCAGTCTAAACCATAATATGGAAATGGATTAATGATCCGTGCCTATGTATATTTGATTAAGATATTGGGTTTGGATTGGATTAAACAATACCACTGATTGTATAAGAAAGGATTAATGATATCAGTATGTTGTAGCTGACATTCATACATAATTATATATGATTGAGTAGGAATTAATATAAGTGACTGTTAGAGAAATTTAATTCCTATGATGTTATCATAATTTTTTACATACTTTTTTTCAATTAAGAAATGTCACATTTGTTGGATCAGTGAGGAACCAATTGTTAGTTTTGAATAATTTAAGTCAGTAGAAATTTTCTTTTTGAAATAAATAAGAATAATTGGTTTGTGGGGTTATCTATCCTAGAGAGACATTATATAACATAATTTCAAAGTAAATTGACGAGGAACTCAAAAAATCAAGATATTGTGATTGTGAGAGAATAAAAATACCAATGTTTAAATTAAACTCATTAGGAAACAATCTTCTCTTATTTATATTTTTTTCTATGGAATTAATTTATTTGAAATAGAAATTATGTTTTCTAAATTCTTAAATGAGGAATGAAATTTTTCATTTTTTAATCATATAGCTACACTCTTTCCATTTAAATTTAATTGGATTTATTTTCTTCTAGAAAAAGTGAAAAGTTAATCTTCTCAATAATTAAAAAAATCATTAAAATGGAATAATGAATTCAAATGTTGAAAAATAATTCCATTCATCCAATATTTCACTTTTACCATTGAAATAAGGTTTTAGTTGTTATCTTGAATACTAAAAATCTTGTTTTACCATTTCACTAAGAGATACTCAATTAAAATATCTGAAATTAAAATTTATCATATATTATCCACCACCTAGATCTTGTTATTTTTGTTTAAAATTTGTACAATCTTATTTCATGAAACATTTTTTCTCACTATTAATATCACTTTGTTTCAAAACATTTCACCCATTATATTTTCATTTTTTGTTTGTTTTTTTGGTTCTACACAAACCATTCCGATTAGTTCACCTCTACTTACATTATAGTTGTATTAGTAGGAATAAAAATAATTAATTTAATCAATCTTAATGAAACATTAACATAATAAAATATATATTTTGAGTAAATTGATCTACGTTGTCAAAACAAATTTCTGACCCAACATCCAAAAATATGATTACTACAACATAGATTAGTAATCATACCTGAATTCACACCTAGTATGTGGAAACCTAATAATGTTGGAAGAATCTATTGTACACCTAAAAACATGAATCCTAAGACCAAAACATGAAAAAAGTGCCCCTATATAATTGGAAATGGAAATCGCTAAGAAAACATGAAAAGAAAACGTAAATAACACCTAAATAACATGATAATATAAGAACATTGTGTTGGGGGATACCTCGTGTGGTTGTACCCATTAAACATCCTAGGGGAAGATATGAAATTAATTAAGCCTCCCAATATATCAGTTGTATAAATAAAAAAAATTTAATTTTAATTTTTTAGGTTGTGGACAATGATGACAATGCATGAATATATTATATCTATTATTGAATTTTGAAAAGTGCAATCCAATATAATGATTCCAACAACAATATAAGAAGATAAATATGAGAAAACTAATTCAACATTTATGTAAAGATTTATAGCTGTGTGAAAATTCAAGCTAAAATCATGATATAATTTAAATTGATTAAATAAAATAAATTCAAAACATCAATATCCAAGAAGCATATATCAATATCAAAATATCAGAAAATGCAGAAAATAATGAATGAAAATAACAGAAAGATTTTATGTGCATATCCCAATTTTCCAATGTGCATGGGGTAGGGGTATCGAGTTTCCCTATGTAAAGCAGAAGTACAAAAATACAACCTACATCTAATATATACTAGATAATAGATATTCATACGAGAAACGTATCTAAAGGCTAGGTTATTGTATCCCCAGGACTCATTATGAAAATTGACCAGATGGTGCGACTTGACCCAAACCATGGGTAAACATGAAATACAGTATGAAAAACATAGCATAAGAAAAAGAACACCAAAAAAGGTGGGGCATCGTAAAGAAAATGCAGCGATGTTCTAAAAACCCCTTACTACGGTTGGTTAAACTTGTATGTGTCATCAAAGAACCTAATAGTTGTAGGTGTGGGTTTTCATTCATCACGAACACCATTCATCTTCATTAGTATCTCCTAAGTGCATGAAACACCAAGGTACACTGATATCATGTTGGATCTGCAATGAATCGCCATGAATGGAAATCAAGGCTCTTACATAGCCGATTTTGTTTTAATAAATGGTCGGGGTGGCTCGTGATCTCCCATATTCTCTAGAATGACCAGAACCTCTTTACTCTGGTGAATCTAAACCCCCCCAAATATGAATCATATCTACCTCAAAACAAGTCGCACCCCTATGGAATTGATTGGTGTCCTCTCTTTGTAATGAATCCATAAAAATCTAACCTACAAGGAGAACCATTTCACATATTATTCGTAATATAAATTATAGGAAAAATATATTCGTAGGATGTGTGGATAGTGAAGATGTAGTGGAGCATGGAATCTTATCCACAACATAAATTAGTCCCCCTGAAAATATATTTATATCTTTATATTTCAATTTAAAAATGGAAAAAATGACATTTTAATTTTTAATAACAAATAATGATTGAAATTCAAAAATATTTACCGAGAAAATTAAATGCATATACCTAAACCCCCTTATGTCCCTACACAACCTATCATGTAACATTGATTCAAATGAACATGAAATGGTAATTAAAAAATTCAAAGAGTTCATTTATGTGTCCTCTATGTGAATCTTTGTGACACACACTTTCCCAAATGTAATGAACCCTAACAATAACTACTAATGTATGACAAAAATTTCATGAAAAACTAGTAAACAACCTTAATTGAACTCATTCCTTCACTTACCTGATCTTCTCATCATCACATACCCGATATCCAATTTCACCCATGCCTTCAAATGTCTGGACAACTAACTCATCCCTATTGAACACAAAATAAAGTAGCAGTACCATTCCTCAAATTGAATGACATGGAAGAACAATAAATAATATACGAGCAATATTAAAAAAATTATACATTTCAAATGAAGGAACATCATCTAATAGAAATCCATCCCAAAATATTTGTCCCCAATCATATAAACCACCTGGACGCTTACTTATAAATTCACACAGGCCTATCCATAATCACATATCCTCTATGAGATTGGTCCAGAAAACTCACACCCTAAGGAAGACACTAAAGCCACACTGATCTATATACAAGGCCTTGTAAAATAATTCTAAAAATTGGATACTATAAAACCTACACTAATACTAATTCAATACACATAATATTTATCAATGAGAGTAATTTATAAGCATGTCCACCTATGTAAAAAAGCCAACACAAACTACACACCACTTACATGGTGTTCCACATATAACTGGATAGTCGATGGAATTACACAAAGATATTAATTTCATCTCTAACCTAAAGTCAAAATAGGTAGACAACACATAACAAATACCTCACTATCTCTCAACTATACTGATACCAGGAAAACACCCACACAATATACCCAGACCCTCAAATAACAACATTACATTATAGGGATCATGAACAATCATACAACTATGTCTATCAATCAGAACCAAAAATAATGGCCAAATGGTAAAACAAATACATGACCATGTTCATCAAGAAAACAAACAAGCATGATTTAATTATAATTCATAAAAAATAATAATAAAAAAAATCGAGATATAAACATAATTTCAAATTATCATAAATTCTAATTCGTGTGGGATACCTAGTGGGGTATTCCCAGTTCAATAGCCCAAGAGTAGATATGGAATTAATTAATCCTCCCAAAATTTCAAATGTATATATAAAACATAAGTAAATTAATTATATAAGCAGTTGAAAATAGTAACAATGCATCATTATAATATACATTTCAATGAATTATCAATTATGAATGCCAATTCAATTATTACATCAATAGCAGAATCATAGAAAAATAAGAAAACTAATTCCATGTTCAAGTAAAAATTTACAAAAAAATTCAAAACTGAATGCAGAATCAAGAAACAATTTAAATTGATTTAATCAAAAAGAAATAATCATCAGAATCCCAGAAAAATACATTTTAATCAATAAGTCTTCAAAGTAAGTAAATGAAGCAAGAAAAGAAAACCATAATTTTACATGTTTCGACCAATTAGAGAACATTCATAGGTATGGGGAACAATGTTTAACTATGTAAATCAAGTTTACCAAAATACAAGTAGAAACCTACGTATACTAGAAAAATAAGAGGCACATGTGGAATCTCTCTAATGGTTGTGTTTCTCAGTCCCTAGGACTAGTGATGAAAATCATGTTGAGGGTATGGCATGTAGAAAAACTTGGATATACTATAAATATATGAAGAACAGCACAACACCATATAAAATTAAACCAAAAATGAAATGGATAACAAAGAAAATGAAATGGTGTACAAAAACCCCTTATCAGGGTTGATCAAACCCCAATTTTCTATGGAATATACAACATATTCACGTGTGGGTTTTCACTATCATCATGAGAATCATTCACCTTTATCATCTTTGTTCGGGTGAAACAAGCACCATTAATCACTCGCAACTCATTATAGCCGCAACAATTCATCAAAATGGTGGCCGTCGATCTTCCCTCACCACTTTTTCTTTAAAGGTGATCCAAGGAGTCCAATGATCATCCATCTTTTCTAGCAGGACTGGAACCACTTTACAGCAGTGATTCCAGAACATCTAGATATGAAACATCATCACCACAATACTAGCCTTACCCCTATAGAATGGTGTGAAGGCACCTCTTTTGAATGAATACATTAAAACGTAATGTATATGGTTAAATATTTCCCCTAATATGTATAATTTAAAAGGTAAAAAAATATTTGGAGGATGTGTGGATAGTAAAGATGAAATAGAGAAGGGAAACATATCACCAACTTAAATGAACCCCCCAAAAATATGTTTCCACTTTTTTTATTTCAATTTAAAATAGAACAAAAATGACATATTAATGTTCAATAAGAATATATAAATATAATTCACACGTTTATATTGAAAAACAAAATGATAAAAAAATTGGGAACAATAATATTGACATGGTATAATATCATCAACAGATTAGTGGAAAGGAAATAATGTGGAAGTGGGTGAGTTAGTCACTAATAGTGAATGGGCATATCCGGTTGTCCATAATAGAAAGATATGTTGTCATAAAGGGGAAATGGGGTAATAGTCATGGGGATTAGTGTTAGGGGTGGGGTGTACTAATGGATTGTGAGAACCTCAAAATTTAATAACTATAGGGGTGATGGTAGTGGTAGATGAGGTAAAGAGTATGTGGGTTATTTTATTGAAAGAAAAATTATGAATATTGAACTAATTATAATATTCAAAAAACTTTTTTACATTATTTTAAAACGTGAATTTTCAACTATTATTATTCAAATTAAACAATGAAGGGAAGTTCCAATACTAGATCCAACATCTAACATTTGATTGTTTGATTGTATGACCTCATTTTTGGGTCCCAATATCTTTTACCTAGTTTGGTAAATAAATTATATAGGATTCTACATGCTCATCGACATCAATAAATTTTAAAAGAAAAGTTTTAACACCCTTTCTCAATGAAGTGTAGAATAGAATATATCAATTATGTTCTATATAGACTTGTGAGTATGATTCAGAAGAGCTCAACATCCTACTCCACAAAAAATAAAATGAGAAATATTTACTTTTGATTTTTTGTCTATACAACCAATACACATTAAAATACCTTTATTTTTGTCTCTATTATTTATTGAAGTTTTTTTCATACATTAGATATTAAATAAATAATTTTCATCAAGTATTAATACTTGATGTTAAATTTAAAATCCATTTTACTACTTCATTTTTCATTTTTAACATCTTTATTAGTACATTATTAAATAAATAGTGATAATCATTTTACCATCACTTATTGAATCCTATTTTTATGATTTTTACTGTTATAAAATTTATGTTTACTATTTATGTATTTATATTCGTAATTTGTTTTTTTGGAATAATATAGGTTATTATGTGAATAAAATGATAAACTTGATTTTTACACATATACCCCTTGTATCGTTTGATCTAATGAGGTATATTAGGATGATGATTTTTTCTCTTCATAGTCAATCAATGCATTTTCTAACTAATGTTACCTATCAAATTTTTTAATTTCAGCTTCTCATCATTTTCTATTCATAGTTACAGAATTATATTTACCATTGAATGTAAAATTTTGAATGTGATAAAACATTTTAGTTTTTTATATTAATTCTAGTTTATATCTTCATTGAATTAAAAATAACTGGAAACCAAATACATTTAAATTTCGAACAATGTAAGTGTCATCAATAATATATATCTTTATATATGAACCTCAAACTCTGAGGTCACAAATTATAGAAGAGAAATTATAAAACATTATTTATGTGGTTCACTATAAAATCATTCATAGTTATAAAGATCCATATAATATTTGTAAATCATTTTGTTAATTTTTTTATTTTTAAATTTTTTTCAGTCATTGGTTGATCTGAGTTGTAGAAGGAATAATGCTGGTAATTGATTTATTTTTTAACATAAATTGAAATGTGTCTATAAGTTATGTCCTCTTATGTTTCCATTGAAAATTATTCTTTTTGAAACTAATATTTATAGTTTTATTATTTTTAATTTAAATATCTTTCACTGGTTGTCATGTTTTATATAATTTTTGTGGTATAATTATAATCTTATTTTTTATTTTTTGATGTTATGATTATAAATATTGTTGAAAATTATAAATTGGTAATTTTTTTTATTTTTTATAGTTTGGATGGATGGAGATTTTTTAATAATGGTATTCCAATATTTTGTGGAAATTTTTGTCTTTAGATAGAAATATTTTCATGAGGAATTAAATTTAATTAATTTGGAAGGTAATAATGTTTTATAAATTAATAAAAAATATATAAGATTTAATTTGTTTATAATCGTCATTTATTTAAGCAGAATAATTTTTAATATTTTATAATATAATTTTTATGCATAAGGAAATTTTTGTCAAATTTGTCAAAATATTTTGTTAATGAAGTTTTTGTAGTAGATGTTATGGTTTTTAAATAGTTCTTTGTAATATTCTATAATGGTTGGGTTTTATTTAATGAAAATTATACATATATATAATCAAATAATCTAGTTTATCACTACTTTTGAGGCCACTAGATTATAATAATTGAATTTTCCATCGTTATTGGAGGATTTAGAGGTATAAGAATGCTTTGGTATTTAGTATGTTTAAGGTAAACTAGTAGAATTCATACCGGACTAGGAAATTGATGGATTTCCAAAGAAGAATATGGATGAGTTTGGTTCTTGGAATCTTGGGTGAATTGATAAAGGGTAGAAGTGTCTAGTATTGATCCTGGAGTTTGGGGAATATGTTTTTCACTAGATCTGGATAATGGAAATTCAAATGGATGACCATTTCAGACAATCAAGGAGAACAAAAATGTACTTGGAATATTTCAAAAATTAATAATAGGATCACTGCCTATGATTCTTAGTTCAATATAAGAGGTATTAGGGTTGTTCCTTTGGAAATCAAACCTGGATGACACAGACATGATTGAAGTGACTTCTACCAAAAAAATAGAGGTTTCAACAAAGGATATGTTGAACTACTAGTAAGGGGGTCTTGGTTGTAACTAGTTTATTTGTTTGTTTTGTTATCCCTTTTACAAGCTAGTTGATGTTTCTCAATTCTTATTGAAGTGATGACTTTTGATGCTCTCTAGTACTCCTTTGTTCTTGCATAGTGATAACCATGGTGACTCAGTACTGTGAATATAGTCCATTTTCAAAATCATGTTACATATGTGTGTCCTTTTTACTACTTTCCACAACTATTTTACATTAACCTAGTTAGTGTTGAACATTTTAATCAAAATTTTAATTAAATTTTGGTTTTAGATTTATTTGTTTATATTGAATTTGGTTTTTCTTATTTCATTTTATTCTGCTTAGTGTTGTTTTGTTTCTTCCCTATTGGATGGATTTTTTACATTTCATGGAATCTATTTGTGTTTCAAGAAATTATATATTTGAATCATCCATGTTAATTCATGTATTTTTGAATTGTAATATCATAAATCACCTCTAGATTTAGTAAAATCAGGTTGTGTAGTTTTTTTTCTATTTTGAATACTAATGGAAGCTTGTTCTTTCGCTTAATTTTCATTTAAATTTGATTTAATCATTACAATCATTATTATTTCACTCCATGCTATTGGAATTTTATTTGAAAAAACAATTATGTTTTGTTGCATCATCTTAAAGAACTATAATATAATCATTTGTTTTATATTATTTATTTAGAATTTTCAAAAAAAATTATATCCAATGGATCCGAGTGATTTGATTGAGGACTTCGTTGTGTATTACAACACTCCAATGAGTGACATTAGAGCCAAATTGGGTATAATATTGTGTTTTAAATTTTTTTTATCTTTTACTTGTATCTTTAAGTGATTTGTTAGTGTATTTTACTATTTAGAATACTTTGATGTTTTGTCTAACATTGGTCATTGACTTTTATGGATGTAATTTGTAAATTTTTAATTTATTATTGGTTCTCTTGTTGTGTCCCTATTTTTTATTCCCTTTTAGATACCTTTGGCAGTTTTGATGTTTCTAGTTTGTGTATAAGGTTATGGGGTAGGAGGAGTTTGTGTGAGGTTTTCTTGGGAGAGTAATTTAGTCAGCAGTGAGTTGTGTTGAAGGGGTTGTCTGTCTGTTTGGTCTCCTTTTTCATCCTTTTTTCTTTTGGAGAATGAGATAGTGATTATATAATGAGTATTAATTTGTTTTGGTCATAGTTTTGGGTTATAGTCTCTATTTCGTGACCTGTTGTAAGGGTTGATTGGGCCTGGGAAGTGTTTAGAGTGGAAATGTCGTGTGAATCGGTTTGTTGATGATCAGACTTCATGAAGGTTCTGTCAAGATCTATTTAGTGACGTTAGGTGGATCCTAGATATCCATGGGAGGGTAGACTATAATTATATTTCCTATTCAGCAGTTGAATGGACATGGATCATCATTGTTCTCATGGGTTTAGAGATTGTCCTTTACACTTTTGGTTCTGGATGAGATTTTCAATGGTACAATATTGTTAAGGAACTTCTTATGTTTGCTAGGTTCAAGGATGTTTCATCCCACTAGGTGGAGAGTTTTTTGATTCTGTGATGGGTTTTGGTGGAGACCAGTTTGTTATCATTTTCTTATTCTTTATTTCTCAATTTGAATATTTTTGTTTCCATTTTCATTGCATCACATGTCTTCTGAGTTATATTCTATGTAAATTATATGTGTTGTATTTTCCATGTTTTTTAGGGGATGGGTACTATCGTGTTCTACCTTGTGTTGAATGTATTTGTGAGTAGTCCATGATATCCTCATAGTCATTATATGAGAGGTCCGGTCAGGTTAGTGTGGTTATATGTTCTGTTTATTTTTGGAATTTTTTAATTATAGTATTTTTTATCAACTTTTTCATGTCATTAATTTGGGTAGAGTGTGTGACATTAATGAATGATTGGGTGTCTTTTTTGCGTCATAACTTGTAGGTCTTTCTTATTTAGGACGTGAATCCAACATTCATGGTGATAGGTGGTGAAAAATCATCTTGTGTTTTGATTATAATTTTCAAGGTGTAGATTTTATGGTATTGTGACAGATTAAAATTTTTTATGCATTTTAATTATCATGTTCGAGAATTGTGAAATATAATTCAACAGTTTTGTTAGTTAAAATGTATTTATTTTAGTGGAATATTTGGAGTTTTGTTACAAAAATGGAAAGGATGAACCAACCGTGCTTCATCCACCTTCCACATGACCTTTTCCAGCTAACTTGGACTCAATGCATTTCCATGGATTTGGGGTTGTCATTTTGGGAGTTCCACTTCACCTATATTGAGTGCAGCTTCCCTAAATTGGAGCAACTCAACTAGGCTATGAAGGAGAGTGGTGAGTGGTAGTTGGTAAAGGATTAGAAAGGATCCCTATACTCCAGTTGATCAAGTCATTGTTCCTCCCTGGTTTAGCGATTATCATTCATCTAAAGGATTGTGAGGGGGACCAATTCTTTGGTATTCAATTTGATCAAGGGAAATTACAAGAAGTTGTACCCAACTAGGCATTTCTAGTCTTGATGAATAATTATTTCAGGGTCATTGGTTTATAGAATCTTAAGAGAGTGGATATAGAATCATCAATGTTCGATAATGATCATGGAGTTCAGGTAATTTTTTTTTCACTAGATATGGATTATAGCAGCGTAAATGGATGGCCATGATGGATGATTGTAGACAAAAACATATTATTTAAAGGATATATAGAAGAGAGAAGTGGGTATCTGAGTGTTCTTCTTGGTTCCAAAAGTGAGGTCTTGTTTCCATTTCCTTGGGTATCTATACTTAGATGAATCATAGATGAATCTGGAAACATATACCAACAACATATAGATTTCAATGAAGGTGATGTTGATCCTTTGGTAAGTGGTCTCTCGACCGTGTCTCATTTTGTTGTTGGTTTTTCCCTTATACATACTGGTTAATTATTATCACTTCAAGTTGTGTTATTGACTCTTTATGCACTATTGTACTCATTTATTCTTGCATAATAAATCCCATGGTGACTCTACCCCATGCACATGGGACATTGGTCAAAGCACGTTACATATGTGAATCCCTTTTACTGCATTGCACATATTTTTTCTATAAAACTCTTTAATTTTGAACATATTCTTATAGAATTTAAATAAAGGGATGTTTTGGATTTATATCCTGATATTGAAGGTGGTTTTTCTGGTTTTCATTTTTGATGATTGGTTTTGTTGTGTTTCCAATTTTTTGGAATTGTTTTTTACATGTCATGACATATTTTTGTGGTTCTGGAAATGATATATGTGAACCTTCCATGATAATTCCTATGTTTTGGAATTGAATTCTCATACCTCCCTTCTAGTTTTAGTTAAATTATGATGTACACCTTTTGTTTCTATTTTGAAAATTAATCAATTTTTTTTATAATATTCTCCATTCAAATATGGTTAGTTAATATTTTTCATTGTTTATTGATTCCATGTAGTTTGAATTCTATTTGAACAAATTATTTATCTTTATTTATTTTATAATTTGGAACTGGAATATTTACATTAGATTTTGATTTTGATATTGTGTTTTTGAACCAATTTATACGCAATGGATCATAGCTTTTCTAATGGGGACTACCTTCTGTATCGCATCCCCTATAATGATTCTATCCTCACCTCTGAAAACACTAAATGATGATTCAATTTATGTCTTTATGAACCCTCAAGCAGTTGTTTGATATCTGTTCATTACATCCATCTTAAAAAATAAATGTTTCACTTTAATTAGGTTGTCTTAATTTTTCTAGGGTGTGATTTTTCTTTCTAAAATTTTCCTCGGGTTTTTTTTTGTGAATTTTTGAAGAGGGATAACCTATAAAAAAAGTCAATAAAGGGTTTGGTGATCATTTTAAATAAAGAGTAGAATATTTTTTAAAAATAATGAAAGTTTCCACTTTTCATATTTGATAAGAATAAATTTTTTATGGAAGATAATTTTTATTAATTTTTAGTATGATGACCATATTTTCCAAATAAAAAGAAGTTTTATTAAATTATAAAAGGAAAGAATGGGATTTAGAAGGCCCTTCAATAAATTTAGGAAAAAAAATTGAACATATAATGATGTTTTATGTTATTGGTGTAATAAACCTGTTAATATCTTGTCTGATGGTTCTTTACTCAAATATAATTATAAATCAAAAATTGACATATCATAAGAGGTTAGATTATAAAAAATTGAATATGGTGATGCAAGATGCTTTGAATGATTTTGAAGTCCATGAGAGGTATCTCATAAATATTTTCAATATGAGAAGTCAATTTAGAAATATAAAATATGTTTTAAATAATAAGTGATAAAAAGGTCATTGATAAGGATCACATTTACAATTTGTGAATGTTAAAAATCAGAAATGATAAATATTGAGGATAATAAATAGTTTTGTAGTTCTCCAAAAACTATAATCAATATGATAATATCTAATATTGGAAAAAGGAGTATAGATCAATATACTAATATTAAAACATATTGGTATATTTTCATTGGACATTATATTTTCAATATGGAATATAATAAATTAATTAGTGTACTTTTAAATCAATGAATTGAAATTTCAAATTTAATTTTTTTACTAATGATTTAATAGATACTAATAATGATTCAATATATCCAATTCAATCAATGGGTTTAATGCTAAAATTTACCAATGAGTTTACTTGTGTGGCCTTTATATTCCTACTCTATGTTTAATTAAGATTTTTTATATTTAGACTTTTTAATTAAACATTTTAAAAAAATGATGAAATTTCTTAAGTAATGATCATTATGATGTGAACTATTTCATACATAAAAATATAAGGAATCATAGTTAAAAATTCTAGAGTATCTAATTATTTAAAATGAATCATCTTTACATATATGTTGTCATCCTTATGAATTTTTATGATGATCTTTATGAATATCTATAGTGGTGCCTACACAAGTTCATAGTTTATGCTTATAAAGTTTGGATTGATCATTACATGATCATACTTACACGGATTTATCATTGGTAATATCATCCTCACAAGGAATGGTCATTACAATTTTTATCCTTATTATTATCCTTATGAGAAGTCATCATCATGGAGATGGACATCCTTAAGAAGATATACATCATTATGATGTAAGAAGATGGTCCTTACGAAGCTCATCTTCAAATTAAAATATCACTGTGATTCTTCTATTTTTCCTTTTTTTAAGGTGAAAATTACTGATTGGTTATCATCAGGAAAATCAACAACCATTATGCATAATTTAACATAGTTTCTGATTCTAGTGATGTCAATTACTATAAATGTCAAATTGTTACCAATTTTCTTGGGGAAGATTAAGGATTTATTTGACATGAAATTTTAATCTAAATACTATTTATATATTCATGATTAAAAGTTTTAAAGGTTCGGAGGTCACTAATTACTGAAAGGATGAATATTTTAAATATAAATAATAAAATTAAGAAATCACGTGTGAAAAAAATCTCTAAATAATGCAAACTTCTACATTCATACCATAGAGTGATGATTTATTATTCATCTTAAAAAATAAGTAGAAAATAATTATATTCTATTAATTCAAAAATTTAAATTATATAGTTGAAGAAATATTCCTAGAACTACTCCTAAAAGTTATATTTATTCATTAGAAGAACATTATCATAATACAGTTATAGAAATTTATAATTATGTTGTAAAATATATTCTTTTTCTATATTTTTTTATTACTGAAACAATACATGAACTCATTATAATGATTGTGGTTTGAAGACAATTGATATGTATTGTAAGTTAAATCGTAGGAAAATCAATTCATACCTTGTAATAAGTGACAAGCGCTTTCACTTTGATATATGATCCCAAAAAAAGAATTGGAATACAAATAAAGAAACTCACATTGAGTATCGAGGGACTAGACATGGGTAGGTTGTTGGAGTCTCAAACCACTATAGAAACTTATGATTTTCTAATCTCTTTATTCATTTATTTCCATTTTCATTAAATTATGAAAAATGTAGGGATAAATTCAAACAATTTTAAGAGGGAAAATTTAATTTGTATAAAATTTAAGAACGAAATTCACCATTCATGGCATGTGGGAGACAATGAAAGTTGCCTATAAAGGTATAGACTATATAAGACAACTCAAGAGTAAAAAATGTCAGATGACTCATTTATAATAATTCTAAACTTATGCTTAACACATTCAAGATGCTATTTAGAGAGATCATCAACAGGATGAATTATAGGCTCATGAAAATTTTAAATAATGATTCTACTTAGGGAACTACATTTTTTGAACAAGATTATACTCTAAAAGTTTATAGATTATAAAATTTAATATGCAATACAATAACATATACTATTAGTAATTTCACTCATATATAAATTCAATAAATAAAATATCAAACAAGAAATCTTATTAAATTTGAAGTTGATATAATTGTTGAAGATGATTATCCTATGATATTAAATAAAAAAATTTATTTACATAAGGTTTCAACTTAAAAAGATGAGAATATGTTTAATGAGGTATTATTATTTTATTCCTCTGATGAAAGAGGTTTTATCTATTATAATTCAAGTTATGAACATACCCTACTTGATAAGAAGTTAATGATTCTATGGAGGAAATTATGAGGCATTAAGAAATGTTTTAATTAGAAAAAAAATTATGACGACTTCATGGAATTATGATGTTTTGAGTGAAAATTCCTTGAGATATCGAGATTAAATTTCCCCTGATAAATGAAAATAATATGTATAAAGAAATGAATTAATGAAAATATCATTACAAGAGTTGGAAGACGTATATGGATGACACATGGAGTATATCTGAAGATTCCATTGAGGTTCCACTTTTCTATTATAAAGGCGAGTAATCAAAATTGAATGCTACCATGAATTTATGTCCCAAATATAGGTGGTGAGATATTTTTTACTCTTCCAAACATGGATACAAGTATGAGAATTATTAATTCGATGAAATAAATGAATATTTCACTATCATATATTATAAATATGATTCCCCTAAAAAACATAATAATCTTATACAGTCTTGTGATGATTTTATTAGTGATATTGAATATTAATCTAATAATATTTTAGAGTTTGAAATAATACTGGAAAATTTTGTTTCTACATATGTGGTAAATGAATGAAAATTCAAGGGACCATTAACTAAAGTTAAATCCTCAAAAAATAAGCAAGTGTTTTTACTACTGGGGAGGGTTAACATTATAAAATACTTATAAAAAATAATGTTAGTAAGGTATAAATTAGAAAAGGTATTAGTGGAGAAATTCTTATTCAGTATAGAAATTACATTGTTCCTATTTCTAAAGGATGGGACTTGCCTACTTCCACTTATTTACAATTGGTAATTGATTTTAGTTGTGAAAGTGATTATTTATTTGAAATACCAGAATTCTTAGGAATTAAGTTTGATTATATTTCTAAAAGAATATCTAAAGTAAACTATGAACAATATGTTTATTATTAATAGATTTGGATACAAAATCATTATTTCCTAAAATATTTGGACCTATGATCTTATAGGTACCAAAAAGTCTTATTATTCAATTTTTATATGGAATAAGTCATAAGGATAAAAATTCCCAAGGGTACATGGAAATTGACTGTTTAGTGAATATGAGTGTGTAAATATAAAATTTTCATTAACTATCTAAAATAAGTGGAGGAAAATTTATAAATAGAGATAATTCAAAATAAAATATTAGTAGAGTTGAATATATTATAAATATAGATTTTTCTTCATCAATAATTTTCTTCATAGGAAAGGTTTGAAGAACACCATGATAAGTGTCTCCCATCTTTTTGATGATGATTTTTCTATTGATTTATCAAATAACACGTGTTATCATTAAAATGAAATATCTCTAACATTTATGTCACTTAGAACTAAAAATAGATATACATTAAATATTAACATTTTATGTCGGAAAATTATAAGCTTTTTGAATACAGAAATAAATGAATCATGGAAGTTCCATAGAATAAATAGAAATTGTAATATTTATTTTTTTATAATTTTATTGTAAGAACCCGGGTTTTTAGAACAGGTCAAAATCCTAACCCTGTTTGAATTTTTGAATTGTATTTCAGAAAACTAGGAAAATTAAGGGCGTTCTCGAAATTTACAGAATACATGCCAGGTACTCTAAAAGTACACAACATTTATGGGTTAGGAGAGTGTCGGCCATGTTCTCACCAAGTACATGTTTTGTGGTGACAATGTAGAAATTTCCTACTACACAGCGTGTAGTGTTGCTCGACACGCCAAGTATCCTCCCTTATGCGTACCGGTTGAGTTCAAGTCATGTATCTACCTTTGTAGAGCTTAAAATCCATGTGGCTATATTAATTTAGCTCGGAGTAAGGGAAAGGCCATTACACAGATTGTATTCATTAAATACATGTAGTGTACTTTTTTTTATTCTCTTTAATGAAAGGGTGTATCATATTATTTCATAAAATAACATCTTCTTCCCCAACATTGGAACATGTCTATTCCAAAGTTCAGAAGAATGTTTCATACCCTAGATTTATCATCTGACGTTCGTTCTTCAATCTATTGGTGGCTCCGGGGTCACAACAACGACGCTAAACCCACACACCCTATTTTGTACTAATTTCTTTGCCTCACACGTCTGAGTTTCCATCCGATTGGAATTGTCGGTATTTGATTGAAACATAGATATACGAAGATATGCTTTGAATTGGAGCTTGATATCTAACATGCCTATGTCTACGAGTCTCAAGTATGCGGTTCATACTTCTTCTTATGATATTTTAGACTGTTGGGTGGCACAAACAATGGCGCGTTTTCGGGTATTTGTGAGTGTGACCATGTTTTACCTTCTATTGCTTGTTTAATTATTATTTGACCTATGGGATGCCTTTGGGGATGACGTGTTACCTATTTTACGTGAACGGGCCTGATCAAGTGGTTGATTTACAATGGGTCATTTTGGCCAAGGGATTTCAAAACAATAATAATTGAATGGTATTGTTTTAAACTGTAGAGTTTTATTTGTTAAATATTGTTATGAATTGGTAGAGGAATTCATGACCTCAGTGTTGTTGATTGATAACCGTTGGGAAAGTAGAATTTAACTATTTAGATTTTTTGCCTGTTTATGTGTTTTTTAAATGTTTTTTATATTTATTTGCTGAATTGCATATGCTGGAGCCTCTTGGTTGTGTTGTTCATGACCTAGATATTCTTGAGCGATGAAAATACAGGTTGGGCATGGCCCGGGTAACATTGTGTGGTGCTAGCCATGAGATTGGGCATCATGGACAACGACTTGTGGTAGGGTGACTATTAGGTTGGGCATGGACCAGTTTACATAGATGGTGAGACCATCAGACTTGGGAGGCATGGTCATAGGGACACAAGGTGTCAGATGTGTTGCGCCTGGGGTACTATTTTTGGTGATTACCACTCACCCGAAACATCGACTAATGTGCACAAAGAGAGATGTCGTGATGAGGTTGTTTTTACCACTCGTGTGGGTAGAGGCCCCTGTTAGTTGTGGTATAGATACTATTGACTTGAGGGTTCATGCCTTAGGAAGCCACGTGGAAGGTTTGGATCCTTATTGGGATATCATTTAGGCTATTGGGTTTGGGAAAAGGCTCTCTATTATTTGATGGTAGACATCGATGTCCCTCTAGTTACATTGTTTTTGCACAGACCTCGATATGCCTCTGGTTACTTTATTTGACGTCAGACATCGTTGACCGTCCAAATAAATTTTTGAGGACAACCATCATTGTTCTACCAAGTTATTATTTCTCGGGTGTGCCCTCAGGATGTCGGAAATTGAGATTCGTGGTGTCAGGAGGCACATGGTGCCATGTTACATGACAAATATTCCAACGTTTTCCAAAGTAGGTGACATTTCATGGTGGCTGCTGAGCTCTAGTGGATTTTTTTATTTGTGCATCATATTGTTTATTGTTTTATTTATAACTGCATGCCTTATTAAACACTTACATTAGGTACACACGGTTGGGTGCTATCCTACTAAAACTCGTCCCACACCTTACACTAGACCTTCAAGATGTGTGTTAACTTAATGGATTTACGTGAAAGAAAGTGGTAAGCTTCAGGAGTCGAGCTACAATAGTTATTGTATGGAGATGGTATGGACCTTGACGTCTTGCCTAGCTTGAGTTTTCTTTGTTTTGAATTATTTCTTGTATCAGCATACTTATTTTTATTGTTGCTACAGTTTCTTATCCATTGGCACACTTTATGTATATGTATATGCATGACCTTCTTTGGATACATGTTTTTCTATTCAGTAGTAGTCAAAAGTGATCAACATGTTGTTCTGTTTACTTTTCGTAGTTATTTTTTATATATAACATCTGTTGTTCATCGATACTGAATGTGCTTCCGCTCTGTGGGTCTGGTTTAAGTCTACTGAGTCGTTAATTCCAATTCATATTTATTATTATTATACATAGTCCAGTAACATTATTATCCTCCAAGAGGGTATAGCCTCCCACTATACCTATAATACCCTTGCAACTAGTTGGAAGCCTTTGGCATTCGGGGAGGTGCTCCTAAGGTAGTAACACCCTACTCGTTATAACCATTTGGGTATCTGTTTGGGACCAGGTCCTTATAATCTGGTATATGTGGAGCTCTTGAAAAATATTTAATAGGAGTGTTTTTTTGTATACTAATGAGTTTGAGACTTCTCTTTTTATTTATTATGGATTTATTATTTGGTATATGGTAGATTAAAGATAAGTTGTTACTGGAACTGGGTTTCTAGCTTGTTCATGGGTGCCTGCAGCCCCAGGAACAAGTGATGAACCAAGTTGCCATGGGTGGAAATTTCTGTTTTCTTTTTCTCATGTTATGTTTTGTATGATTTCCACATTATTGTATCACTTGAGGTGTGATGTTATCAATTCTGATATGTAACCCTTAACCTGGTGCATTATGGGAGAATTGGACCATTTCCGGTATGGAAAGGCTTGTTTACAAGGATTGATAGGTATATTTTAGGGTATTTAAATTTTATAACATCACATATGCTTTGTGAAGTTATAATTCCATATGAATAATATCAATTTCCATGAATTTTATTCTTTCGAAATGTCAATAGGTGAAATACCTGATAGAATTGCTTGTTTATTGCAATCTGGTATGCCATGGTTTATATTTTTGTAGAATATCATGTGGCAGGGTATTTGGGTCTTGCTCTTGTAAGAGTAGACATGTACTATGGTTGAGGTGATTTTGATCACAAGGATTGGGAGACTCGATCATTGGTTGGAGGAAACATTAGTTTTCATGACAGGAAAGGCCCATGGAAATTTTGATACATGTCTTTGTGGAGGGTGGGTAAGGAGGCCATGAGGTGAGCATGCCATGGGAACATGTTGTGATAGAGGAGAGTAAGGGTAGTTTTTTTTGCTTCCTCTTTACTTCATTAATTATTGGAATTTAATATATATTATTATATATATATATATGGGTTGTATGGCCATTTATGGTATTCAGTGGGTCCCTTTTTAGCTGACAAAGATGGAGTGTCAGGTGGGAAATGGTACAGTGCCGCAGGAGGAGGATCAGGTTCAGGATTCGGTGCAGGCAGAGCATGAGCTGCAAGTACAGGCTAAGGGATATGATCATGTTCAGGATCCAGTGTAGGCAGGACACCAGCCAGGATTGGAAGCATTCGTACCATTGCTCGATGACCAGCTCTGAGCTATCCTGGTATGTTTCTTGTAGGGGATTGAAAGAGGTGCACCGGGTATAGAGCCACTAATGGCCTATCTGACGGGAGAGTTCCAATTGCAGCACCTGCCTATATTTCCTGGTGAGGGTTGTCCGTAGGTGGCTGAGAACTAGATAGAGAGAATGCAGATGATCATTGAGTTGCTCGAGACACCTCCAGGGTGGAGGATCAAGCTGGCGACATATATATTACGGGTACTGGAAAAGCACAAGTGGGATGTACAGGTTCAGGATCATATGCACAAGGGACTATCATGGAAATACTTTGATGAGTGGTTATTCGAGCACTTTTACCTGGAGACACTGAGTACATAGAGAGATCGGTAATTATTGAGCCTTCATCAGGGAGACATGTCTATAGTGGACTACACAACTACCTTCACTGAGCTATCTCACATTGCACCTAGTATGGTAAGTGATGACACGACAATGGTGAGACGCTTCGAGGATTGTTTGCGACATATCATTTGAATCCTGGAGAATATCTTCAGGCTAGTTTCCTTCTTAGAGGTGGTGAATCAGGTGGTCATAACGGAAGGTATCTAGAGGGATATACCCTAGGTTGGTCGGGCGGCAGCTTCTTGTCATGGTTCAAATAGTAGGAAGCAAGTATGGGATGAGTTCTAGAAGGGTATTTAGACTAAGGACTCAGCTAGACCACCTCGTATCAGTTCATCAGTGGTTTTCTTCTAGTGTGTTCAGCCAGGCCATATTCTGAAATAGTGTGATAGGCCTCCAAAAGAGTTTCACACATGTTGATAGGTCCGGCAACATGAGAGCTTTTGAAGGAAGCCTTCTCATAAAGACAGTAGGCAGGGACCAGGATCGTCTATGGAATCTGGATTTGGTTAATTTTCGGTTCCTAGATAGCGTAACTGAGTTTCAGCCACACGTGGGGGATGTGACATAGATAGAGGGACCCATATGAGGGATCACTAGATGGTTAGTGGAGAAGCACCGCCAGAAGGTCCAACCTCAGGCATCTGTACTTTAGGCCATGTGCATGTCGTGGAGCTTACATGTGATGGGCATGCTGGTGAGATGACGTCGGTTAGAGGTACACTGCATGTGTGGCCGTGATATTATTTTTTTCTTTTGGCATGACCAGTTTAGGAATGTCTTTTTTCAGTGCATGAGGTGCACAAGATTTATGTGGACTGACTAGATACCGGTTAGTGGGATTGTAGCCATATTTGGAGGATGATATATATATATATATATATGATATGAATAGCATCAGGAGCATCGAGGATGCGACTTACATGGGGTGCCTTGGGCATCAGGGAATCGAGGGTGTAGGTTACATGAGGTGGCTTGGGAATTGAGGAATCGAGGATGTGGGTTACATGATGTGTCGTGGGAATCAAGGCATTGAGGAGGTGGGTTACTAGAGCATCTAGGCACTAGGTTCGTTTTGGGCATCCATGGGATGCAAGACCACATGGATGCGGACACTGATGCGGTGCGGGATACATTTGGGTGTCTGAAATGACAAAGGAGCACCAATGAGGTGCAGGGGTGATAATGCATCATGAGAGGACCATGAGTTCAAAAACATGTTAATGAACCTTTTCTTGTTTTGGGTTTATTACGGTTGATACCGAGTTAAGAAATCCCTAAGGTGGGGATCCCCTTGAGGAATTTAGCCAGATCCTTTGAGACCAGGGGAGTCCGGGTTACTTTAATTTGGGTGGTATGTTCGATGACATCTTCGGTTTTCATTTGACAGATCTGGGACAAGATATATTATTCTAAAGAGAATATAAGAAGCCGGGTTTTTAGAACGGGTCAAAATCCCGACACTTTTTGAATTTTTGAATAGTTTTTGAGAAAATTGGGAAAATATGGGAACTTCTAGAAATTTCCAGAATAGGGGCCATGTACTCTAAAAGTACATTCCATGTATGGGATAGGATAGTGTCTCTTGCGTGCTCACCAAGTACATTTTGTGTGGTGAGCGTGTATAAATTTACTATTACACGTCGTGTAGTGTTTCTCGACACGCCGTGTTTCCTCCCTTCTGCGTACCGGCTGAGTTCAAGTCGTGTATCGACTCGTGTGGAGAATCCAAGCAATGTGGCTATCTCCACATAAGTCGGATTATGGAAAAGGAAACTATACATCATGTAGTCATTAAATATACACTGTGTCATTTTTTTTATTTTCATATACGAAAGGTCGTCACGTCTTATTTCAGGAAACAACTTCTTCTTCCCCATCATCGGAACATGTCATTTCCGATGTACTGAACAAAATTCCATACCCGAGAATCAGTATCTAACGTCCGTTCTCCAATCCATTAGTGGTTGTGGGATTTAGATAGTGAGACTAAACCCACGCACCCTATTTCGTTCCATTTTCTTTGCCTCACAGGTCCCAGTTTCCATACGAGTGGAATTGCAGGGATTTGATGGAAATATAGATCTACAAAGATCATCCTCAAATTGGAGAATGATATCAGATGTGCCTATATCTATGAGTCTCTGGTAGGTGGTTCATACCTATTGTTTTTTTTACATAGACATTGGGGGCGTGACCTATGGAGCATTTTCAGGTATTTGTGAGTGTGACCCTATTTTACCTGCTATTTACTTTTAATTATTATTTTACCTATGGGATGCCTTTGGGTATGCGTTGATACCAGTTTTTCTTGACTCGGACTGGGCCAGTGGTTGTTTCTTAATGGGGCATTTGGCATTGGGATTCCAAAATAGTAATAATTGAATGGTATTGTTTTAAACTGTTCAGTTTAGTTTGTTAATCCTTGATATGAATTGTTAGAGGAATTAAATACCTCAGTCTTGTTTTTTGATAACAGTTGTTGTAGTGAAATTCAACTGATTAGATTGTTTTTCCTATTTCTGTGTTTTGTTTAAATGTTTTATATATTCAATTTCTAAATTTCATTTTCTGGACCCTCTGGGTTGTGTTGGTAATGGCCCGAATATTCTTGAATGATGCGGATCAGAGGATGGGCTTGGCCTGGGATATATAGGGTGGTTCTGACCATGGGATTAAACATCATGGACGTTGGCTTGAGGCAGGGTGACTGTAAGGTTGGGCATGGAACAAGTTACTTCGATGGAGAGACCATCGTACTTGACCGGCATGGTAGTAGGGACACGAGGTGTCATAGGTGTTGTGGCATGGATACTATTTTTGGTGATTACTCCTCACCCTGAACTTTCAGTAGTGTGCACACAACAAGACTCTTTGATGATGTGGTTTTGACGACTTGTGTGGGTAGTGTCCCCCGTTAGATGTGGTTTATATTCTATTGGATGGGGGGTAGTTTTCATAGGAAGCCATGTGGGAGGTGATGAGCCTTCAGGCGATTGCAGTGAGGCTATCGGGTTGGGGGAAGAGGCTCACTGTTATTTTTGGGCATACATTGATGTCCCTCTAGCTACTTTGTTTGAGGGCAGACCTCACTGTCCCTCCAGTAAATTTATTTGAGTGCAGACATTACTGACCCTCTATCTACTTATTTGAGGACAATCAACGATGTTTCTCCAAGTTACTATTTCTTGGGAGTTCCTTCAGGACATCGATACTTGAGACACATGGTGTCAGGGAGCACGTGGTGTCGGGGTACATGACAGAGATTCCAGTGTTGGCTGAAGCAGGTGACACTTCATGGTGGATGCTGAGCACCATTAGAGTTTATGTTTATTTTTGCATCATTATTTTCATTGTTATCCTTATAACAACATTCCTACTTAAACACTTATATTAGGTACGCATTGTTGGATGGTATCCTACTAAGATTCATCTCACACACAGCACGGGCCCTTTGGGATGCAATTAGAATTTATGGATTTATATTTAGGAAAGAGGTCAGCTTCAAGATCTAGGTTTCATTATCTATTGCATGGAGATAGTATGGACCTTGAGGTCTTTCATAGCTGGAGTTTTCTTTGTTTTTCATTCTTAACAGTATCAACATGCTTAAATGTTATGTTGCTACAGTTTTTTAGCCATTGGAGCCCTATATATATATATATATATGAATATATATGACCTGTTTTGGATGCATATTTTTTTTCTGTAGTAGTTACAAGTGATCATCATTTTTTTATTTTTACTTTCTGGTGATGTTGTTTATATATTTATTCTACTGTTCATCGATATTGAATGTTCTTCCGCTCTGCGGGTCTAGTTCGAGTGTACTAAGTCATTTATTCTGCTATATATGTATTACTATTATACTTGGACATGTATAATTATTATCCCCAGAGAGGTTATAGCGTACACACTATACCTATTGGACCCTCGCTGCTAGTCAGCAACATTTGGAGTTCATGGAGGTGCGCCTAAGGTAGTAACACCCTTCTCGTTTAGCACATTTCGGGTGACTGTTTGGGTCCGGGTCATTATAATTTTATAAAAAACTATATTTCTTATTTTCCTCAAAACTATACTCATGTAAATAATTTATATGAATCATGTAAAATAGAAAAAAAATCATATTTTAATCCTATCGAGATGTTACTAATTCTATACCCCTTAAACAAATCATCAAATATTTGTTTGAACCATATTGAACTACAATACTCTTAGGAAAATTATTATTATTTATATTTATTAATTGGTTTTCTATACATACATGACTTTAGTTTTTGAGGATTAAGAGTGAAACTTTTTATTTTTAAAAAAATTATGCAAACTAGTTTAGAATGAAAAAGAATCAAAAAAAATTTATTTTTGATATATCCGTAAAGGAGAGTTGGAAATTACTGAATATAATTCATTTTTTTAATAACATGGTATTAAAAAGAAATTATTTACCATTATAAGACTTCAATAGAATGGTGTTATATAAAAGAGGAATAAGAAATTATATGAATTTATAAGAACAATTTTTTTGAATATATCAAGACTACACATTTTTAGTTTGATGCTATTAACATAAAATTATATGTCATAAATAGAGTTCTAATAATACAAATCTTGAAGAAAACATCCTATGAGTTATGAAATCATAGAAAAAAAATCTGGATACTTCAAAATTTTATGTTTTATTGTTTATATCATGAAAAATAATGATAAGCTTGGTATATTTGATCCAAATGTGGATGAATGATTATTTAATGGTTATTCAATAACTTCTAAATCCTATAGAGTTTAAAAAAATTGAATTATAGATGAAGAATTATTTCAGGTGAAATTTGATTATATTCAACCTCTTGATCAGAAGAAATATCAAATTAATGATCTTAGTGATTCATTGGATAACATGAGACTTGATCATATTTATGGAACAATAAGATTTTGAATTAGAACTTGATGATGAAAAACCCAATCCTATAATGTTTAAAATTGATGGAACTGAAACATTTTTTCCTTGAAAACTCATAAATTTATAAAACTATCCTAAAAAATCAATTAAATAATGACTTGATGAGTCTGTGGGAAAGAGTTTGGATAGATGGAGTGATGGAAACATTCCTAAATTAATTTTCATCATTTCTCAAATTGACCCTAAATCCATATATGAGGCATTTATCATGGAATATATTTATTAGATATGTAATAAAATATAAACCAAATAAATTTGAATATGGATTGATAGTTAGTTTATAGAACATCATATTGTCCTATTATATAAACTATATGGGTCTTTTGGAATTTGCAAGATTATCATGGTGTGATTAATATAAATAAGGCTATATTAGTAGTTAATGAATATAGTCAGTATGAAGGAATATATAATAAAGAAACTTTTATCCTATATCCATATTATAATCCATTAGAATTTGTTTAGGACATTAATCATAAATTAATGTTACAATTTTCATGATGGGTGTTAAATATTATTTATTAAATAGTGTTCTTGTGGTGGAAGTTTCTGTTGAGCAACCTCATTGTTTTTAAAATACTTATTTTTTAAATTCTATTTTTAAACATACCAAAGAATTATATAGATTCAAACAATAATCTAGAGATTTTTATAAAAGATTGATGTCAATTATTTACTGAAATGGATTTTCTATAGGGTTGGAAGAGGAAAAAAGGTTAATAAAATATGAACTTATAATATTTTACTTATTAAAATTTATAATGATGATGTGATTTTTGTTTCAATAAACAATAAATTTTGAAATATTTTTTCAAAACTCATGCATTTTTTTGAAATTAGTAGATGGGTAAGTAAAATATCTTTTATAATTTTAAAGACTTTTATTAATACATTGGTAAAGTATTTAATTATTTTTAAAAACATAAATGAATTTCATAAGATACTTGGAAATTAAATTAATAAGGTATTTGAAACTCTTATTAATTTATTAATAAAATTGTTTTGGAAGAATCTTGGAAACTAGTGTAATACAAGTTGTATGGAGGAATAATTAAGATAATTTTTTATCTAATTAATAGTAGACTAGAAATTATCACTCTTAGATTCCATTAATCTATATTTTTATCCAATCCTACATAATCTCATTTGAATAGAAAAAAGGATATTAGAATATTTAAAAGTATATATCTATGATTCCTTATTTGTTTCCCAAAATCCCCTAGTTTTGTTTTAATTTCACACTCAATTATTATTTTGGGGTTGTAGATATAACTGGAAGAGAACCTAGTGAACCATACACTTCTTGTAAAAATCTATTGTTTCCTGGTTTAATTACAAAACACTTTTTTTGAAATATTTACTAAGAAATATGAATAAAATATCGCTATGGCACCCAGATTCATATCATTAGGTCCAGGGAAAAGTTCCACACGATCACATGTGTGCCTCCCCATATACAATAAGCCGCTGAGAAGCGTTGGGGTTCTAGAGATTTTATGAGGAGAATAAATCCTTGGTAATGATAGTTATACACAAAATATAACAACATACTCAGTAACTAACTAAAAATCTCAATATAAAATTACATATAAAAGATCATATAAAGGATTTAATATAAGGTAATATATTATCAATCCAATAGACCCCAAATATAGAGGTTCAATATGTATAAGTATTAAAACTACAAAAAAATAAATAAAGGTGTTGCAGCAGCTGTCTGAATTCTATCCCAATACCGCATCAATATATTAAATCCAATCTCCATGAAAAACGTATGTTGGTCCCTTTCCCTTATATAGATACTTGATCATGAAGTCTATAGGTGAACTAATATTCTTATACATGATGTTAGTATAAACCTATTATAATAAGACTAATGTGTTCTCTAGAAATGTTCACATGTATATAGAGTTATATTCCATGATGGAAAGGTATACACACATAGAATGATACCACTCTTCATGTATCAGGTGATCATGTGCTAACCAAGCTATCAAGAAACCCATGTGTACATACTTTATCACATTACCATTATATTTTTACAAGTGGTCATCGCATAATATAATTTATGTAATGTGATTTTCCACCTATAAATACAATACACATTCCTCCATTAAGGGAAAACTCAACACTCACCTTTATGGGAATGTTTCCCCAATATACAATGGATATCTCGTATCCTATAACGACACATACGATTGTCATTCTTGAATCAGGAAATCTTTAAACATTGATAAGGATGTTTTCCATCGATATATTATATCAGCTTATAGATCCACTTCTAATATCATATATAAATTTACACCATGGGATAATCGCATGCCAAACTCTTTATCTATCTTGGAGGTAGGGACATTGTTTGTTTTCCCGAGTGAGTACACATATGCTCATGGAAGTGCAGGAATGCTTGGGTCTTCTAACATCATTTTATCATTCTCCTTTGCTCTTTATTCCTTTCCCTTCGCACATGCCACATTTTGGGATGGTTCAATTGTTTCTTTGGAAAATTGGGATGGTGTTGGCAGATCTGATGATGACGTTTTGGATCATAGAGGATCTTGAGTTTGGGTCTCACTTTTCCAATCATGACTTCAATGGTGGTTTCCCTTGTACATAATGCATTTTCTTGTTTTTTTTGTGTTGGTATGGTGTGTTTATGTAATGGTAGAATCCATTGGACACATTTTTTCAATTTTTTTAGTAGTTCGGTTCTCACTTCACCAAAAATGTTATTTATTATTCAAAAAAATGGATTTTTAGTCAGAACCAAAATCTATGAATCAAGTCATCCATTCTCCCCACTCTAAGTTGTCGACAATGTTTTTCAAGGCCATCTGTCAACCTGAACACTCTTGTATGGTTCTATTATATATTCTCAAATCTACAAGTAATAAAATTAAAAGGAACAAAATATCAATATAAATATTCCATATACTTGGAAGAATACATAAAAAGGTGAAATATATCAGGGAATAATAATGTCACATAAAACGGTCCATCGTATATGAAATAGAAACATATAAGTTGGGACATATTAACTAACACACAATCAATGCCAAAAAATGTCTCATAATCTACCCACACATTCCAAACATACCACATAATTAAAGGGTCTAAACACTAGGAACTTACACACAATGAAATCATGTCGAAAAAATCCATACAAAGGACTAAGATATTAAGGAATTACACTCTATTATTTTATAAAAATTATTAATATCCATCAAGGGATGATGCCTGCATCTCATCCGTACAACAATTTTCAATAAAAAGACATAGTCCATAATAATAAATTATCAAGAATATATATTTGAGTATGATATCATGCTAAGAGGTAGAATCAAAATCAACTTACTCATATAGATTCATCTGCAATGGATGATCAAGGATCAATCAAGGAAATGTCACTAATTCTGATGATCCAACACTTATATATAAATCAATCATGATATTTCCATTAGATCTTCATAAATATTCATTGATATAACCAACATGGATTATATCCATTTTAATTTCCATAGAAATATGGAAAATTAGGCTTCAAAAAAATACATATTACATTGAGGCATGTCACGAGATCAATCTAAAATCCACGCTCTGAAGTGGATAGGAAGAGGATGTTTAAAGCACGAAGGGATCTATCTTCTTGAGTTCTCATCGCATTAGGGTAAGATTACAGTTATCTTTAGTCGAGAAATTGGGATAGGGTAAAATGTTAAAAATAACATTAATAAAGGCATCTTTTGGGAACAACTATGGAATGTGGGATCATTGGAAATGTATGCCTCATTACCAAAACCATCGGCTCATTGGTGGATTTATTTCAGCCACCATGCATTACACTAAGCCTTCAACCACTCAAAAAACATTGACACCCTTTTACACCCATATGAATCTCTATGGAAGTTAACAATAAAAGTTATATTCAAATTTAAAATCAAACATACATTTGAATACTAGGATATTAGAATTATCTCCCTTTAATAAATTTTATTTCAAGAGATGTGTGTCTATCTATCTGGATAAAATATGTTGGTCCATTTCCAAACAAACATCAAACATAAGGCCCCTTGTCACCTCTTGAAACTTACTGTGGTTCTATATAAATCTTAGAAGTGGTATTCTCTTCCCTCATAACACATTACGAGTCTAGTCATCGATCCAAAATGATTTTTCCATAAATGATGCATCAAGAACTATCTCAATATCCTCACAGTTGATAACATGCATAAGATCATGTGTGTACGGTCAAAGATAATAAATATGAACCACATCATGAATAACTTGATACCAAAGAGAAATATCTAAATGGTATACCATTTTCCTGATACTCTTGATAATCTCAATCATCCTAAAAAAATTACAGCACATGTTTTCCTTTCTTCTGTAATGATATGTTCAATAATTGTGGAGATGCCTCCAAGAAAACTCAGTCACCCTTAGTGAAGTATAAAGGATTATACCTCTTATCAGTATAAAATCAATGTTTCTTATGAGTGGTGGGTAACCACTTCCAGATCTAATACACTATATCTAATGTATTGTGTACAACACATGGACACATAACCATTTCCTTACTATTCTTGTTCATATATAGTGGTGAGTGGCATGACCCACCATAAAGGGAATCAAAACGTTCCATCTAAATTGAATAATGAACGATGTTGTTGTATGAAAACTAAACCATAGATAAGTGATTATCCTAATCTCCTCTGAAGTCTAGAATGCATGAACCCAATATATCCTCTAATATCCGAATCATAATCAATGGGTTTTCATCACTTTATGGATAAAACATTATACATATTTTCATCTGTGTACCCAAATCCCTTTTATACCCTCCCAATATTGTGATGTGAAACTTATGTCCCTCTCTAACGTAATGCACAGAGGAACTCCATATAGGAATATAATATTATATAAATACAACATTAACAACACATCCACTTAATGGGTCCCCCAAATCAATATGAAATAAAAACATTTCTCTGAAAAATTAACAATCACCCAAAGAGTATCATAACTCCTTGAGGGTATTGTGTCAACCCATCAAAAAATCTGTTTCCACATCATACCACATACACATTTCCACTAGAAGTGTCTAAGAAAAATAATCAGATGTTGATGGCCGTTCATTACCCTATGGCAGGAATGTCATCATGAAATAAAACCAATAATGTAACTTTTCATATATATCCACAAAAACTAATGTATATATCATTATATTCCTTCATTAATCTTGGATTCCCTTCCAACATTTTAACATAATATTACCTCATCATATCTTCCCATATAGAAGAGAACTATAATAACCTCCAATTAACATAGATCATATCATCATCATATAAGGACCAAAATGGGTCTGAATCCTCATCCAGTATGTGCCCCCAAATCAATACACCACTTGGGAGCAACCTATTGGTTGTAATTCACCCATTATAATAAAGAAGAAATGATAACTAAATGAACACATGTAATAACCCCATGAATCAAAAATGAACTCTCTATCATCTCATCCATAATACTCATCAGAAATCATTACACCCATGTAGGTTTCTTTCTATGCCCTAGTATCTTTGGAATGTTCATGTTGACTTCAGCTTCAATGAAATTATCCTTCCCTCTAGCATGGACTATCATGAAATCAAATTTCTACAGATACTACAACTAGTACCTTTTCCTTATATCATATTGATATTCTATGTATCACAAGATCATGTGGTCTATGTAGATGAGGAACTTATCATCGAATAGATAATGTCACAGAGACTTTAGGGAACGGGTTTCAACTGATAACTCCAAGTCATGCATCATATATTTTTTCATTTGGGGATGTAGTTGATATGACCCTTAAGAGAATAGATGTTCCCCTACGTAAGAATATCCCCCAACACAGCACCTGAGGAATCAGAATACATAGTGTATGAAAACCTAGGCTCTGGAAGAACAAAACTGGGGCTTTCATCAATAACCCCTTTAACACTAGGATGACCTCTTCACAATGATCATAGAACTCAAAATTCACACCCTTTTTGGTCAGTTGTCTCATCAAAACCACAAAATGAGAGATATAATGGATTGAATTTCAATCTTAACTTAATGACTAAGGAAACAATTGATTTCAAAAACATTCGTTTGACATTTCCATGACAAAAAAACCTCTAATTTATCCAGGTCCACTGAAATTCCAACCTACAAAATTACATGAACAAGGAACCACACCTCATGAATCTAGATGTATCACATCAACAATTTGGAATGAATATGGTGTGATTTAAGCATAATTAAGACAATATCACGGTGCATAGCATGAATATATGAGGTTCGTGAATATACTAGGAAATATCCGTGGAAACAATTATATAGGAGTTAACGCATGGATGAGAAATCCTATTTATGTGAGTTTTAAACACTCTTTGATCATTTTTAAAATCAAAAGGAAACAAATATACTTTTACAATTCATAACTACTCCTATATCAATGGTGTTTTCAGGTTGAGTACATCCTCGATGAACTTATCCTTCCATACAACAATGATTGTACTGAAATAAAATGTCTAGAGATACTCCACGAAATTACAATTCCATATATCTTATTGAGAGAAGATGTATCACAAGATCAAGTTTTTTATAAAGATGATGAACTTATAGTCAAATAGATAATATTACCAACACTTTAGGGAATTGACATGGTCCACCATCTCCATGTCACAGTTTATGTATTTTTTCTAGTGGGGTTTTACATAGCATGACCCGTAAGTGATTACATGTTCCCCTATATCAAAATATACCCCAACTCAAAACATGAGGCATCAAAGAACATATTGTATACAAACCCATGCTTTTGCTGAATCGGAACTAGATCATTCTTCAATAAACTCTTAAACTCTAGGAAAAACTCTTCACATTGATCATATAACTCAAACAACACACCCTTTTTGGCTAGCACTCTCATAAAAACTACCAAATGAGGGATGTATTTGAATAAATTTTAGTAGTAAACTAAAATCCTAAGTAATCGATTGATCTAAAAAACAATCCTTGTAAATTCCCATGAAATCACAACCTATACCTTCTCCGGGTCCACTCCAAATCCTACCTAAAAAACTACATGCATATGGAACCACACCTATTAAATCTAGATATTCCACTTCAAAAATTTGGTATAAATATGAAGTTATTTAATTGTACTAAATACAATATCACGGTGCATAAAATAAATATTTACGGTCAATGAATTTATTAGGATATCTTCTATAGAAACAATGATGATGGAGGCAAGGTATGGATGGCAAATCTTATTCATGTGAGGTGTGAACAGTACTTGATCATTTTTCAACCAAAAAGGAAAAAGATATACTCATACATTCCATAACTACTCATAAATGATTTTTTTGGAATATAATCCTATCTAATCACCATTTAAATATATCTTGAATGAATAAAATTCATGGAAAACCACCAGGATATGCATAATTGATCAAACAGATTGTCAATCCTGGGTAAAGGGTACTTGTTCTTAATGGTTACTTGATTCAGCTTCATATTGTACACAAGGATCCATAAACTATGGTCCAAATTCTAAGAAACAAAACAAGAGCAACATAAGGAGATTTCCCTAGTCATATAAATAACATTATATTAAAATACTCTTACCTCGCCACTACCTCTCTTAATTCTTATGGTTCTATATAAAAAAGAGGAATCAATATCAGATGATCCCCTAATATTGGTTTTATCTCAAACGCAGTTTGTTTATCTTGAGGAAATCCTTAGAATTCATATGGGATGACATTAAGTCAACGATCCACCATATAAGG